>JAJMGJ010000014.1:0-349294 GCA_030568655.1 Suhomyces prunicola
TAATCTTAGGCGTTTCCAATCACTGAACAAATTATTACACAACACAACTTCACCTACTACAAGGCAAAGTATATATATAAGAATATAGGTAGCCTAACATCGTGCTAATATACTACTGAGAGAGTATTAAACCTTTTACCTTCTAACATAACCGGATATCCCATTTAGGAAACTCCGAAAATACAAGGGTTCAACACTACATTTTGGGGGATTTGGGCCCGCACATATCGGCACTCCTGTACATCAACTGAAGCTTAATATCCCTGCCCCGATTTGTACCAAACACGGTTTTGCCGAACTCCGTCTTTTCTTCGTGTGCGATATAATATACGGCTTTCTGATAATCGAGGAAGCTAGTTTGCGATTATCCGAGAGTCTACGGAAATTAGCCTAGACCGATATGCGCGACGCGTGATATTCGAAGGCACCAAAGCAAATATTGTTAGATCGATATGAACCTTCGTGCCATGACAGGTCTAAACATACCCGGCTAGGGCTCACGAATACTAACGTATCGCGATTTATCTCGTTGGGGATAATTCTGCCAGCACTACCAGCTCGCTTAGAGGGTCGATTGTTCACAACAATGGTGAGAGATTCAAAATTCACAGTCGATTGTTTGTGTCAGCTCCCAATTGGGATATATTCGCACTTGAATATTTGGGGTGCCAAAAAATTGTACGATGAATCTACGCATGGTGTCGGGGGCCACTATAAATAATTCGCGTTCATACGCACACTGTTGTTGCTTTTCCGCGGCGCTCTTCAATGCTCATTTTGACGGACATACGCCAGAGACGAGATGTGTTTCAGGCTGCGCTCTCGAGTTAATAGACATTTACTAATATATCTGATAATTCGACCTAGCTCCCCTATGCAACGCGCTCCTCAAGGTCCTCTTGGGTGGCTTCTCGCCTCTCCCTTTCTCTCCACTTCCTCGTGTACTTCCGAGTCTCTTCGTACCTTTGCAGCTCATCCTGCGCAGTGTTTGTTTGTATCACGTGGGTGATTGTGCAGCGTGTACGCAAGTCGATGTTTGTGTTAGTATTGGTTAGCAGCTCTATCTGGAATATCCAGACCCTTTCAACAACTAGTATATATAGCGTTGATTTCTTGGTCCCAGCAGCAAGACATATTTCAAGCATACCCATTAGCACATCTTCAGTGTAACCGGTGATATTTCTGTCAACGTAATCAATATTGGACTAATTCTACTTTTTATTTGTTACAGACCCCAGAAAACATAGTTAGTCTCCAAGTTGATGTATCCAATCTCTTAGTTGATACTATCCACAATTTACTTCGCTTTTGCATTCATCTTCACATCACAAACATATTAAAAACTCACAGCATATACCATGAAATTGTTTCCGTTCTTGTTTCTTGTTCAAGAGGCTGTTTCCTTATACCCTGTTAAAGACTTTCGGGTGCTGGACCTTGCCAAACCCGATTTTAGTAAACTGGTTGTGGGATCAGCAACCTCCAAAAGCGTCTTGTTCAAAGCTACTAATGTTTCATCAACAGCTCCCACATTCATATTATCCGATGACACTCAAATGTTGTATACTGATGATTCACAGTCTATTTACTACATCAACTCACAGATATCAGACCATTCAACGTCATATAACGAAACATTTGCGTTGCTATTGGATACAGGAAGCCCGTTTACTTGGGTCTATAACGCATCCTGTACCGAAAATGCATGCAAAAATGCAGACGTGGTCAAATTCAACGACTCAAAGAGTATAAAATACTCGTCTGAGTTCAACTTGCAATACGCTGGCCAAACAGTTGAAGGCGAAATGTTCTCATTGAGTGACAATAAAATAAACTTCAATCTAGATGGAATGAGTCCGTTTCAAAACTTCTCGATGGGAACAACTGGCGACTCTCCATCAATGTTTGACGGCTTCAACATTAGCGGAATTTTGGGAATCCCATCGTCTAAAGGATCTGCTATCAAAGGCGCCAATATAATCTCCCAATTATTTGCCGAAAACAAACAACAGTTTGGATTATATATCGTATCCGATACTCCATCGGTTAGTTATGTCGGCCCAAAGAACCAGTCGCTCACATTGCCTCAAGGTTTTGGAGGATTGATATTCTTTGGCGAGGCGGCAGAAAAAAATCCATTATACACTAAAGATGTCCATTACACCAACATATTAGATAATTCCAATCAATATTGGTTGATTAATATTACCGACGTGACTATTTCGAATACTACAGGGTCTCAAACACCTCTAAATCTGACCCAAAACTCCCGCAATGCTATTGTTGATACAGGAACTACAGGATTGGTATTACCATCTCAAGACGCAGAAGATGTGCATAAATATATGTTTGGAAATGACCTCGTTTCTGACAACGATGGAAACTTTGCCTTTCCCTGCAATAATACCAACTCCAGAACCACTCTTACTATTGGCGGTAAAGACTTCAACATCACTTCAAGAGATATCATGGGACAAGAGTATTCGATTGGCAACTTGAATGGCTATTGTGCATCTAAGATTCAAGGTATCGAAGAGTACGACTATTGGGTTTTGGGAGTCGCATTCTTGAACAAATACTATACGGTGTTTGATCTTGACGATAGAAAAATTGGCTTTGTGGAAAAGAGCATCGACAGCTACACACTCAAACAATACGATTCTGCAAGTCTGAAGCCGGCTGGTACGGCTTCAGCTAGTTCGTCTTCTTCGGCATCATCATCGTCGTCAAGCTCCACATCAACATCAACGTCAAGCGATGCATCGAGTAAAAGCCGCGCCTCCGATTTGAAACCTGGACATTTGATTACCTTGGTCTTCATGGCCATCTTCATCTACATAGCGTAGACCATTTATCTTATAGAACTCTTATGCATATTCATTAATACTTCTAATATCTTGATGCATTTTTTTTTATTACACTTCTAGTACACACTTTTCTTCCGAGTAATCACTTGTTTCTTTTAAGTAATCACAACTAACCAACTCAAAACTGTATACATCAAACCAACAGGATATATGGCCAACAAAATTCTTCCGGGCAAAACGCCCGAGCACTGTAGACTCAAAACACCCGAGTAAATACTCCAAGTATTCAAGATTGCCATTAACGCCAATCTCAAAAGCTTCCATTTCAATACCAAGGAGCAAATTAACTCGCCTACCAAAATGGGGAATAGTGAGTAGCCTGCGGCACTGATGGCTGACATAAAGGAAACAGTACCGCCAAGAAGTTGGATATTAAGACCAATAACAACAAAGAATAACCAAATGAAAGAAAACGAGCCGGAAAATATCACGTTGGTTTGATTTCCCGCAGCTGAAACTGCCAACGTCACCGAAAATGCCAACGAAAATACCAAAGGCCCCCATAAATCCCAGTCCAAATTACCTTCATGGATCAAATCACTCAGCGCTATTCCCTGATTTCTTTCAGTGTCATCGTCGTTTTCTGAGACAGGCACCATTCGGTTGTTCACGATCAGTTGGGGCAATTGAATACCACGAGAAGACGCGAAATCGATCAATTTCAGTTGTTGATGTGCTGCCAACTTGGAAAGCTGCATCGGCCATACTACAATGGCCAATCTTTTACCGATTTTGCTCAAATCTCTCTTGAGGGTTGTAATAACGGGTTCGTCTAGAGTATTGCCTCCAGTATATTGGCGCTCGTTGATCTTGTTATTTCCCGGTAGATTCGAGCCTGAAGTGAAAGGAGCAAAGGTCGACGATAAGTCGATTTTAGGGGTATACAAGTTGGAGAACAAGTTGAAGCTTGAGTTGGTTGGTGGCTCATTCTGGCCACTGCTTCCAGCTGGATCAGCGGTGTTGTATGAAGGAAGCGACCTTGCGGTCTCGTTATCATCGTCGGCCAATACAAATTCGTTAATATCTGACAGCAGATACGTAGGCTGTTTCCATTGATTGTCAGCCATGGCGTGTGATGTAGGGATTGGTTAATTGTAAAATTAGTGGTGAGTTGGTTGTTTGAGATTTGACAGACTGTTTCCGGACTGCAGATAGTTCTGGGTGCAAAAGTATAAGCATGAAGACAGAATAATGAGAAAGGTTAGGTGAGGGTAGGGAATTAACAGCTACTTCTAGACTAGGCTAGCAGTTGGCTGGCAAAGAGAAAGAAATGATATAGTTGAAGGGCGTTGCATATAGTTAGCTTCATGTGATCTATTGGCTATACACCTACTTCCTTTGCAGCCAGCTTTTTGTCGTCTGCAGGCTTAAAGTTCTTATGATTTTTGCTGGACATCCTGCAACCACCGAATTGGCTGGAACATCTTTGGTGACAATGGCTCCCGCACCTACAACAGCGCCGTCGCCGATGTTGACACCTGGTAACACTACGATATTGGCACCGAACCACACATTGTTACCCACAGAGATTGGATTAGCATATTCAACGCCATCTAGCCGCAGTTGTGGATCAGTGGGATGAGTGGCGGTGGTAAAAGTGACATTGGGTCCTAGCAACACGTTGTCGCCGATTTCTATAAGGGCACAATCCAAGAATACTGAGTTGAAATTAGCAAAGAAGTTTTTGCCAATACTGATGTTACATCCGTAATCAACATAGAAAGGGGCTTCGATGTATACAGTGGGGTCGACGCGGCCGAAGATTCCATGCAAATGCTTGTACTTGGCTTCGGCAAGTTTCTTGAGATCATTGTCGTAATCCTTGAGCCTGATCTTGTCGTAGTCTACAGCGTTTTCGTGAGAGACTGTTCGAGCAGTCAACAACGTATCGACAAAGCAGTTGTATGGAAGACCCAGAAGCATTAGCTCGTAATCTAGGCATTTTGGTATGTTATTGAAGTTGGCATAGACATAGTCTACCAAATCCTGGTTGATCTTCCCTTGGGTATCGGCAGTCATTCTATAAGCTAAGATGGTGATATTTAAGATTCGAAACTAAATGTTGACCTCCCCCTCAATTTGGCTTAGCACCGCAGCCCGCCAAATCGGGAAAGAGTTCTGCCAAGCCCAATATCGCACTGCCTCACACTACATCGACGAGCATACCCTGAGATAACGCATCTACTAGACATGTTCTACACCTCTAATAATACGTTCACTTACGTTAAATTAAAATTACGTTTGAGTCCTTTTGAGCCCAAAGAGCTTCTTCTTGCCGCTTTTTGAATTGGACAGAATGAGACTGGCATTGGACGAATGATTTGCCGTGTCTTTCTCTGGTTCAGTTGAAGACTCTTTCAGATGCGTATCCGATTTCTTTCCCAAATGGAAAATACTGCGGTGCGTCTTCTTCTTGGTGATCGAGTCAGAATCACTCCGGTGCGTGAGATTCAACGAGAGCGGCGAAGCGTCTTTGATATTGAGCTTGGAAGATGTTCTAGACAAGAAGCCATGATGCTTCTTTTCTTTCTCTGAAGACACGTCATCTCCCTTGTCCTTTTTCTTCGCGGCTTTGTTGAGTTGAATCTTCTCCAATCTTTCTGATTCCTTGCGATCTCTTTCGTTCTTGCTCTTCAACTTTTCGTCTTTTTTGATCATCAGAGTGATCCGCTTATCAAGTTCTTTGTTGCCCAATCTCGGATCTGTCTTGTGCTGCTTGAAGGGAGTGAACCCTCCCAAACCTCTGAGACCCTTTGATATGGAACTCTGCGACCCCCCATTGGCCAATGAAGAATTGGATAGGCTGGGTTTGAGCACACTTGTAGTAGATGCTCGGTGAGAAAGCTGCGCGCCGCCTTGCGACGAAAATGACCCTTTTGGATCTGAGTTCAAGTTAAACAGATCTTTGCCAAATGTACCAATGCTTCCTGTAGAACTCTGCGAAGGATTAAGGTTCAACAGTGGACGATGCTCCTTTTCAGGAGCCACGTCTTGGTTCTTATCCTCAACGGAGGCTTGTTGTTCTTGATACTTCTGTTTTAACCCATCAATTAACTTCCCTACATCAAGCTTACTTTGAGTCAAGATCCGGCTCATTTCCCGAACATTAGAAGCTCTCAACATCAACTTCATATCCACAACGATAGCTGCAGACTCATAAATGTGATCGATAATAGCATCTGGGGGAGCCTCGGAATCAGGAGAGACCAACTGTTCCAAAGTTAACATGGCAATTTTGTCCTTGTCGTCGATTTCAAATGCCTCGTGTCCGCTTTCGAGATTTGGGTCACTACCATAGCTCTGAGTTACTTTATCGTAATATTGCTTGAAGTGTTGCCTAGGATTCATGGACGGGTTAGGAATGGCAGGCTCGTGTACATCAAGAAAGCCCAACTCTATATCTTCTTCACTATTTGAAGTAGTTGTTTTCTTATCAGAAGAATCGTCGGTGGAATTAGTATCTCCTCTGTTGTCTTTAGTTTGAGGCCTATGGGTAGCCTCACTTTGAACTTCTTCGTCAGGTTCTTCGTTTTCTGTCATTTCTGTTTCCCTTTGCGAATAGCTACTTGAACCTGCCAATGACTTTTTCTTCGAGCTGCTCATCGAATGAACACTGGCAATACGAAGATTGGATGATTTCTTTAAAAGCACCAAGTCCAAGTATCCATCATCTACCGTATTCATGAACCCTTCGTAGACATCAAGAGGAAACTTGAAGTCGGGATCCGCACGAGTACCGGTGGCATCCAAGCAGTTGAGGTAACTCTTTTTCAACTTGTTTCCTTCTTTGATGATATAAGATTCTTTACGACCAATGATTCCAAACAAAACCTCACTTATCAAATCATATAATAACGGAACCTTGAAGAATTTGGAGATTGCCAAGTTGTCGAGTGCCGTAGAAGTCAAAAGCCACTTATTTCCAACCTGACCCGTATAAAGATACTCGCAGAATGCCCGAATAGTGACTGTGGAAAACGGCATATATAGCTTTCTGGGTATTAAAGAAGGTTCCATTTGAAACTTGGAGCTTTGGATGTTATCAAAGTTGAGCAACGCATTGTCAAATAGACCTCTGCTTTGTACCTGTGGGAAATTTTCCGCGGCATGGTCGTCATCATATGTAGTATTTTCATCCTCTTCATTGCTGTCCTTTCCTGAAGACGCATTCGAAGATGTATCAGGTCTAATCGACGATAACAATCTATTTTTATCCGAATCGACCGAACTTATAGAAGTAAACGTATGACTAAGAGGAACTTTGGGCGTCGAAATGCTGGAGTTCAGGCTTTCACTTGGATTTGTCAATTTGAAATCGGAATCCAAATCTGTCAGAGCTTTGATCTCAGAGTCAACAATTGGTGGTTTTGCTTTCTTTAATTCTGCATTTGATTCAGACGACACTTGGCTGCCTTCAAGTTCAAATGGGTTTCTTTGGAAGGGTCCTGGACTAGTCTTCCCCGGTCTTAGATCAGGCACTGGAGAACCATAAAGATCTGTAGCGGCGCCAACCACTCCGCCCTGTGTCGATAAAGATGCACGAGGTGAAGAGAATGGAGAACCACGAGGAGATTTTGTGGTGGGGATGTTTCTAAGTTGAGTCAAGGTATTGATCAACGAAGCACGAGGCGATCCAAAATCGCCAGAATTCTTTCTTGATGAAGACTGACGGAATGAAACTGGCGTACAGGGGACTGAGGGAATCTGCTCCGAGGGCAATGGTAATTGTGGTGGAATGTCTTGAAGGTGCGAAGTCAATAATGAGTTGTTGCTCGAAGCCGAGCTCATAGAGTCTTTCCTGATAATGCTTCCGGACCTCGATTTATCATCTTGGTCATTATTCTTTACTGAGTTGTCGTCACCTGATGTGTCCTTTTTACATGAAGTCACCGAATTATTGGATGCATTATCTTGGAACGGAAGTCTGAATAAAGGAGGATCTTTTGACGACTTGGACCCTGGACCAGATAAGTAGTATGATCTTTGAATGGGTGAGTTTGAAGTCTCGTCATTGGGTTTGTTAGATTCGGATCCGTCAGATGACGTCGACGATATGGTTCCAATAGAGGATTTGTTCCGACCAACCCGTGAAAACTTCTTGTCTGAGATATTGGAGAGGCTCTGAAGTCCAGAATTGGTGCTGCTCGAGCTTGAATCGCTCTTGAATACTTTTGATTTGTCAAGACTTTCACCCCCACTAGGTTGCTCTGAGTCGAATCTATCTACAGCTTGTACATAGCTTCGGGCCAAGATCTGGAGAAAGTATCGTCCCCATCTTTCAAGTAACACAGTCATTGACACGGGGATCCGGTCTCCATTGCTTGATACCATTTCGAAATCCGAGATCAACTCGCCGTAACGATCAAACGCATTTCTGCCAAGAGTAATTGCAGCGGGTGGAAATACAGAGCGGATTTTGGTGAAGTTGGTTTTCGGAGCCGCGTAGTGTACATATTCAGTGAAACTGATGGTTGTGGGAGACGTTTTATCACTGTTAGTCGACTGATGTGAAAACTTTCTGGAGGAAAGAGCCGAGCTCGCAGGTCGGGAAGCATCTTCATCGGAAACTGCGTGCTCATCTCGCGAAGAGGGTGAACGATTGCTAGCCAGATCAACGTCTTCGTCGTCGTCATCCTTTCCGATTAATATACTGCTGCAAGTACTATCATCCGTGGAACCGTCATGTGTCTTGTCCTTTGGGTCTAGGGGATTGAAGCCTAGGTCGTTTTTCATGGCAAGCTCTCTGGATTTGTCGTGGTATATTCTTCTGCCATCAGGACCATGGTGATGTCCACCTGCCAATTCTGAGCTAGCTAGTATATTGGTCACAGGCAAGCTTACTGTGATCATGGAGGTGAAAAATCGTACACTACTTGTCGTTCTACTGGTCATATAATTTCCCAAAAGTACCACTTTGTGATGAGATTGCCATGCAAAACCACCCCAGAAACGATGAGATCCGTAGTTGTGATTGCAGAAGATATTGAGTCTTGACCACTTCCCAGTTGGTTGGTTATAAATGAAGATTGAGATATCGTAATCGTTGGGTAAAAAGCCTGTAATCACCACGTTTTGACCAAAGAGTCCTCCGATTGGATACCTCAAGTTAAACGGTACTGTTTGCTTGAGTGCCTTTCGATTTACGTACTTCTTTCTAGACCCACTGGTGTTGTCCGGTTCATCTTGAAGCTTAAGAATTTTTTTCCGATGAATGGGCAATGTTTTGCCCAGTTTTATAGACTTCCCGATTCGAAACGAAAGCAATGGATTATCTATGTGATTCTGGCTTTTGGTGGGTGTATACACTATAAGACTCTCTTCCTTGCCTTCTGACTTGTGATAATCGTGCTTTTTCTTCCTTATGTCCTTAGAGTCAATTGCTTGATAATGATGATGATCTTCATGTGGAAATGTCACCACAATACTGTTTATATAGTTGATATTGAGTTTGTCATCTTCACAGTTGCCTATATTGTTCTTTGCTGGCAACGACGGAGTGACTTTAAGTTCCACGGGCGCAGTACCAACGTACTTCTTGTCGACCAAATCGAATACTACATTGTCATAAATGGGTCTAGAGTATTCGTCCTTTCCTCCCGCGATGAAAATACCAAAATGATCCTTCTTATTGACAAAGGTTAGGCGTTTTATAACCGTCATTTTGTGACAGAAACGAGGATTGGGTATGGCGGGATCGTTTTCGTAGTCTTTACCATCATGAAGCAACGTCCAGCGTGAAGTTTCAAGATTGAATTCCCATAAATCGTTGATGGGAACAAGAAAATTTTTGAGATATGAGCCCACATACCCTTCGGTTCCATTGGGTTGAAAGTCAGGTAAAGTTAATCCTCCGAATAAGTAGAGACAGTTGTTGACACAAGTGACCTCATGGAACAAACGAGGACACGGACGTTCTGTAGGAGCATCAGTGAGATCACTGGACTTATCGAAAGAAACTCGGGTCCAGCACCGATCGATCAAGCTGAGGTAAAAAAGTTCACCACTGAGAAACTTGGAAATGTTTTTGAATTTGGAGTTGGAATGAATGATTTTCAGTTGAAAAGTGTTGAAAAGTTCTTCGATAGTGAGTTCATAGAGCTCCAAGCCAATAGTGAGTCCACCAAAGGTGAAAACTAGCGAGTTATGCAATGTAGATGCCGAACCTGTTCGAACATTAAGGTTCAATCGGTCATCCTTTTCAGTTGGAGGTAACTGTAGAGTATGACAGGCACTGGCTGTGGGTATAAGGGTAGTCATAGTTAGGTTGTCAAACTAGTCAGCATATGACTCTATGGATATTATTGACGTATTCCTCCGATCTAATCAGGAGCAGATAGATGTTTGGTGGGTTCCACTGCTGTTGAATCAAGTTATTCAGTAGTTTAGGTCTAGAACAGCCGAAATTGAAAACTGGAGGTTACTTTCCCTATTGAATGGTTGGGCGCTGTTCTTTGTGAGATATCGGCAAAGAAGGAAATGGGTTCCGGATTTGCCTGACTTGCAAGCAGGTATGATTAGTATTTCCCTCGTTCTAGTGGTTCGCAGTTTGTGCGAAAAATGTCCATTTTTTTCCACCGTTGGTGGAGTATCAAGTTACGGAAGCATTTCGCGGAAGACGTAGGGAGGAAGTTAGCGACTATTACAATGGTGTAGAGAGAGGTGGCCGGCAGGTGCCCGTCAGTGGAGAAAATATACGCAGAGTAGATGCGGTGCACGCGCGAAGTCGCCTGAAGACTTGGCAAATGCTGTGGCCAGAGATTGTAGTAAGGTCAAGTTAGCTCACCACGCATGCACGAAGTGATCTTCGCTCTAGCTACAATACGATCTGCTACAAGATTCATTTCGGGGGTGGAGAATTTGGCAATGAGGATTTGTACTGATGAGAGCTGGTGCGTCGCCCGGAGCCGGAGTCATGTGCATTAGGCTGGGTGTGTGCCAGCCGCCCTTTAAACACCAAAAAAAGCCGGCACAGGCGCCAGAGATTGAGCCCAACACGCTCGAACTCGCCGTACATGCACCAGGGTACGTGCCCGGGCAATTAGGCTTCCCCATAAAATACACTGACGTGGTCAGGGAAAAACAAATGCGCACAGTCGTCCTTCTGTAGTTTCCCAATTGGGCATGACAACAAGTAGATGACGACTGCCCTCGGAACCCAAGTGGCTCTGTGGCCCCCTAAGTAATCGCGCGAATTACGAGGGCATGGACGTCAGCGGTGGACTGCCCCGGATATTCTGAAATTGACCAACATCCAATCCACTCCACCCTGGACACTTCCATAGTATCTACTTGGCCCATTCTCTCAATTGCTATACCCGCTATTGTTGTACTTAGTTTTCCGCAATAAAAAACCCTACAACAAGCTCAATTGCCGATAAATTAGCGCCTGTCACCGCCATAGCAACAATTGAGAATAATCTCAACTTTCAAAACTGATAAACTCCAGAAAAAAACATCGCTCCTTTTTATTAACTACACACCTCATTCATGTCTGATATCGATACAACGTCAACCACCTCGGGGAGGTCATCCAATTCCACTAGCAGATTGAAAAAATTGACCAGTAGCTCTACCTGGGTTTCCCCGTTTAGAACACCTTCCTCAGACGCGGCTGCATCCAAAGAAAAGAAGGTCAACCTTGTGCAAAAGTATAAGCAGTCTAATAGTATTTCCGGAGTCAAGGTTCCTAAGAAGTTCGCTTCCCATCCTACTTTAGAAGCAGAAGCCAAAAAGCAGAAGGAAAAGGAAGCTGCCGACAAGGCTGAGGCTGAGGCTCCCAAAGACGCCTCTGTCAAGTCCTTGAAGGATGAGGCTGGTGTTGAAGAAGACGACACCAAAGAAAGCGAAGAAAAAACTTCTGCTGATGCTGAGTACAAGAAAGACGAGGGAGACAAGGAAAACAAGACCGAAGATGGAATTAACACCAAACTTGAATCTGAGCTTAAAACTGACATTGAAGAAGCAAATGCCACAGTTGACGAAGACAAAGAAACACACGATGCTAAAGTTGAAGAAACAGCCAAAGACATCGAAGCTAAAGAACCTTCCGCGGCTGATGGTGCTGATGATGAAGATGACAATATCGTCGAGAAAACAAAGGAAAATCCTATTGAAATTTACACTCAACCAGAAGCCAAGTACGAACCTGTTGAGCTACCAAACCAAAAGACTTTGGATGCTCTTAAAGACAAGCCTATTTTGTTGAACCGTTACAACGAGCTCAACTCGGCCGCTCTCGGTTCAGTCGAACGTACTTTGGATGACCCAAACAAGATTATTGATTTGGGTTCTGGATTGAAAATGACTCAACAACAATTGCTTGATATCGCTGCCAAGAGAGTTGCTCCTGTTTTGTCTACCCTCAATGAGGAAGTCGAGAAAACCCGTAACGAAGACGAAATCAAGAGACAACAAGAACTTGAGAACAAGGCCCAAGCCCATGAGCAAAAATTGCAAGGACAGTTTGAAAAACATGCTCTGAAAATTGGCAAGAAGAAGGATTCGTTCAATGCTGAAATCAAGGCCAAATTGGATGAAATTGCCAGATTAACCACAGTTGCTGACACCGAAGCACTTGATTTCGAAAAGAAAACCAAAGAAGAAATCGAAACTGCCAATAAAGAGTATGAGGAACGTGAGGCTAAGGCTGTTGAAAATCACGAGACTGATAAGGAAAACCTCGAAAAGAACCATGAAGAATTAACTGCCACCAAGAAGCAAGAATTGGAGGAATCCAAGGCTAACCAAGAAAAGACTACTCAAGAAATCGAGGAATTGCACGAAAAGAAAGCAGACTTTGCTAACCTCAATTCTGAGCTTTCCACTAAGATTGAAGAGTTAGAAGCCCAATTGGCTGAGGAGCAAAAGAAACTTGAAGAGTTGAAAACTCAACATTCTGACAAGCAAGCATTGATTTTCAACAACTTGGCCACTCAAGACGAGTTGAATAAGGGACTTGAACAATCCAATACCGATTTGGAAGCTAAGAAATCCAAGCACAAGGCCCTTGCTGCCGAAATCGGAGTATTGGGTGGAACTTTGGCCGCGTATGCTGCCCAATTAGCCACGCTTAAGCTGGAGAAAAGCGACAGAACTTCCAAATTAGCAGATGCCAAGAAGAAGTTCGCCGACTGGGAAGACGAAAAAGAAGAATTGGCCAAGAATATCCACTTGGAAAACGAACGTAAACGTCTTCAAGCCAAAGAAGATTTGGAAAACAAACAGCACGAAGAAGAACTTGAAAGACAAAGACAAAAGGTCGAAGCTGAAAGACTTGAAAAGGAGAAGCAAGAGAAGGAAGCTGCCGAGAAAGCTGCTGCCGAGCAAGCTGCTGCGGACAAAGCCGCCAAAGAAGAAGCCGAGAAGAAGGAAAAAGAAAAAGAAGAGGCTGCTACTGCTGCTGCCGCTGCTGCTTCTGGTGGAGCTGTTGGTGGAGCTGCCGGTTCTAGCGGGGCTTTTTTAGGAAAGAGCAATGATCTCGCTGATAAACGCAGTGAAGGAGCCATTGCAAATGGAAAAACTTTGGATCCTCAGGTCCAGCAAAAGACTGCTACTCCTGCAGCTATCGGAACTTCCTCAAAATCCGTTGAGCCAAAGGTTGACTCCAAAGCTAACCAATCTTCTGAAGACTCTAATAAAGAAGAGGAACCAAAAAATAAGAAACATTCCAACAAAGCCTTGGCTGCTGGTGTTGGTGCTGGTGGTTTGGTCGTAGGTGCTGGTGCAGGCGTTGCAGCCGGTGTTGGAAGTGCGGGTAAAAGTGCTGGAGACACTGCTCTGAACGCTGCTGGAAATATCGGTAACGGTTCTTCCTCACCTTCCAAGAAAGAAACCAAAATTGCTGGCTCGAATGATCAACCCAAATCTGCCGACTCAAATGGTGGTGAATCTAATGGTTTGTCGGGTAGATTCAAAAAGTTCGGAAGGAGGTTGTCGCGTAGTAGGGGAGCATCGAACGAGTCTGTTCCATCAAAAGCACCAGCTGCTGATGCTTCAAACAAGGCTGAGCCTAAAGGTTTAACTGAAACTTCTGGTCCTTCTGCTGTGAGCATTTCCCAGCAGCCGGAAGCCATCAAGAACAAGAACGACTCCACCAATTCGTCTGAATATGAAACTTACTCGATTTACGAGGAGGTTTCCGACGCAGAATACGCAGCACACAAAGGCGATCCAAACTACTTTGAATGTACTGCTGAAGAACTTGAAAAACATAGCAAGAGACCTGACTACTTACAACCAGTCAATTGAGTTTATACAATAGTATAATTCAATGCTTCTGTTTTTCTATTTCTACGTTTCAGTTTGTTGTACCTTTTCTTTTTGTTTACCTGTTTTATTTGTCTATGCCTTTGTGTTGTTTTTCGTCTTACATGTTAGCATTAGTTCAAATTAATTCCTGTTGTATTATCGAATGAATGTAGAATTGTATACAGATATGTTAGGGTGAGAGTGTTTAGTCAAATTTGATCTTCTTACCACTTGATGGGACAATAGCGGCACTGGCTCTTTGAGCGTTAGCAAGTGCTACAGAAGATTTCAATCTCTTGTTTGAACCGGCATCGTCATTGAATGGTCTCTTCTTGTATGCGGGCTTAGGTTTCAAATGATCCGAAGTGATCCTTGGAGATCTCTCGAAAGATTCTTTTTCTGCTGGTCTTTCCCTTCCAGTACTTCTCTCTTCGGGTTCTTCGCCTTCTCTTCTTCTTTGGTGAGGGTTTCTCTTTGATCTATCCTCACCATACTCCAATCTTAAAGGTCTATTTATCAAGCTCTTGGCAAGTTTGGACTTCAAAGCAGTGGTTGGACCTTTTTCATCTTTGAAGTCAATGAAAGCAAACCCTTTACATTTACCGGTATCTTCGAAGGTGGCCATTCTTATCTTGACTATATCTCCACAATGTCTGAAATGCTCCTCAAGCAAATCTTCGGTGGTGTCGAAGGACAAGTTTCCAACGAATAAAATTCTGGAAGGTGGGTTTTTGGATAAGCTGGATGAAGCAGCAGTATCTTTTGCGGGTCTGCCTTCAAATGAATTGGCGTTCTTGATAAGCAACTTTCTGCAGTTCAATACTGTTTCACTCAACCCAATAACGGTTTTGACATGCTTGGCGGTGGGAAAATCAATGTAGGCAAACCCTTTGATTTTGTTTTCCTTTCTTGGCAAGTTGACTCTGGTGATATCAGACTCTTCTATTTTGATAAGATCATCGTCCGAGGTGCTTTCGCCCGGGCTATAATATTGGGCTGTTTTGCCTACTATAAATCTAACCAAATCTTCTTTGGTAGTATCGAACGATAAGTTACCTACCCAAACCCCAAATTCAGATTTCTTGGATTTTTTGGCTTCTTCGTCTGCCTTAGCCTGTTCTTCAGACGAAAGCTCGGGTTTTGGAGCTGGGTTTTTTTTGGCTAATTTGGCAAGATCTAACTTACCTTTCTTCAAAAGACGTTGCTGTTTCTTAGAAAGAGGAACCCCGGCATTCAAGTCAATAGAGATTTCGTCCAATTCTTTTTTGGAAAGTCCTTTGGAATCTGAGTCTGAATCTGAGTCTGAATCTGCTCCTGACTTATCTTCTTGGTCTTCGTCTTTGGTTTCCTCATCTATCTTCTTTGACTTCTTTGCTTTCTTCTGCTTCTTTTCTTCCTTTCTCTCCTTTCTCTCTTTCTTACTCTCCTTCTTGGAGACGTCTTTTGTCTCTATGTCAGTCTTGCTCATCGTGGCACTCTTATCAAGACTATTTTATTTAGACTGAACTTTTCTCATCGCATCGAACTCTTCGCATTTTTCACACTCGCCTAAATCGCATACTAAACAAATTATGGGGAAGAGATACATTAACTACAGTGTGAAATCTGGTTTTTGCAGGGTATGAAACATATATGGGAATATAAACATAGATATTCTAGCTCTACATACTCACTTATTCTATCATCAATTATCGTCAACCATTTCCAGCCACAACCACTTTCTCCATAGTTCACCTGCTTCATCGATTATGTTGTTCATAAAATCAACCTTGTGATTGTAGACACTATCATTGGATATTATGATATCATTTTCTTCGTTTTCAGTTCCGTTGGAAAATGATGATAATTCATCGTTAATCATGGGTGATGAAGACGTAGAGGGCGACGACGATATCGAAAGCGAAGTTGGCGTACTTCCAACGGTATTGTGCTGGTGTCCATTACTATTTGGATCACTGTGGTGTCTGCGCTGTTTATACTTGTATGATTTTGTTGGTAATCTTGACAAAAACTGCCTTATTTCATGCTGATCCAATTCTACCAAAAAGTTTTCCTTTGACTTCAAAAATGCAATAGAAATGAATACTAGCTCAATATGAGCATCAATTTGGGAGAATGGTATGGTTATGTCGTCGTTTTTGTTTTCCTCTACTAGGCTACTCTTTTGATTACTTGATTCACCTCCCTCTCTAGTACGATTGCTCAATTCTTCGACCAAGTCTTTAAACGAACTTCTCCGCTTGTTTTCTGAAAACAGATCATCACTCGGGTTTTCATTTGCTTCGTTTATACCAGTGGTTGAGTCGTCGATACTACTCAATGACCAAAAGATATCAGGACCCAACTTTTGGAGAAATTTTTTCAAGTTATCCTTCGAATCTATCTGCAATTTTTCAACGTAATAACTCATTTCTTTCTTGCTATTTTTCAATCTCCATCCTAGTAACGAGTCCCAAATTCTACCACGGTCAACCTTGGACCACACTTTGGAACCACAATAATTGAGCCACCATATCAACCACTCGTCGTCATTTGATCCAAACTTGTTGAGGATCTGCTCTTCATGAAAATAGTCCGAAAGTTCAGGCAAAACTTTACGAAGACAGTAGATGAAAAACGAAACTCTTTCTTCGATGGTACCTCCAGAGGTTGGTAGCACTGTCTTGTTTAATTTCTTTGGTGCCGATATTATATTTCTATGCGATGACACTGAAGATCTAGATGTTCTGGATGTTGTTGATGACTCGCTTGACAAGGAAGACGGGCTGGTTTGAGAAAACGAGTAAGAGCCCGATTTGTTTCCTGAACCAGAAGTTATGGACTCTGACCTTGGTTCTCTGTTTCTTTCTTCCGGTGAGTGTAATAAAACCAATACTAATCTTTCGTAAACATCGTGGAATGACATGTTAATGAAGTTTTCATCCGCAATTAAATTCTCTAAATATTCCGACAAATCAGGAATATTATCGATGTAATTGCTATAGTCATCCATAAAGTTCACTATGATGGAGTTATTTTGAGAGGTATTGTCTCTACCGACTAAAACCCAAGGGGTATTTTGAATTGGAGGGAACCATTCAGCGAGGTTCAATGCTATCCAAGTTAATGCTTGGTCATATTTGATGATTTTTCCCCATTTGTTGGAGAACTTCAATATAGAGTTTTCCAACGTTTCAAGCATTTGCGTTTCCACTCCTGAAAGGGTGATACTTGACGTAGAGTACTTTAATCTCTGAACATATTTTCGCAAATCTTTTTTTATTCTAGATCTGATATCATCTGATTTTGAATTCTTTTTTTGGTCAATAGAAGTTGCTTTGGAGCCATCTGAATCAGTAGAATCTGAAGATTTTTTCAAGTTCGAAGTGTCCTCATCAGAAGATTTCTTCTCGCTTGACTCTTTCTCGTTAGTGTCGTCTTCGTTGATGTCAGTATCTGGTTGGATAAACGGATTTAACACGAATGGGTGATACTTAAGCAAAAGGGGCCAGATTTTGAATCTTAAAAACGGTGGCACACCTTTTTGCCTAGCGATTAGGGCTAAACCATGATGGTTTTTGGAGTCTAGGTATTTTTTGCAGTAATTGAACAATTCGAGATCATAATTGAAGGAGGGTTTTTCGTCTTTGGCCAGTTTGTGAAATGAAGTGGAAGCTTGTGGAAGGGTTTGGGATCTTGGGGACACTTGTGGCTGGGAACGCTGAGGAGACTTGGATTCGAAACTCAATTTTGAGTCATTATCTTTGTCGTAAGCGTCCTGAATTTCAGAATACATTGGAATAGAAAAGGGGGATTCAGGACGGATCGATAGTAATGGAGTGTCTGACATAATAAACTTGGTTCTTTTTGTATGTTATATATAATTGGGATATAATAAGAACGGTTCACAACTCTTAGGAACAGCCAGATTTCTTATCTTGAAGGATTGGGTTAGTCCAATAGTACGTATCAATACATCTCGGAAATATAACTCAGTCGACAATTCAGGAACAATAATAAAGGTTTGAAATTTGTTATGGTGTAGTACGGAATATCAAAGATGGAAAGTCACGATCTTCTTACTGTGATATGCTACGACTAATGCTGAGTTCAACTGTATGACAAGTTTGCTGAGTAAACTTTGAGTATCGTGGATGACCGGGTCAACAGGTCGTAAGCTATTGTATGATTTTATAAAAGAATGCGTGGTTTGTACGGTTGTTGTATTATTTGATCTAGTTGGAAGACGCTAAGATGCCAACTTATTCAAATTAAGGCTTTAAGGAAGAACCTTCTAGTATGATACTAAACAGCGTCTAGATGGGTTGAGATGTCAAATTTTTGTTGAATGAGATTAACTCAACTTTTTTAGTGTCTTCTGATCAATTTCCCAATGATTTTTCTTTTTTGTCTGAACTGCAAAAGTCGGATAGCTCTGCCGATCTGACAATAGGGGGTAAGAGAAAAGAAACATCGAGAGATTTGAGAATAAGACAAGTCGATATTGCTCACACAACAGCACTTATCAGTCCGCTCGAAATCCTAGTACAGAGCATATTATTTGCCCTACACGATCAGTTAGCTTTAACATACGATCTGTTAAATCGCTCCATGACTGTCTCCGTTTTTTTGCGACGCTCTCGGTAAAAAATTGTCTGCTTAGGAGGAGGGATTTTTGTGCGGGGCCGTACTGGAGGTCTCTTTCTCGGCACACGACCTCAAACTCTAGGAAACCACAATTTTAATCCCGATTGCTCCGCATCGAACCCGATATTTGCGTTCTAAGGTTAGGTGACAGAGACAGCAGGTGAAGCAATCAATGAACAGGTGACCAAAGCAAACGAAGTAGGACCAGACGTGAACCGTCACAATCAGCATTTCAAATAGTATTTTACAGTAATCACCAAGGCATGCCGCGGTGGTTCCGGACCGTGGCTACGGGTGGGGCCTCTTCACAGTCACATGTAGAGCTCTTCCGGTATGTGTGACAAAGTTCATGAATCTTGACATTCTCCATGAAGAAGAAACTTTTGGGGGACCGCAACATGCTACGATCGCCAATTTCAAGTCACTACGGCAGATAGCTACATAGTAGGCGGCTGGGATTGCTTGCGTATAGGTTACGATACTGTAATAAAGGTTCTTGCGCGTGTTCTATGAAAATAGTGCTATATCACAAAAGGCTCAGTCTTGTGTGGCCTGCATATAAAAAGAGAATGGGTGCAAAAAAAAATTCAGTACTCAAGATTAAACGAATCAAGGTCGAAGAGTTTAGAAGTTGGGTGGCCGGGCTACTTTACCTGTAAGATGCGGGCATCCCTTGGAGTCGCATCCTTTGCCCGCGACCTCTGTGCCCCACCACTGTATATTTTTTGAGGCGCCGGTGTAGACAACACAGAAGTATATGATAATTGCTGCAATAGCGACACCACAATCCATTCCAATTGCCAACACCAAATTGTACTTTCTCCACCAGTCAATCTTTTTGCGGTGGATAAAATAGTTGAAAACCAATCCAAAAACAAACCAAGTACTATAATTGAAGCCCGTTACGGTAGGTATTAATGAAGCACCGCCAACCAACAATACCGGATTCAATTTTTTGGCTATTCTATTGTTGGGTTTGTAAAGGAGAAAGAGATAATGTAAGATAGTTATACCCGCCCCAACTAGAAAGAAGTACATAACCCACGAGTATCGGCCACCTTCTCCGTATAGATGATTTCCAAATAAGCCCCAAACGAGCTGACTGTTGAACTTTGTCTTCTGCCTTCTGCAGATCATGTTATTCTTTGCTTTGGCAGTACAGGCGCCCTCGATGTGATTTAACACCCAAACAGTAACCGCTGGTGTAACCAATGCAGACCAAACACCAGCACCAAACAATACAACCATTGTAATTCTTGGATCGATTCTCATATAGTGAGCAACTTTTGCACTTTGAGAGAAGTGCATTGCATGCTGTAAAATCATGAATCCAAAGTTATAGAAGTAAAACAATGTGTAAGGGTCACCCTTATACCAGAAAGCGGAAACGATGTCGAAGAACGAATCCATTCCAAGCTCAATATTCGACTGGGATTCCACAAGTGCAAGTGGAAGAAATAGAGAACATCCGATTAAAACCGATACTGTGTATCCACCCGCATCAATAGCAGAGTGTGGAAGTCCTTCGCAATATGCATATCCCAAAGCAAGTCCGATGGCTAGAAGCACCACGAACACACTCCAGTGAAACCGTTTGTATTGTTTCATGTAAACAGCAAGCTCATCTGTGCAATTATCTCTGTTTTTGATAGGTTCCCAAACATCAGAACGGAACTTGAGGAAGAACTGTATCATCATGGCTGAAAAAGTTGCCAAACCAAGAGCCAAGTTCATCAAGAACGCAACCGGCAACATCACTGGCGAATATTTCTTGAACTTCTCCACATCCAACTTCCAATGGGTGTTTGTGACCTTGCTGGAGTTGTATGCCATTTTGTCGACATCATAAATAGAATTGGTCATTATAGGAAAGTGACCAGTTTGCCATTTGTTCTGATAATATAGTGCTGGCATGACGATCCATATCCAGAAGACAAACGAGACGAAAATACATCCAATCGACCAAAATGGCGTAGTCAAAGGATTGTTGATGGAAGTAATTTGAGTCCAGTCAAATGTTAACGGGAACAAACCAAGACCCGTTTTGATCCCGAACACTTGAGACAATGTTGCGTTATTGGGCCTGATCCAGCTAATCCATGCTCCAATAGTACTTAAAAATGGCATCAAAAGATCCGGCAACCAGTAAAAAGCAAAGGATGCAAAAAATACGACAGTGAAAAATCCATATCTTGAGATGGTCCAACTTCCAACAGGATGGTTTTCACGAGAATGTAAAGTATTGAACAATGCTATGTTGCTCAATATACCTGGCCAAACACTTTGGGCTCTCGAAACTAAGACATCATAACACAAGCCACTGATTGCAAGCGAAATGAAATAGCAACACATGTTGTACAAGATGCCCCAGCCCACACCCGTGTCTCTTTCGAAGAATTTGTATTGCTCCACGATCATGTTGTTGATAAGTCCTGTACTCACCACCATATTGGCAAACATATAGATAAGAGCATGCTCCTTTGGATTGAATTTACCTGGGTTCGTATGGAATCCTAGCCCGAACGGTAACTTGATCTGAAATCCTGGAATCACATAGTACCATAACTCACCCAAGGGATAAGCCAAGATTTGGGCCACCACTGCTCCAATGTTGATGGTTGGAAATCGCAAACTAAAAAATGAATCGACACCAGCTATAACAGAGCTAACCACCAAAGCAATCACCCACATTCTTAATGTACATGAAGGCATGTCCATATCGTCTTCTTCAGGACTCAACAAAATAGCAGCAATATCATCCTTATTGATTTCTCCGACATCTGAACCTTCAAGCGAGGATAACTCTGAACTTCTCCGGTACTCCGGATAGCCATATCCAGTGGCGTCTTCCTTCTCATTATCAAACGAGAGCTCTCCACCGTAGAGATTAGTATCAACCTGGACCTTTTGTTCAGCTAAATCATCGCTTCCTGAACCCAACTGCTCGATTGAGTTCGAAGAGTCTCTCGGCTTGATTACCTCCAGCATACTAATACTTGACCCTAGTAATGCTTGGGACAATGCTGGAATTCAAGTATTTAATATTAGAATGACCCTTACTATCTGATCGGAGCTGGACTGAGAATTTTACTTTCTTATATACCAGCTATATTTTGTACAAGAGGCTCAATTGCTGAGCCCTTTAATAGGGCGAATTCATGAGACTAATTTACGTCATTTTAAGCATACCTACATACTGTAATTGAAACAAAAATTTCGTTGATTCATCCGGTCCGAAGAAGGTGCGACTAGGTTTTGACTGAAGCTGACACATGTAATATGGCAGTATGAAATGCAATAACTTGGGCTCGATTGACCAAAGCGTTGGAACTTGTTGAGCTAATCTCGTAATCTTGGATCGGCGACTATACCTAACCCTCTCTACAATTACTTGTCTCTGGGTAATGGCGTGGTTTCCAGAAGCTTTATTACACGGCACGAGCTTACAAATCATGGACAAGTCCACGTATAATTGATTTCCGTAGAGAACCACTAATAGAAGAGTTGAAGGATTCCCGAATGTCGGACATGTAACTTAAAGTTTTGTGATTCTCGATACCTTAGATCTAATAATAAGTTTAACCAGTATGCTGTAGAGTAGGGGGCAGGCCCCCGCAAACATCCCACATGTCTGCAATATATACTTTATCAGCGGTCAGCCCATGTGAGAAAGTGCACACTCCGGCGCGCCTTGTGTGAATCATCATTTTTATCGAATACGCATGTGACTAGACTGCACTTTCGTGCAAAGTATTCAGAGTATTCAAAGTTATCTGACGTGAAGTGACACAAATTACACAAATTTGTTCCGACCTCTGAAACTTTTTTGCAATCAACTGCATGCAGATTTTGACAATACGAGAATACGCACGATCTACATTACTTTTGAGATAGAAGTACCAAATCGCAGTGGGTACTCTCAGCAGGTATGTTGCCGAAGAACTAGAAATCTGGTGTCTGTGTATTGTAATGACCTGAGCTTAAGCCTGCTTATGGTGCTTGTACCATTGCGGCAAGAACTCAAATTCTAATTAATACTGGAAAAAACTATTATGAACCTTGGCTTAATTCCACTTCGACCAACTCGGCTATATTCCAGACATCCGCATATACTGGCTCGCAACCAGATGTCTAAAGCGGAAGCACCATAATTCTCCGAACTATTGTTTGTGGGGAATCGGGACTGCGAGTTACAAACTGCTGACATGTTTCCGATCAACAATTACTGGTTCCATGTTAGGCAACCAATACTTCAATCATCATAGCATTTGTTTGTGATTGATGAAGAAGAAACACGTGTCTAGAACCCCTCTAGACTACTTGAACCGGGACGTCAAATTTACATTGGAGTGTCAGGATGTACTGGTACTTTGCGAAAGGTTTCTCAGTATGCTAATCTACTAACCAATAATAGCACCATTATAAAAAAAAATAGGTTACTTGCAATGTTCCGCACTATTGCGTAAAGCCATACACGGCTTAACCGAGCCATCCGTTCTCAGGGTGACGGCGCTAGCTAGTATACCTCAATAGGCTTGTTCTCTCAAGACAACAAGTGCGCGTCTCGTCACGTGAACAACACTCGCATGTCTATCAAATTCGTCTATCCGAACAAACCGCTTTATTTCTGTGCATAATAAAAGGAGTATTTCTTAAGCCCCTATGTACGATTGTGAAAAAAAGGTGAAGCGACCGGCTAATGCATAGATATATGAACATTAAATTTCGCTAGAAAATCTGTGATTATAACTTACTCTCTTTCTAAGATACTTGAACAGTTGTAAGTATTGTCCCTTTCTATGACCAATCTTATAACCACCATCAAAAGCGTCACTAATCCCACGGAGGCAAAGATCCGGAAAGCGACCAGCAAAGACACATGCGGGCCCAATAATCAAGAATTGATGGATCTATCTCTCTTGACCTATCACCCTAAGCATTTGACTGCCATTCTCGTCACATTAGCAAAGAGATTGGCCGTAGTGGAGCTGGCTATAAGTCACGAGCGTTTTGTCTTGAAGAAAAGCAAAACTAGTCCATTCAAAAACATAGATGCAGCACCGAATAAGAGACTGAGTAATGTGCTTAAGAGAGCCCGTTCCTTCGACATAGCCCCAGAAAACAAATCAACTCTTGATGAAAGAGATTGCTTGAGGCTTCTCAAAACCATTACAGTCATTTTGTACCTTATACAAAATGGTTCAGAACCTTACATGAACTGGATTCAGAGGAGTTATACGGATCACATCAGTCGAATCAATTCGTTAACATTTCCAAAAATGTATCAGGATACATTGAAATGCAAAGCTCGGCGGATTGTGCAGTTGTGTTCTGACCCTGAGGAGCTTCGACAATTTCGAGTCAACATTCATAAGCTCAGAAATGCGGTTACCAAACCCGGTGTCAAGAGAAACTCTTCCGAAATATACTCAGGAAATGATATAGAGATTAAAGAGGTTCAGATTTCATACACGGTGGAAGCCAGTGATACTCGCGCTCGCAGCAAGAAATTTGCAACTTTATCCACATTAAGTGAAGAAGCTAGTTCAGTCCTTTCAGTCCCTTCTACGCCCGTATTCATCCCAAAATTTTAATCCCCGGTCACCGAATGTGCCACTCTTGTTTCGTTGCAGCATATAGACAATACCAGCAATCCATTCCTGGATAGCTTCGTGAATTGATTTTTAGGGGTATGCGCAACTTCGAGAAGTAAGACTCCGGCCGTCTAAAAATTCGCGTTCCTGGGCGTTGCGATTCTAAGAACAGAGTACAAGATACTTATATACTGCAAATGGATGGGGCTCAAAACAATTTGATAAGGCTCTATCCGAATGATTGTGTCTGTTTACTCACCTATACACGATTTGTTCTACTCTTCATTAAGTCTGCGTTAAATAACACCTGACTTTCGAGGGATCGTATCGCGAATTGTCTCGGGAAGCAGCAACCTTAATTTACGGGTTCTCTACAATACCACATAACTACCAAAAGTTCGGCTGACGATAAAAAAATTCTTCCGACTTTAATCACTCAATCTGGCTGCCTAAAATGATGGCACCTCAAGTTAATCATCTATATTTAATTAATACATAATATCGACGATACTTCGTCTGTGTAATTTCTTTTTCTAGACTACTTAATATCGCGCTGCGAAATCCTGGATAATTGCCCAAAATAGTGACCAGAATTGCTTTTGTTCTATTTCGAGTAGATTCTCTGCACCAGAATTTCTTTTTGCTTCCAATTGCATCACGTGTAACAGGGAGGGCTGTTATCGACCACCCTCAGAAATAGGGGGCTTTGTGATTAAGCGCTCTGACCACTAAATTTGCCACCAGTATAAAGGGAGATTTATTGCCGCCTGTCTCAATTTTTGTAAATCAATTAATCAATCAACATATTAATCAATTTAATATAATCAATAATAATGCAAATTTTCGTTAAAACATTAACTGGAAAGACTATCACCTTGGAAGTCGAATCCTCAGACACTATTGACAACGTCAAGTCCAAGATCCAAGACAAGGAGGGTATTCCACCTGACCAACAAAGATTGATTTTTGCTGGTAAGCAGTTGGAAGACGGCAGAACTTTGTCCGACTACAACATTCAAAAGGAATCCACCCTACACTTGGTTTTAAGATTGAGAGGAGGTATGCAAATCTTTGTCAAGACCTTAACCGGTAAAACCATCACCTTGGAGGTCGAATCCTCAGACACTATTGACAACGTCAAGTCCAAGATCCAAGACAAGGAGGGTATTCCACCTGACCAACAAAGATTGATTTTTGCTGGTAAGCAGTTGGAAGACGGCAGAACTTTGTCCGACTACAACATTCAAAAGGAATCCACCCTACACTTGGTTTTAAGATTGAGAGGAGGTATGCAAATCTTTGTCAAGACCTTAACCGGTAAAACCATCACCTTGGAAGTGTGATCGGGAGATCAGGGTAGATGGCTTAATTTTATCCAGTCCAGTTGTAAGATTATTAGTTTCTAATTAGATTGAATACACATTGAACTGTTTAATCAAATTATAGCATTTTACGTTGATACTTTCCAACTCACATTATTGAGTTATCGGAAGTTCAATTGTAATTGTAAAAAGAGTATGTCTGTCGTTTATAGGTGTCCTTATAATTAATGAGTTCTGATGTCAATATGCTCATTTTGAGTGTTGGATACACTACGAAAGTCATCTTGAACTTGTAAAGAATTGGAACATTTTTTATTTTTTTGTTAGTTTTCTTGATAATATGTTCAAACATAGATGAAATAAATCACCTCGATTTTTGTGCTGTTTTAATTGGTAGATTTTTGGATCTGATACTAGTCGTAACTCACTAATGACATTCTGACGAATGATTGATCAAATCTTTCTAGTGCTCATTCGAAAACAACAGTTCCTGCCAACCTCTGTCGTCTTCGCTTCCGATTTCGCATCCAAAATCAGCTTAATTTACAAGTGAACAGAGGTGCTTATCAGCTAATACGAGTCAAATAATAGATTCTAACTCACTACACATAAGAGATCGTGCCGACCATGGGTATCTTCCCTAGTTCAGCTTTGACAACACTGGAAGTTTCAGAGGCTCCATATTTCTGCAACACTTCCAAGATGTCTTGCCTTTCCTGTTCAAGTGACATTTTTTTCAACAACCTGATAAGTCTACTTGACAATCTAATAAAGTGTACTTTGACATTTTCGATATTGTTTGAAGCGAGGCATTGCGACGATAATTGATCCCAGTTTCTAAGCAAACTGTCAACTTCAGGCTTCGTCAAGTCTGATATATGCTCCTCGTCTTCAAGCTCCATAAACTGTCCAACTATTTTACTAATAGCTTCAGAAACTGTAATTTTAGACCTCCAGGTATTTTGAATGATCTTTGAGTGAAATATCTGGAAAGTTTGTTCAAAAATAAACGAATACAATTTATGACTGAAATTGCCTTGCTCAATGTAGAAGCTACTCACCGTGTTTTTCAAGAAATCTAATTTCTTTTCCTCCAAGTCGATATTTAACTTGCTGGGTATTTTGGATTTCAAGTCAATATCCATAGCATCAAAATCTTCATCGTCCGAATCGTCCCCTCCTAAGGAATCTCCAAATTCTCCCAATTGATCCTTATAGAACTTATCATCGAGCACTTTACCCATGACTTCGATATAAGTTTCAATCACATCACTATCATGGAAATGAAGGATATAATTTCCAACCAATTTTACACATTTCTTTTGGTACAGCTTGTTGCGTCTTTTGACTTCGGTTATGACCACTTTGTTGATCCGATCTTCCAAACCTTGATCTTGATCAATATCCTTGGAGAGCAGTTCTTTTGAATTGATCGAAAACCTAACCAATGCTTCAAACACCAACTCTTTCCCATCCCACGATTTGCCTTTATTTGCTTCTATCAATAGATCGATCAATTCTCTGCTGCCATCAACAGACTTGTCACTCATATCACTAATCGCTTTGGATAAGATTTTTCTTATTTCGAATCTCGAAGATCCAAGATACTTTCTGATGAAAGTCATAATTTCCTCAAAGTACAATTTTACTCCGTAATTGCTACCGGTTGTATTTTCTACCCATTCTCGTTCAAAGTTCTTCCTAACCAGCTTTATATCGTCAAATTTACCAATGTAGGCTAAAGGCAAAAATGCACTAGCAACTGAATCAAATCTATCGCCCGAATATTTGGACACATATTCACTGGCAATGGAAGCGATCTCTCTACTTTTTTCATCTTCTCCTTCAAAGAAAAGTTCGCTAATGTGCTTAGAATAAGCGATGATTGCATCAACTGAACAGATTTTGCACAAGTATCCGGCACTGGACGCATAAGATGATACCACCGTATCGTTCTTATCTTTGAATTGATTGACACACAATTTTAGCAAACGATCACTGTAACTTTTGAGTAAATCGTTGTGGCTGTTTATCAAGTCAATAATAACCTTGGATCCACATACTTTGGATGGTAGCCCAACTGAAGATTTGATAGCAGACTCTAAGCGTCTAATAAGTCCATCGACAATCCCTGAATCAATTTGAGAAAGCAATTTAGTTATTACATCCATCATTGGTGATCTTCCCAAACTTTGAAGTCTCTGAGTATCAAGATCGTTTTGCTTAAGGTTGTACTTGTCAGCGTTAAGAATTAAATAGTTAACTGCCTCTGGTTCAAGCGAGGACATCAAAACAATGAATTGTCCAGTCAATTCAGGAATAAAGGGTTTGAGGGTCTTGGAATTCGTTTCACATATCTTCAAAATCGTTTCAAGTGAGAAATTTTTAACATCTTCAGAATCACTCAAAAGACCTTTAGAACCCAAGAGGAATGGAATGAGATCTCCTAGAACAAGAGAAGCTCGAGTGTTCTTCTTGCTAGAAGGTACCTCTTTATCTTCTAACGGCCTTTCAGATTTCGAGCCTGTCCCAGTACCTATCATTCTGATCAAATTGGTGGTTAAGACCTTACTTAACTTGACACTCTCCTTACGCACGCTTTCCTTGATATCGTCCATAACTCTGAAAGTCATATTCCATATCTTTTCGAGTTTCTGTTCATAACGGTCTTCAGAAACCAACATTAATAGATCAGATAAAGCAGCGGTAGATGCTTGTCTTGTTCTCCACTCTTTGTTGCTCATTCCCTTCATTAGTTCTTCGAAAATGATCTCGAAATTATCATTGATTGTCTTCGACGAATCCTTGAACAAACTACTCCAAATTTCGTTCATTGATTGCTGAACAGATGGTGAGGGATCATATTTGTACCTAAATAACTTAGGAATCAATCTTGAAGACAAGCTTTTATTAGAAGCGAGTAACTCATCCAAAGTAGATTTCGATAAAATAGACCCCAATCCGAAAGCCATACCTTTTCTGGACGACCAAAGAGTAGAGGATTTAGCTAATGACATGAATTTATAGACCAAACTAGGATCACCGATGTCTGATGCCAAATTTAAAACATCCTTGTAAGTGGAAACAGAAGCTTCACCGACCTTGAAGATGTTCTCATCAAAGAGTTCTGTGTCATGTTCTACAGATCCAGCAGATATTTGACTTGTGGTATTTGTATCAGTAAAGGATTGCAACAACCCTTTGACAAGAGTCTCCTTCAAGTCAGCATCTCCCATTTCATAGATAATACTCAAACCCCGAGAAGCAGACTCTTGAATCAATTCATCTTTATCTCCCAAGAATCTCATAAACGCTATGTGCGCTTCTTTAGCCTTATCACGAACAACCCGCAAATGCCCACAGTATTGAGCTATAGAAAGAAGCCAAATACATGCTGACTTTCGGAGAGAGGGCTTGGTATTGGCGCATGCTTTCAAAACAAGGTCAAGAATGATGGGTAATCTTGTAAGATTTTTTGGAACGTACGCAATTTCTTCACCTTGAATATCATTTTGCCTTTCAAGAAGCTTGGAATCCCACCCCGAGATCATTATCACGAAAGCCTCTCCACTGGTGAAGGTAAACTCCACTTGTCTCATAACATGAGTGTCATAAATTATTTGCTCAATAGCACTGATTTCATTTGAGTCTGGAGAGCCTGTTTCGGACTCGCTAGTGCGATCAATTGCGAAAGTCAAAGAGGCTAACGTTAAAATTGATTTTTCATCACATCTTTTGGCCTTTGGTTTAATTTCGTCGATAAACTTGTTAACATAATCTCTCATTCCAGCATTCAAGACAGGGCCCAATACTCCAAAGATGGACAACTGAGTAATACAATCCAATACAATTGCGTAAAGGCTGGAGTCTTTTATCTTTGCCAATAAAACATCACAGTATGAAGACAAGAATTTGTAGGAAATAACATCGCTTCTTCTTCTAAGAACCAACCTGGATAGTAAATATCCAATTGACAACAATTTCCCACGAACCTTGTGGGGCAATACATTCTCAAAGGAGTTCGGATTTAACACTTCACAGATAGTCGAGCCCTCAAAGAATGGATGACTACCTATAATACCATAGGCTTTGGCGATATGTGAGATAGAGTTATCGTTTACACTCTTTTGATTTAAAAGCTCTGTCAATCTTGGAATCAATGGGTGTAGTTCTTGAATCACCGAAGTCGGAGATAATGAAAGAAGCTTGGAAAACGTATCACCATAAGTAATACTACTTGAGACGTTACTATCATTATACTGTCCATAGAGAGAGTTGAAAATAATATTCAAGAAGGCAGTGAATGAGTTAGTTGATAAGGAGGATTCGGAATCATCCACCATCAAATCACCATCACTGTCTTTGCGAGTGAGTGCAGTCTTGAATTTCACTTCATGTGCGAGCTCTCTGACCAAAAACTCTCTGACCTTTTCGTCAACTTCCAAAGCCTTTTCAAGTCTTACTTCCCATTCTTTGTCAGCGACAATAACGGTATTGTGGCCGTCTACTGCTTGCATGACCAAGACCTTCAAGGCAAATTGGATAGCTGTATTTATGCTTTTGAAACTTGCATTTTCTGTAGTTTCAACTCTTTTGACCTCATTGTATAATTGTCTGAGAAAGTCGTTGAACTTTGGGAATTTCACTTCCGATTCATTTCCTAGTAATTCAGAAGTGCTCCGGAACTCAGCAGTGTTTGAGGACTGCAATTGGTTAAACCAGTATGGATGCAATCCCTTGAATGCTTCTTCAACTGTATCAGAGCGGTTTTCTCTGCTTGTTCCCAAAACGCACAATAGTCTCACTTCGGAATCCTCGAATGGAAATGCACTGTTCAAGTACTTGACTGATATGTAGCGACAAGAGTGCAAGTTCTCGTTTTCAGACATTTGCTGGTCATTTTTAGTCAAGTAATTTCTACAAATCTGCTTTATTTTGAGCTTTACCGGATCAGATATCTTTGGTAAATGGACAGTTAAATTTGAAAGCGAATCTTGGACTGTAGATCTGAGCTCGGATGCTTCGCCTTCAAGCGATTGGAACAAAAACTCAATAAGACTTGCATCATTAGCAATCAAGTCTAAATTCGATCTTAAAATGTTCCCCAATGCTTCGTATTGCATCAGCCGCTGACTTATACTATTGCTAAAGTTCTTAACATTTGCCGGGTCTATTTGAGGCCAGCCTTCATTTACGAGATTTTCACGTAGCTTTCCAACCATGGATTTGTTGAAGTCTAGTAATACTTGGGAGGAAGAATCGGAAAACTTTGAATCGTTCATACTAATCCATTTTATAACTTGTACTGCACCTTGTTTCAATCTCGGATAGTCAGAAGAAAGACCTAACGAGGCAATATCAGATATATATGGCTTGTTGCAAATAATGTGACTTTTGTTGAAGATTTGGATTATTCTTTCTTGCAATTGGGGGCCTACCGGTGGGGTCAATGTGGCAGTCGGGTTTGGTTCTCTTGGTTCGGAAGAAGGTACAGCTGCTTCCAACTCACTAATGGTATGTGGTGGTTCAGGTTTGTTGATCTGCCCATTTATCTGACCAAGAAATAACTTTGCTAAAGTTTCAATATAGGTGTGGTTTTCAACGTCTATTTTGAGTTTCTTTAACAAGATTTCGTTTGGATCTTTGATTGAAGAGGATCCATCCACAGAGGCAATCAATAATGGAATAGCTTGACTTTGTTCTTTAAAACCCGATTTCAAGAAGTTAAGTAACGACACTTTAACAGTGTAAATCTCTTGGTTGGTTTTGAAAGTTACACCGGCGTCTCGGGTAAAAAATAAATTATCTTGAATGCTTAAACCTGGTGTTGCAATTGATCCACTATTTGGTTGTATCAAAAGAAATTTAGATATGACTTTTGCCAAGTACTCTTCATCTTGGGGACGAACATCAAACCCCAAATAGTGCGGCAATTCTTCCTCTTCTTTGGAGCCTCTAGCTGGTGCGTTCCAGAATGCCAAAAGTCTGTATAATATATTAAAGATTCTGGCAGAAACCAGTCTGGGATACTGGCTGATATTTTCAATAACTTTCGGTACCAAGTCTCTCATTTCGGATTCATCAAGTCTATCGAGACCCCTTGATATAAAAAGTAACGAGTAAAGTACTGCCGAAGTAGCATCATTTCCTTGAGTCTTTGGATCTTTCACTTGTTTCAAGAGTGCCTCTATTGGTAGTTTGATGGATCTGGCCGCTGAAACTCTCGGGATCAAGTTTTGAATGAGCTTGAGAATTGAGTTACGGACCGCAGCATGAGGACTCGAGAGCTTCAATAGTAATGGTGCCAAATACACATTCAATGCATTTTCCAACTGCGAGTCCGATTCAGCTAGGGCGATCCGAAGCTCGACTTTATTGATCAATGATAATTCTGCTTCACTCATTGCACCGAAGATATAATGAGCACTCTGGGGAAGGTTGAGACAGAATTGAGTGAAGTTAAAGGAATTGAACTGTTTAGGACTTATGGAGGCAAAAAGATAATGGCCGGAGGCAAATAGTGGGTCGTGCGAGAATACCAGATTTGGCACAATAGATATCAGAGGGCTGCAAACTGCTGATTAGGGCAATTCTACGACGTAATATCATGGACGTGTTATTACCTCTCAAAAAATAGAGAGGTTATTCTATTTAGGTTTTATGTGTTTTTGTATTCTCTCAAAATGACAGGCACCGAAGATGGAGGCAAGGCACCCAATTCTGTGACGATCTTCTTGATATATTCAGGAGGAGTCAAGTCGTACATGATGTTAAGGATATTCAAATGGGGGATGTTTTCCCAGTCTTTCAATGGTGATTCTCTGACATCGTCCTGCGGATTTTCAAGCAATTGACTGTTTCTTTTGTCCTTAGTGCTGGTATTTTTCTCAGCCTTACTCTTTTGTTCTTGTTCACACTGTTTTATGAATTGTTCCAACGCAAAAGACTTCTTCTGTGGAGGCTTCTTGGAATCGAAATCTTGGATCAAATCCCCACAATCAGCCAATTCGTTGGTGGTGACAGAGTCTAATTGAACTTTGTCGGAGAACTTGATGGACTCACAACACGTTAAGACAGGAATGTTTCTGGTGTGACACATCATGGCTATCAACCCGGTACCAACACGCGAGTATAGTCTACCGTTAGACAACATGGCATGGGCACCCAAGAAAGCACAATCGACGTCCTTGAGAATAGTCGAAGAGAGCGAGTTGATAAGTACGTAGGTGACCTTGATATTTTCTTTGGTGATGGAAGGGCCCAATGGACTAGATGAGTCGATTTCAGCATCTCCTCCACTAATAGAGTTGGTGTCTTTGCTGAAAACAGAAGACACGTCTGATTCGGACTCTGGCTGTGGCTTGGTGTGATGCGAGTTGACCAAGTTGGTGATCAACTTCTTACCTTCAAACAACGGTCTTGAATCTACTACAATCAAGTTGAACTTTTTGTTCTGTTCCAATACACAGAATTTGAACAAATTTTCTAATACGTGCGAGTGTCCGTAGGTAAGAATGGTGGAGCCGTTGGTGATATGTTTGGAGGCATATTGTATTATTAATTGGTCACTCAAGTCGATTTTGTCTCTGATGAAGTCATCGATGCTCTGGCGCAAAATCTCCTTTGCCTGTGCATCCGTGGTGTCAATGGATATGTGTGATATCTCCTGTTTGAGCCACCTGATGGCATTTCCCATTGAAATAGACAATGGACGTGCTGTCTTCAAATATTCAATCTGGTGCGATAAGTGTCCTGTCAAATGCCTGGTCAAGGTGGTGTTTGCAGGCGTGCGGTAATCTTGAATGACTACCTTGAACACTTCCATCATACTTCTTAATCTTGGTATTGAGCCAACTATTTTGTAGTTGGAGTACTTCAACGTCAACGAAAGGATAGAAGGATGTACAATATGGGATATGGATGGTGACGACGCGTTTCTTTGTTCTCTTGTTTCCAAGTGACTAAACAAATTAGGCACCATCTTTCTAGCACCGCTATCTTTGATTAAGGTTTGGTTCAATTGTTTCTTTAAGTTGCTATTGGTAGCTGTCTGCTGCTTCTTCTCCATCTTTTGTTTGGCAAGTTCCTCTTGTTGCTCAGGAGTGATCCCACTGGCTTCCTTCTGAGCTGCTCTCTTGGCTGCCTTTTCCCGCTTTTTCAATTCTTTCATCTCTTTGTTCGAGAGTTTCGATTCCTCTCCAGCCACAGCAGCGGCTTCCTTGCTGGGCGAAGGAGTTTTTGGTGATTTTTCTTCGCTCATCTGGCTAGCTATAGATCACTCCAAACATATTTGATATATCAAAAAATTATCGATGGTGGGGTAGTGCGCTGACCAATAAAATAGTAGACCCACTTAGTTCATATCTTCAAAGTTACCCTCTTTCTATTGAAAAGCCTTCTACGCTTTCTTTAGCTAACTTCTTCAATACTTTTCTATTAAATCTCTACAAGCGTTAAGATTTGTCACTATAGTATAGTTTATATTCTTTCGTCTATTGACTCTCTGACAATTCGCCAAAGGTTCCTCTTTTTTTGGTAGTATCATAAAGCCTAACGATCTTCTCTTGGTTCTGGTTTTCGACCTGGGAAAAGGCAAATCCTCTTTGTTTCTTTATTCTCTGGACTTGTCTGACTTTTCTAATGGCTCTTTGGAACAACTCCATTCTAGGTCTATGGTCTTGAATATTATACTTCTGTATTTCTTGGACGAAATGGTAACTTTCAGGGTTGTATCTTCTCTTGAAATATTTCCAAGCAAAATCACGCAACAAGCACAAGACACTGACCCCAAATACCATGGCCCAGAACGTAAGACTTGGATAAGTGGCTTCCAAGACTCCACGGTATTCCTGTGAAACATTGATTAATGGGGCGACGGTGGCATATAATGGGTACCAACACAACCAAAGCAAAAATGATCCAGGGATTGCAATCAAGGTGAACTTGGTCCACATCGTCACCACCAAACCTGCCTTACCCAAAGCGGTCAAGGTACATGTGGTGTAAACAGCAGTTCCCCACGACCAATTGTTGACCAACAAGCCTCCCGAGGTAGCATCCATGTATCTGTAAATACAAATCGAGCAGACAAAGATAACACCCGAGTGATAAAACCCGTTGATGATCCAACTCCAGAAAATTGGAACATTAAAAAACTTTTTCTTTTGTCCCAATTGGTACAACTGTGGGTACCGGTCTAGTAATCTTGCACTAACAAACTGATCAAATACACCCAATACAAAAGGAGGAAATACGGTAAACATCACGTTGTAAAGAGTCAATGTCCACGACTCGATGATAGACTGACCCGAAAAACAATTTGCAAACACGAACCAAAACTGGGTCATGTACAAGGTGATATTTTTGTAGAACGAATATAAAATAGCATTGGAAATACGCTGATAACACCATGAGCCGTGCACCAACAAGAGTTTCCTCAAATACTTGAATTGTCCAATTGAGACATCTGCACTTCTGGCTGCTTGCATACCTTCCTGGCCACTTATACCTACACCGACGTGGGCTGCCTGGATCATAGAAACATCATTGGCACCGTCTCCAATAGCCAACAACAATGAGCCTTTCTTCTTCCGTTTGACCATTTTGACCACCAATGCCTTTTGCAATGGAGACACACGGCAACAAACCACAGCCTTACATCTGGTACCCAACTGAATGAACAAGTCTTCCAATTCAGGCTCCAATGCGAATCCCAACGAGTGTCCATCAATAACCAATGCCAACGTCGAGTCGAGCGATCCGTCCTCGACATCAAACTGATGGTCTTGAATAGCCGCAAGTTTTTCCTCCAAATTCAACTTGGTATCTTCCTTTGTCTCTTCGTTGATGATCAAAAGATTCATATCTTCACTTAACAATTTACAAGACATCCCGATATTTATGGCAGTTTCTTGTCTATCACCAGTCAAAACCCATATTTTGATTCCCGCAGTTTGCAATGTATGTATCGTTTCAGGCACACCATCTTGCAATTTGTCCTCAATGGCGGTCGCTCCCAACAAGAACAACCCGTTTTCGATCTCTTCAGCTACATCGTCCAACATCTGGCCACGATTGTTGAGGGATGTCGAAGCTTCGTAGTATCTAGCGGACCATGCAGCATACTCTTCTTCAGAAATAATTCTGGATGCAATACACAAAGTTCTCAATCCTGATACGGCAAATTCCTCCAAATGGCGGATAGTGGACGTAACAAATGGCTGCACTTCGTCTTGCGATAAACGTTCCAAAATTACAGTATCGGCACCTTTACAGAACAATCTGATTATACCGTCAGGACATCTGAAAATTGCCGACATTCTCTTTCTGGTCGAGTTGAATTCACAGATATTCAATAATTCGTATTCGGACTGTTGTTGGGTCAATGTGTTTTCAATAGTGACACTCTTGGGTTTACGAATGATGAATTTGTACCCCAACTTGGCTGCTCCATCAACCAACGCACCTTCATCTGGAGAGGCTGCTTGGTACTTGATGTCGCCAGTAAACTCATTAACCTCAGGAATCACGGTGTGGCATGTACTCAACAATGTAAAAAACTCGTTAATGATGGCCGATTGCTGACTCGATGTATCACGTAATTCACGAGCCATGTCGTCAAAAGTATGGTATCCGACTTCAATACCATCTACCACTTGTGGATGGCCATCCTCAGGGATTTCTTCGATGTAGCATTTCCCACCAATCGTACAGCTCTTGAACTCCATAATATTTCTGGTTAAAGTCCCTGTTTTGTCACTAAAAATGTAGTCAATTTGCCCCAACTCTTCAACTAGTGAAGATGTTCTCACTCCACAAGGAGTATCTGTTTCTTCGTCATACATATCCAAATCACTACCAATCATATACGCTTGATAATATTTGATGATTTCGACTGTGACGAACAACGAGATGGGCACCAAGTTAGAGAATAAAATCCAATAAGTCAATATATCCTGGAAAAATAATTTGGCCTTGTTGGTGCCCTCAAGATACAAATATCCGAGATCTTTGCTGTCAACAGTAATCTTGATAACATTACCAATTGTAGAGACAAGTGATAAGGTAATCAAGATTGCAAACAATGCAAGGATCTGTAAGTTGATGATCCTTTCCACGTCTGTCCTTTTGATGGGTGTGGCGGTGGCGTTTCTCATCAATTTAGTTTCGTGACCAGTAAACACAACCACACCATGGATCCACTGGGTATTTCTCAAGGTAGCACCTCTCAACAAAAGTTGTTCGGGACTTAAAGGAATGTCCCCACTAGAGCCAAAGTTCTTCAAGTTACCTTCGTAGGTGTACAATGACGAGTTGGGTTGTTCGGAAATAATTTCGGACCTGGCCAAGTCATTGCAAATATCTCGAGGATTCACCAAGTACGCTGTTTCTACTGTTGCCTGCTTGATTTTCAAGTTCGTCTCACCATCCAAGTTAGCAGTTTCGATATAACACAATCCCTCGGGTTCAGACGAAGCCAAAAGTAGTATATCGGCAGGAAACGGCTCTTCGTTGTTGACTCTGACCACGTCACCAACTTGGACTTGGATCCATTTCTTCAACACAAAGGCTCCTGTTGAAGGATCCAACACCAAGACTTTAGTTCTATTTAACTCTTTATCAGCGTTGGCTCTCTTGAAATCTTCAGAGATTTCTTTGATGGCAGATACTAATAACACTATCGTAAGAGTACCTATGGTTGTGTACCTATTTGTAGGAGACACATGGGGCACTTGTTGGATAATAGATGTGAACAAGAAGAATAAATTGGCATATTTGCTGAACTGTTCAAAAAAGAACTTAGGTATAAATGTGGCTATATTATACTTTGTAGTTGAAATGTAGTTTCCGAAGTATCCAAAAGAGGCATTGGCACCTTGGTTCATCACAAATATCTGTCTTGGTTCCTTGGAAGCGGCGTATTTGTCTATATTATTGGGGTTGTGGGAACTTAAAGGTAGTTTCGACTTGAACTTGTTGTAGATTTTGCCTATATCAAAGTCAGACTGACCCTGAACTGCTGCTGGAGCATCGTTGATGTCGTTGTTCATGCCAATATACTGAGAATTGGAGGAAGATTTGTTGCCAAAAAACCCAGATTTCTTTTGTGCTGGATTGGAGGTGGAAAGCAAGGGAACTTGACGACCTTGCGTATGGCCTGAGCCTGCTGTGGTGGTAGTTTCATGCTCGTACTCCTCATCAGAAAGAAGAAAATTGTCGTCAAACGGATCGTAAGGCTTACTATTTGATGTATGTTTTTGTTGCCCACCGTAGGTAGAATATGGATTTTCTTCGTCATGGCTTTGAGGCCCATCAAGATCTATGAGATCATTGGATCCATCGACGAATGGATTGGTCCGCTCTTCGAAAGGGTTCGCCAGATTCGGCTCATAGGGTGGCTGGTATTTTCGGGACATATTGGTAAACCACGATGAGAAAGTTGTTCAATAAGAGCCCAATCGCACCACAATTGTATTATATTTCAATCAGGAATCAATCACAAGAGAATTACCGTATACAATTAGTTTCTGTAGCTAATTATATGCCAGATACTGGGTGACCAGCCAAGAGAGTAACACGAAAAATAAAAATAGTTTCACGTGACCGACAGATCGCGAGTTTTTCAGCCAAAGTCAAATTTCTGAGTCACTCCGGAGAAGACAAGAATGGCAACAGCTATAGCTAAGGGGGCAAACGTAGCGTTTTCGTTGCTCAAGACTTTGAGCGACAGACAGAGAACATATGCTTTGGAAAAAATTCACGATGCTTTGAAAGACCGCAAACTGGAGATCTTGGAGGCCAACAAGATTGACATGAAAAATGCTGAGGACGCTCAATTGTCACCCTCTCTCATCAAAAGATTGGATCTTTCCAACAGCGGCAAGTTTGACACTATGTTGCAGGGTATATTGGATGTAGCTGGCTTGGAGGACCCTGTTGGCAAAGTTACATTAGCCAGAAAGCTTGATGAAGGCTTGAATTTGTACAAAGTCACCGCGCCCATCGGAGTCTTGCTCATCATTTTTGAATCCAGACCAGAAGTCATAGCCAACATTACGGCACTTGCGGTAAAGTCGGGTAATGCAGCCATCTTGAAAGGTGGTAAAGAATCGTACCAAACGTTCAAGATCATGAGTGATATTGTAAATAGTGCCTTGAGTGAGACTGACGTTCCAGCCGATGCCATTCAGCTTATCCAGTCCAGAAATGAGGTGGGCGATTTGTTATCGCAAGACCAATACATTGACTTGGTTATCCCAAGAGGGTCTAACGAGCTTGTCAGAAACATCAAAGAAAACACCAAAATTCCCGTCATGGGCCATGCTGATGGTATATGTTCGATTTACATCGACCGCAAATTTGACGCAGAAAAGGCGTCGAGAATCGTGGTGGACTCCAAGACAAACTACCCAGCCGGATGTAATGCAGCAGAACAACTTCTTATTCATCAAGACATTGGTGAAGATGCCATCAATACCCTTCTCCACGCGGTGGTTTCTGCTGGAGTGACCATCCATGTGACCCCCGAAGTCAAGTCAATTCTCAGCAATGGAATTAACAGTGACTTTGTGAAAGATACCGTCGACGACTCTTTTGACAAGGAGTACTTGTCGTTTGACATTTCCGTCAAATTGGTGTCGTCTGTCGAAGAAGCCATCAGCCATATTAACATCCATTCTTCCAAGCACACAGACTGTATTGTCACGGAAAACAAGCAAACTGCAGACAAGTTCTTGAAGTCTATTGACTCGGCCGGTGTTTACTGGAATGCTTCCACCAGATTTGCCGATGGTTTCAGGTATGGATTCGGCACAGAAGTTGGTATCAGTACCAATAAAATCCATGCCAGAGGTCCAGTTGGATTGGACGGCTTGGTCAGCTACCAGTACCAGTTGAGAGGAGACGGTCATATTGTAGGAGAATATGTTGGTGGAGGAGGAAAGAAGCTTTTTGTGCATGAAGAATTGCCATTATAATCAAATAAATAGGGCATACATCTTGTGATTAATATACTTCAATTAACTAATATGTACAAATCAATACCATTACTTGCATATGGTCTGGACGAACTCGTCATAATCCTTGGGTGGGTAATCTGGAAAGTACTTGATGATGTTATCGACGTACTTGAACCGATTATCATAAGGAGGAGCCGACGTAGGCGGTATCAAAGGGACCTCGCTCCATTGTTTCAACGTAAACAAATCGGTCAAGGTCTTAATCCAGTTCATCCTGGTGTCTATACTGGTCAAGTCATCGTCTATCACCACTGTTTCTCTTAACCTCGACCTGATCAAGCCCAAGTTTTCTACTGCAAGATTCAAATCAATACCTTCAAACTCCTTAGCGATGTTATCTTTTATCAATTTGGAGAGTCTAGGTGATTTGCCGTTGGTGGAGATCATGATCTGGAGGTTTTCCTGATTAAACATCGATCCGAAATAGAAGTCACACAACGGTGGCTTATCTGCAATGTTTACAGGCAACCTCAAGTATTTACATTGGTAATAAATCTTGGTGGATAATTCATAATCATCAATGCAACAACATACAATTGCGAAAATTTCATTCTGTACTTGATGACTTATCAGCGAGTAATTCTCGGGACCAATAAGATCAAAATCAGCTATGGAATTATTGATGTTTTCATACAACGTCAAGTCTGACAGAAGGTAATCTCTCTCTATCAAATTGTGGATTTCTCCATTGGTGTTGAGACGGAGAATCTCGGGATGTATGTTCTTTTTAGTGCCGGCAACAACAGTGATCTTCGCTTGTGCACGGATCAAGTGGAGAATACGACTCAATGCGACTTCTCCGGATCCAATTACTAGACAGTGCTTGTCTTTAACTTGCCAGGCCAAGAGAAGCGAGCCTCTTGTCTCACCAAAAGGAGTGTTTTTAGCTGGTTTTTGTGATTGATCCTCGATAATCGAAGAGTCATTTTGATTATTTGGTTCCTGTTCAGACTTCGAACGGTCTGCGTCGTCCGAAATATGCGTATCTCGAAGTTTTTGACCTATTTCGATTGCCATTATACCTGGTATCTATCTATTTTGACGGGTCGTCCTGAAATTTTATAAGTGCCACATCACATGACTTATTTTTATGTACTTCTGACGGCTTACCTGGCTACGCCGGTGCTGGAGTAGCTGTATCGAGACAGGGTGGTGTATATTCACGTGATGGCGCCCAATTCGCGGAAGTATGTGCCTGTATTGGCAAAACAAGTCTTACCGGGCGTATTGGAGGAGTGTTGTGGGGAATATTGTAATGAGTGTTGAGGGGGGGGATTGTAGGAGCTTATCAGACTATTTAATTGATCGGATCACGGTGGTGCTACCCAGTAAAAAATTTTCGAGGTCCGCTTAGCAAGCGCGAGCGGCCGCGAGTACATTGTTACCCCACCAATCTCGAGGAGGTTTTGAACCGTTCAATTCCCGTAATCAAGATTGGAGGTCGCGAGAAAAAAAAAGTTTTATTTATCAAGGGGCCTACTCAAATCAGCCCAAGACTCGGTCTCAGACAAGCAGGGTCCGCCTCCGAGACACCGAGGTCAAGTTGAAAATGTAGAGTAAAGGCGTATAGGTGTGCATGAAGGCTCAGCTCAATTAGCGTACTATAATTTTTAGAGGGCTTGTTCTCGCCTTCTTTCGACCCCCGCCCCCCACGTTACCTTCAAACAAAGCGTTTATTAGTTCCGATTTTTGCTCGCATTGACTCGCTTGATCACGGTGCAAAAAAAAAAAACCTGTCGCCAGCCACACGAACCGAAAGCTTTTTAGAAAGTTATGAACAACTAGAACTACGAAGAATAATTGAGAAGACAAGCTAATAGATTCAGAGCCAATAACAAGAGCAGTTGAGATTATTTCAAAAAGAGTTATACATCATTCAAGAAGCTACTGACCGTGAGTACCAAAGAACTCAAAGTCTGGAGTCAATTGCAAATTTTTTTTTAGTGAAGTAAACCCACTGAGTCCCATGCCACCTTACCATAATAGAACAGAAAGACGTAAGTCCATGGCAGAAAGAAGACCTTCGGTGTCTTACACTCCTCCCGTTATTCCACACTTGGCTGGATTAGAGAAACCCCAAGATCATAGTCTCAAATTGGAACTGTGTGATGTTTTAATCATGGGAACAGGTTTGACAGAAAGTATTCTTGCAGCTGCATTGTCGTGGCAAGGAAGCTCGGTTCTCCACATAGACAACAAAACCTACTATGGTGACTCGTCTTCTACATTGACCATCGAACAGATAAAGAAATGGTGCTTGGAGGTCAATTCTGGAAAGATCCAACACTTTCAGGATGCCCAGATTTATATCCCAGGAGGCAAGTCTACCAACAAGTTCAACAGTAAGGATTATGGTATCGACTTAACACCCAAACTCATGTTTTGCAAGTCTGATTTACTTGCCCTTTTAGTCAATTCGAGGGTTTATAAGTATTTGGAGTTTCAAAGTCTTAGTAACTTCCACGTATTTGAAAACGACGATTTCAACAAAAGAGTCACCAATTCCACTACCAAGGAAGATATCTTCACTGATAAATCGTTGAGTTTGATGAATAAAAGGTACTTGATGAAATTCTTGAAGTTTATTCTCCAAGACAATAATGATCCCATCAAGAAAAAGCTCATAAAAGACAATTCCAAAGTGCCCATTATCGAGTTTTTGACCAAAACCTTCAACTTGGAATTGACTCAAGTCAACGAGCTTGTTTATTCGTTGGGTTTATGTACTACTGAAGACACCAAAACCCCAGAAGCATTGGCCAGAATCAGGCGATTTTTGAGCTCCTTTGATGTCTATGGGAACTTCCCGGTAATGGTCTCGAAATATGGTGGACCAGGTGAGATATCTCAGGGTTTTTGTCGTAGTGCTGCAGTTGCTGGTACAACTTACAAATTAGATACGACATTAACTGATTATGATCCTCAGACCAAGACGGCCAAGTTCGACGACGGCAGCAGAGTCAAGATCAATGAGAAATTGATCATTTCTCCAACCCAGATCCCCAAATTTTTGCAGACCGGTTATAACGATATCACTGCCAGTTTGAAGCCATACAACATTACCAGATTGATAACCATTGTTAGAAGAGATTGTAAAGAATGGATGTCGGACCAAGAATCTTCCACCATTGTTGTGTTTCCTCCACACTCTTTACCTACCAACAACGAACACTCAGTTCAAGTTATAATCCAGAACGGTGGTACCGGTGTTTGTCCAGAAGGTCAATCGATTTGGTTCAGTCACTCGACAGAACAAGACCTCAACCGTGCCAAGCTTGATTTGGAGTCCGCCTACGAGAAAATGGAAGCTTCTCTATTACGTGAGTCCACTTCCTCGTCGGATCTTGATGAAGTTTTGGATGAGAAAGATTTTGTTCTTGATGCCAAAGGGACTCCTGTTTTAGTCAATTCTTTCAAATTGGGTGCTTCGTTACAGAACTTTGTTCCAAAGGAAACTCTTGAAGTTGTGTGCAAGATAGGATACGTTCAGAAATCGTTCATCAAGCCAGATCTTTCCAATATCTTTCATCCAGATGACTCGAATCAAAACGTCATCTTGAAAAAGCTCGACGATGCCGGTGGAGATATTTTGTTTTCCAACATGCCATCGTCAGAGATTAGTTACGACGGTATCGTTAGTGAAGCCAAACTCATATATCAACTCATCACTGGAACCGACGAAGATTTCTTTGATGTTGATTTCGAAGACGAAGATGGCGAAGAGGACAGCTACTATTCTGCTACTCAACTACCCAAATCTGCCAGCGGTGGGGCCATAGGCGGGGTTGTCGGTGGTGGTACAAGCTCCACTACTGAGTCAGGCAGACCTGTCGTTGATAACGATGATCAAGCTGATAACATGAGTTTAGACAACGAAAATGCCATTGATGACGATAGCGACGATGGCCACAAGCCTTTTGGAGCTGAAGAAATGGAATTATAATTCACACTTTTTCACATCCTACGTTTTTTTACATTTAATTCTAAGCTTGGGCTTATAAATACTCTGTTTGGTTAGTTACGGCTCTTTTTGCGTTTCAATGTTGCCATATTATATACCTAAATTACTTCAAGATACCATAATATGTTTTAAATAGAAGGAGTAATATTTTGTTGACGTTTACAATGGATATTCATTAAATAAATAATAATTAGATCGAGCTGAATGTAATTACATTCGAGCTACATCAATACATTCCCAAAAAAAACCATTTCGAATCTACAATTGGATCGTACAGTCGAACTCATATACTTTGTCCGACCTTGATAAGCTTAGTGTAGCAAAGGTAATACTGGTATGGTTATATGGTGGGATTCTATCACGTGATACAATAGGGCTTCTGCCCTGGTGAACCATCCCACTACGTTGTTTTTGTGTCACTTGATCGCTTCTCTCAGTGCTTCCCATCGTGAAAAAAAAAACTTAACGAAACTAGTTACATTGAAAGAAAGTACTGAGCAGAACCCTGTCGAAGAAGTCTAATAACTACGAAATGTCTGACGTTGAACAAGAACAAATTATCGAAGAAGTTGCCGTTGAACAACAAGAATCCGGATCTATCTCCATCGAAGATGCCTTAAAGGTTGTCTTGAGAACCTCTTTGGTTCACGATGGTTTAGCCAGAGGTTTAAGAGAAGCCTCCAAGGCTCTTTCTAGAAGAGAAGCTCAATTGTGTGTTCTCTGTGACTCTGTTACCGAAGAATCTATCATTAAGTTGGTCGAAGCTTTATGTAACGAATCCGAAGAAAAGATCCCATTGATCAAAGTCTCTGACGCCAAGTTATTGGGTGAATGGGCTGGTCTTTGTCAATTGGACAGAGAAGGTAACGCCAGAAAGGTTGTTGGTGCTTCTTGTGTTGTCGTCAAGAACTGGGGTGCTGACTCTGCTGAAAGAAACATCTTGTTGGAACACTTCTCTCAACAATAATTTTGTTAGCTCTGTTAACGAATTGTAGAGAAATTCATAGTGAATCTGTATATTAATATAAAATTTACTATTAACGTGAACCTGTAATAACTGGATAAAGCCTCATTGAAATTAAAAACTTTTTACGAAGTTCGCATGTGTATTATTCAGTATCTTTAGTAATGCTGTCCGTCTCGTTTTCCATTAGTGCCCGCCATTTTTTCTCTCGCGGGCTCTTGCGCGGCTCTCGCTAAAGTTTTAGCTCTCTAACTAGAGCTTTCTCTCGCTATTTCACTACGCGCTAAAGCGCGCGTGGCTGCAATCATAAGAAAACATCAAACATAGCAAATAGATCATTAAGATGACCGAGCCAAATATTCGAAAAGAGGCTCGTATTCGTGGGTCTGGGTATGTGTATGAAGTACCTTTACAGGTTCAAACTAACATTTAGTTCGAGAAATGTTCAAGTCGAAGGTTTTGAAATCATAGCCAAACCCACAATGATGAGGACCAGTTTGAGAGAATTGGAGTCTGCATTCGTAAAGTCAGAAGATATAGAAAACTTGCCGCGATTCAGACGCAGAAGCTCTCAAAGCGTGGACTCAACACCCCTTGCCAATCGCACCAATAGTGCTAGAGAAGTGAGGCTTAAGCCGGAGTCACAGGCAAATCAAGACATCCAAGAGAGTTATGAGGAAGCAAATGATGACGACTACATGAATAATGATGGAATGGACAATGATATGAAACCTCCTACACTAGTCAGAAGTGTGGGGAGACCCAAAAAGGTGAAAACAAACAGAGGAAGGCCCAAGAAGGTACAGTCTCCCATCGATGAAAGCATAGAGTACACCAAATCGTTGGTGTCACAACGCATGAGAACCTCACAACTTAAAAATAGGTTCGAATCGTCCCAAAATACCCCTTCTCCAGAGTATCCCGATTTGGGTTCTAAAATGAAACAGATCCAGTCGAATGTCAAGCAACGTCAACAGATGTTGGAACAAGCCGAGGTCACAAAACAAAAAGTGACCAAACCCAAAACAAAAAGTGGCCAGAAAGCATTGAAAGGTACCAATAATCGTAGTAGCATTCCCGCTAGGATACTTCGGCCAAGAACTCCACAAACCCCATCGAGTCCTCCGGTGCCATTAACCAAAACCAAACGGACTGAAACTCAAAAACCTTTGGTTGTGAATATTGAAAGACTTTTAAGTAAAAGAGAAGGAGACAAGAGAACAAAAGTCCACACACTTGACGTTCTCAAATATCTCGTGGCTGAATTTGATGCGTCGGAACAGTCTTTACTCGATGAGTCCTGCAAGGTTCATATCCAGTATCACTTGGATCGACTTATGGATGCACATGCAAGTATCAACAGCATATCACAACAAATTCTCAAAACTCAGAGATTGAAGAATGAGATGAGAAATAAAATATATGAGTTGCGAAAGCTTCATACTCTGGTGGGAAACGAACTAAACCAAGTCAGGCAAAACTTCGCTGAAAAAAAGAAGAGCGTAGACGAGCTAGTTACTATCAAGGAGCAACTCAAGCAATTGAAGGACGGGCAACCGCAAGAATCCAATCAAAGCGAAATAATCAGCCACAGACTTTCGGACCTCAAACGTATAATCAACCCAAGATCTGGTATCTTCAGTAAATTATCAGCAGTGAACGAAAGGCTTCAGAACCTCGACGACGAAATGGCATAGACCATGTCAATAATAAGACGATTTATTTACGAAATATTCTTCTAATATAACTATACAAGACAAACTAACGTAGAGTGAAATCAAGCGCAACGTGTGAATATTAAGGTCAAGTATGAATTTCAATAATCTGAAATGAGGTGGAGGTGCAGTAACAGCAGAAGTGTGATCGCCATCTTTATGAAACACTCGAAGCAAGTTAGCCTGACAAGACTCAGACAAATTCGAAGAATTAGAACTGATTGCAATAGGTAGGTGATTGGCAAATCAATAGTTACCTGATGCTTAGTTATCATCTGCAACTAAAGCCATAATCATTCTGTACAAGTAAAAGAAGAACATCAACAAGTGGAAACCCAACTTGACGAATGATTCTTTTTTGTGCTTAGATAAGGTTCTGAAGATTTCGGTGGCATCCAACAAGTGGTTCTTGTTCAAGAACTTGTTGACGTTGTAAGCAAACAATGGGGCGTTTAATAAGAATGGGAACCAGTATCCGTTAATTAAGAATAAAACAGTGATGAATCCGTGTAAGCCAGCTTCAGGAATGAACCATGGGTTCAATTTGTTGCACAACTCAATGGGGTTGATGTAATCACACTCCAAATCGGAGTACATAATAGTGAAGAACACTTGTGAAAACAAGTTAACGGCATTCACAATAACTGCCAATATGAAAAGACTGTCGAGTTAGTAAATTGGTCTTCCCCCCGTTATAGATCTGGGTCGAATTGAGTTGAACGGACATCTGGCTCCTAATTTTCGTGCCAATCAGCTAAACCCAACAGATCGCCATAGCCACCGGTATATATACTTACAAACTTTCTCCGGACATCGCTAGGTTTGATATGTAAAACTTAAATACTTGATTAGTCTTAGTTTAAAATTTTGCCAGTGAATTTTTTGTCGCCCACAGCGAGCAGGATAAGATTTGTAGAAACGCGATCACGATAGACGCCGTGGCGAGCATTAGAACGAGTATGCACAGGCATCAAAGAGCTGGGTCAGGCAGCACTGACTACATAGTAGGTGGCTACATAGGGTGCACAAGTTGCTTAATTGCTTAATTGACGCAGCTTAAGATAATTACTCTACTACTTCTATACACCTCCACTTGAATCCATAGTCGTTTGATGGGGTGGTAGAACCTACTGGTCCGCTATAGTCGATAGGGAACAAGTCGGTTTTGTTATACTTGATAAGATGGGTCCATCCGTTCTGATCTTTGTAGGATCTTATTACGTGTAGCGCATTAGTGGTCTTATCGTGTACTAATCCCTGGGTCCACTTTCCAAGGTGGATAAGTTTACCGGTGTAGAGTTCGGAGTCGGTAATCTCCAACACAGTGCAGGGTACATGAGATTTCGGATCTTCCCTGACTTCTTCGGCGGGGCTGTGGTTCACCGGATCCAACGATCTCCAGATCTCCACAAATGGCTGAACCTTGCCTGTGTCTGGGTGGGGCATTTCCCCAACCTCTTTTCTGTCGAGACTCCCCTCTATATCGCTAAAAGCGCCAATGTCTGGTGGTCCTGGTTCCACGCGCAGTCCCAGCTTAATTGCTTTCGCGATCGGTTGCGAATCAATTGAGCATTGGAATTCGATTTTGTTTGTTCCCTCAATAGGCTTCTCAATTCCGGCCATACACCATTCAAATACATCTTCAATGAATGGTACTTTCAGTTGATCACCCTCGGGAAGATAAGGATAGTGTTTCTTCAAGATCCTTATATCGACATAGTGATCGTTGGGTGAAGTAAACACCATGGTGTGGGAGTGCTCTTCTGGCTCAGCAGGAGGCCATTGGAGGCTAACTCTTGTAGATAACATACTTATTGACTGTCGATGGTGCTACTATCAACCGGGAATCTTAAGATTTTATAGTCTTTCTATCAGATCGAAATTCCGCATCCAGTCCTAAATAGGAAGTACCGCCAACTCCATTTATTTTCCCCGTATATTCTAGCTATACTAAATCTACTGGCCAAATTTTGTACCAATCCAACTTTGACTACTTTGTCAACTTGAAGGTTTCCCTCTTCTCTCGGGAGATCAGTCCTCCGTCCAACCTCTTCAATTTCTTAAAGAAATTGATCAATAAGGTTTCGTAGTTCAACCTCTGGCTAACCTTACTGTTACTTTCATTCGATAACTTATTGACAAACTTGGTATCTCGTTCTACCCAATCATCGACACTTTTGCTAAGAGACTGATAATGTATTTGGAAACTTTCAATATCGTCCAATGTCTCAAGTTGAATCGGACTGATATTTGCGTCTGATTTTTGAAGGTTGGCGTATTCTAGCTCTTGCGGATTGAAAACATACGGATAAAGCTCAATGTTACACGGATTGAGTCTCAAATCTAATACCTGCAATGTAAATCTAGCACCCATCAACCCGCTGATAATGGTTTCAGTCCTGTTGATGTTATTACTGACCATGTAAAGCTTTTTCAAGTTTTTGAATCGTGATAATCCCTTGATATGGTAAAGCTTATTGAAATTCAAATTCAATTCCCGAACATTAGGAAACAATTGTCCCATACTTTCGGGAATCTTGGCAAGATTCATTGCCGACAAGATCAACCTGTTGACATTCAAGAATGGGTTCAATCTTGGTACATTTCTGGACAAATCAGACCTGGTCACATCTTCATCTTCATGATTCAATTTGGCCTTCCCAAGTATACTCAACTTGATATTGCCTGATAAATCCAATACCAGTACATCTCCTGAACCTCTAAATATTTCTTCCAAAACTTGCTCATTATGCTGTGACTTGCACGATATCTCTTCCAAGAATTTGAGTCTCTCGACATCAGTGATTTGATCTAAGAAATTGCCATCCAATCTCAAGACCCGGAGATATGGGAATGCATTCAAATCGAGTGATTTCAAACTATTAAACTTGAGTAGTAACTTTTTTAAGTGTTGGTGTTTGCCGTTACATTGAATGGAAGCCAAGTTGTTTTCATTCAAGTTCAAAATCCTCAAATTCGGAACATCTTCCAATCCCCTTACGCTTTCAATCTTATTCTCTGCCAAATTGATTTCTTGTAAGTTGTCTAACCCGAACATCGAAAAATCAACTTCACCTCTAACTTGATTCAGTGATAGGTCCAATCGAGTGAGGTTTACCAACCGGTTGATTCCATTCATTGAGTTGATCAAATTGTTCGACACATTTAATTGAGTCAAATGAATATTCTTACCGAAGTTCGTCAAATTGACAAGTCGATTATTGCTAACATCCAAGTATTGTAAATCTTTGTACTGGTAAAACGATGTGATGTTTTCGATATTGTTACTAGCCAAGTTCAAGGTTAAGACTTGTTTTGGTAACCCATCCAAAAATTTGATTTCGTTTCTAGACATATTGATTGTTCTTAAGTTCGGAAGAAACTTGTTAAGATCCTTAATGCTATCTAATTGATAGCCCAGTAGTTCGATCTGATAAACCTTGTTCCACGATATATCATCAAATTTCTCTCCACCAGAAAGAATTTCTGTAATCACGGATACTAATTTCTTTTGGGTTTGGGTGAATGTGATATCGTCTAATTGAGAAACCCGGGTAACGTCGTCGCTCAATGGGCTTTTCTCGCTAATAGTGCTCTTCTCTATGTTGTCGGGATCCGAGTGTGGCAAATGAAAGGAGACTTCCAATCTATTTCCCTTCCTCGTCTGGGCGCTCCTTGACGGATTGTTCTGCATTGAAGTCTTTCCCAGCGAGTGATAGGGAGGTTCCGTGTCCTCATCTTCAGTAACTAGGTCCTCTATCGAATCAAGACTACTTCTGAACTCCTCCTTTTTGTCATTTCTTGTCGAAACCCATCTTTGATTTTTGACATCGAGTATCATGTTTTCATAGGCGATTGGTAGTTCGATTCCTGGCTTAACTCTTCCTCTAATTATTGACTGATCTGTGTTGATTTCATCTTTGGAAGCGGGTTTCAATCCAGCGGAATTTCCATGTATGACCAGAGGAGATTGCAGCAATTTAAGTTGAGAAGCGCGTTTCCATCTTATGAAGTTTTGCATTCTGTCCAAATCCTCTTGTGTGAAATCAACGTTATCAATTGAAGTCTCACTCCATTCCTTATATTTTGATCTGTCAATTTCACTCCATTCCTTGTAATTGGCAGGATCGAGTTCGTGTGGCACTTCGTTCTTGGTAGACTTTTTTTCGAGTTCTTCTTTCAATCTAGCATTTTCTGAACTCAATAATTTAAGCTCTTCGATTAATTTACCAGAATTCAAATCCCGCATTAACTTTTCCAATTCAACTACCCTATCATTAATATTCTGTTCTTCATGTTCGTTAGGAGATAAGTTCACATTTTCCGCTCTCATCTCTTGATGATCCGGTTGCATAATATTCGCCGAATTTTGAACTATCGAAGCTTGGTGACATAAAGTATCTTCTTTGTACTTTGCTAGTTTCTCATTAGCGACTTGGTTCAACTCACCGCGAGAAATCTTACCATCACTTAACTTTTTAGTTGAAAGCGAATCGTACTTACCCTCCTCTTCTTGTTCAGGCTTTTCGTTTTCATCAGAAAATTCATCAAATGTATAGGAACTATCGTGGTACATATGATTACTACGAAATTGTGTACTGTCAAACCTCTGAGCAGCGACATCCTTAGCAACTGAAGGAATTCTTGGGAGATAATCCATGGTATCATCTCTGTTATCATTGGTAGTGAAGTTATGGTCAATAGATGTGTAGTCATTTGCAACTACTTCAACACCGTCATCAGTGTTGTACTGATGAAAATTGCTGTCACCTGAGCTATCTCCAAAAGTTGACGTGAAGGATGAATAGGTATCTTGCTCCTGGTTGATTTTGAAATTCTTGGGGGTGGAGGTAGCCGTTGTGTGAGTGTTTGAAATTGAGCGAAGTGGTCCGCTTTGAGATATTGAATGGCTGACTCGATGAATTGAGTTGCCGTCTTCGATTTTACCTCTAAATCCACGCTTCTGTATGTTATTGAAGATATCATTTGCATTTTGTAGGAATTGCTGTTCAGTGTAAGATCCCGTTTTAGTGAAATTTTTAATTTTCTTTGGAGGGGTAGATACGTCATTTTGACGACTCTGCTTGTCGAGTGATTGGTTTGAGTTGTTTGTGAACTTTTGTGATAGATTTGATTCTTCCTCTAAAATAGCATTATCCTTATGAAGCAAGCTGTTTGGGGGTAATTTGTCAACTTCGTTATTTGGATCCGAGTTATTCTGCACAGGGGTTTGTAAATTTGACTTGTTATTAATTCTTTGCAATAAACCATTGAGTTTTTCTTTGGTGTAAGTGTTATAATTATCACCAAACAATTTCAAAGGAGACTCTGGGTTCCTGGGAAACTTATAGGATTGTTTGGTTTCCTCTTCTAGTATATTCTCGAGCTCTCCGTTGTGGTTGTTAAGTAAGTTGTTCCTTGGTAGAGAGTTATGGTTTGACATTGTGGCCATTGGGGTCGATAACGTAGATGATATAGAATGGTTCTGATTCTGACTGGTATTCTGTTGAGGATGCCCTTCATTAACATTATTATGGTGGTTTATGTCATCGTAGATACTGTTGTTGGAGCCATTACCATCCTGAAGCTCCTTGTCCATCGAGACGAATATATTGTGAAAGTTCGGCTGCTTGAGGTTCTCATACTCCTTGGTGGCTTTTTTCCACATTGGAGTTTCGTTTGTGTTGTAATTTGAATTGTGGATCATGGTGTTCCCCGAAGCAAATTCTATACCCAAATTCAAGTCGTCGATAACAGGGGCAGGTTCGGTTTTTTTGGTGATTCGTACTGAGGAGTTGAAGTTAGATGTGTCGGATTCATTATTCAATGCATTATTTTTGGCAGCAATATTTTCAATTGAAGGAGGTGGGACCCATTTATCGGCCAATTCTACAGGCATCCAATCGGGAGTTGTGTTGAAGTCTTCAGATTTCATTGGCAATAGACGTGGGGGAGCATCTGTGCCTCGAATAGTGGAAGTTTTTATGGGTGGTGTAACATCCTCCTTTTCATTGCTATGATCTGGGTTGCTCTCGGATGTGTGTTCATTGGATTCGTTGGTGGAGACTCCTATGAAAGATTTGGTTCTGGCATTGGGATGTGATTTATATTTAAACGTATTCGGTATTGAATGCATTGGCGAATTGCTAGATGAATTGGTAGGATACGATAGGTCTCGGTTGAATACCTTCATGGCAGTTTCATGTGGAGGTACGAGCTTTGATTTGTTCTGGCTCAACTCAGACTGGTTTCCTTTGAACAGGTTATTGGGATGGTATTTTAATTTGCTTTGGTAGCTATTTCCCTTGATAATGCGTTGAGGTGATGGTTGTTCAAGAATCGAATTATCTGAAGGCTGTTTGTTATTTTGATTCTCCTCGATTGCTTCAGGTTCTCGATCCAATTCAGATTCCGGTGGAGGGAGTTGCGAGTGGGATTTGTCGCCTTCGTTCATGAAGTTGAAAGATACGTCAGTAGTTTTCCCATGCTCATTGAGAGAAGTGTGTGCAGTCGAAGATGACCGACTATGGTCAGTAAGTTCTGTCTCAGTTATGAACTTTTTGATATTCATTGCAGTCGAGCTAGGGACTGAAGATGAGTCCAGCGGCTGCCGGCTCATTGGAATGTGTATTGATAGGCTGTGTGTTTCAGACGTGAAGTGCCCAGTGTATGTCTCTCGAACAATAGTTGTACTACACTATTTCAGCACTAGCGCTAAACTCTGATCAAAGTTGTTTCTGTTTTTGTTTACATTTCGTAATGCAGGCGCCAGTAACCTGCAATTGTAACCTGCAATATATTTGATCTGCCCGTAATGCGAAAGTCCGTAGAAAGACTGATCTAGTGATAGCATTCAGGCGGTGCGCGGCATGGGCAGCAGTACAAGTAACACCTCGTACAATCCGATCTGGAGATTGGTGTTTCACTCCAGAAGTAGAATTTTATGACAATGGGTACCTAAGGCACACTTGTACTCTTATATGTAACCAGTCTCTAAATCCACACCCTCAGTATCGCGCACACGTCACAATAGCGCACGAGTACTTCAAAACTGGAGTTCTCGACCCGATCGCACGCAACCCGATTGCCATACGCAACAGCCTCTCCTATAGTAAGCAATGATCCAATCAGGAACCGGTAACAAGTTTGAGGCTATTATGCCAATTCCTCCTATTCTCCTAGAGGTGTCGTCTCGTCTATGCTCTCTTTTTTCTACTAAGCCCTCACTACTTCCTCTTGCTACAGCCTTCCCCCCAAAATCCTACCTACCCCCTCGCAAAATTTCGCACTCCTAGCCTGTACCTTCCAAAAAATCTGCAGGGTGCTTGGTTTAAACAACTCTCTACTTTGCTGTATTCCACCCAGTTTCCCAGGCATTGATTTGGTGAAAGTAATTGCAGAGAATTCAATTTGGATTTTCACTAGTCCGGCAAGAGTTCTTGTACTTTTTTTTTTGTTTAATTGTGCATTGGGTATAGCCAACATTTTCAATTCGTGTTACTTTTTGTTGAACTATAGTCCATTTGAAATATTGGGATAGTCACAAGCATTGCTTAAGCCATTGACTTTTCTCCATAGAATTTAAACCCATTAATTTCGACGTTTTGTTCTGATTCTTTCAATTCTGCCTTTCACAAAATGGTCTCTTCATACATGAATGCCGAAGACTATAGTCATCATAGTCAAGGCTCATTGCCCGCCACAGATGAAGTCAAAACCCCTACTGCCACTTCGATTCATACCAATGCCTCATTAACCCCGTCCTCGTCATCTTCGTCGCACCCTGCCCCAAACTCTGTCAATACCCAAGATTCGTCTACCCCTTCAGTTCCTTCTATAGCAAAGTTGCAAGTCAATCCGGGCACCACCACTTCCAATACTGCAAGTCATCGGCATCAACAAGAGCAAGAGTTGTTGTCTAGCTTTGCCATTCCCAACCCCCCAGTCTCTACTCAACAATCTAGTATTGCTGCTGATTCAGATATATCTGGAGCAAGACAATCCAAAGACGCGCCCAGAACACTTTGGATGGGTGATTTGGACCCATGGCTAGACGAAAATGGCATTGCTAATTTGTGGTGGCAAATTATACAAAAGAAAGTCTCTGTCAAAATCATTCAGCCCAAAACGTCAAGACCAGACGCTACTTACCAAGGACTTTCTCATTCCGGGTACTGTTTTGTTGAGTTTGAAACGTTTGACGATGCCCAAAAGGCTTTGAGTCTCAATGGCCAGTTGTTGCCCGACATTGCCATGCCATCCCAGCAGCAATTCCCAAATAACCCGGATAACCAAAAAAAATACTTCAGACTCAATTGGGCCAGTGGAGCCACTTTGAGCGCCCCCATCATCCAAACTCCAGAATACTCTTTGTTTGTAGGAGATCTCTCTGCTTCCACTACCGAGGCCCACTTATTGGCATTCTTTCAAAAGCATTTCCCTTCTTCGATCAAGACGGTTAGAGTCATGACTGATCCGGTCTCGGGTAAGTCAAGGTGCTTTGGATTTGTCAGGTTCACTGATGAACTGGAGAGGCAAAGAGCGTTGTTTGAAATGAATGGTGTATGGTTTGGAGGAAGAGCCTTGAGAGTAGCCTTAGCAACTCCTCGTAATAATACCAAAAACAAGTTCCAGAACAACACCGAAAATGCTTATGAAAACAACCCCAATCAGCCAGATATGATGTACTCTCGACAACTAGGCCGGCACATGCATCATCAGCAGCCTCCTCAAGGCCCTGGACAATCGGGCTCGCCCTACTATGGAGCTCTCATGGCTCCAAGAATTCAGCCAAGAAACCCCAATGATTATTTGAATGAGTTGGGTCCAGGCGGAATCCCTCAGCAGAACTTGTCATTGATTCACGGTCAAGGCCAAGGTCCAGCTCAGGTCCAGGGTCATATGTTTGCTGATCCTAATAACACTACAGTGTTTGTTGGCGGATTATCTTCAGAAGTCAGCGAACCTACACTATATACATTGTTCAAACCCTTTGGAGCTATTCAGCAAATCAAAATTCCTCCGGGAAAAAACTGTGGTTTCATCAAATATTCAACCAGAGAAGAGGCCGAAGAGTCAATTGCTGCTATGCAGGGCTTTATTATCGGAGGTAATAGAGTCAGATTGAGCTGGGGAAAAGTCTCAATGAACAACAAAAAATTCCACCAACAAAGACAGGCTGCTCAAGCAGCGGTCGCTTTGTCTATGGGCTTGGACCCTGTCAGCGCTAACGCTGCTGCTGCCGCCGCCGCCGCCGCAGGCTACCATCACCCTATGACAGGAGCACCTCAAATGGGTGGTATGCCTCCTTCAATGGGGATGCCTGGTGCACCAACTTATTCAGGAGGAGTCAACCACCACCAATCTCCACGATACCAGACTGGAGACTATGATACTAGTCATGGTAGTGAGAGGTCTTCGTCGTTTGATACGTCTGCTTCTCTTGAAAATGGCAAAAATAACCCACCTCATCAATACTTTATGTCTATGCCCCCTGGTTCTGAGTACAATTTGGGACCTGGAGGCATTCCAGGACAGCAGGAAGATTTGATGAGTGCTATGAACAATTTGAATCTCGGACAAGGTGAGCGCAATGACGGGAACTCGGAACAGTTCATAAATTCGGGCTACATGTATCAACCACCCATGAATTATCCGATGCATGACATGCAGTTCCAGCAATATCTTTCTCAGTATCCTCGTCATCAACCTCCAGTACACCCACACTTTCCTGTGAATGTTCCACGAAATGACCAACAATCACAATCACCTCAACAACAGGACTCCCCGAAAAACCAAGCTTACAATAGCTCTATCGATGTGAATCAACCGGAGCTGAAAGAGTTGGATTCCTAAGGCACCCTATTGGGTATGGTAATGAAAAAAAAAAAATAGCGAACAAAATGACTTGCTTTCTTTCGTATACGAATTTTCTTCTTGTTTTATTCATTGATTGCTTATTATTTTCTTAGTCTTTATTCATTCAAGTTGAACCTGGAGTCTACATTGCTTTTCTTGTCTATAGTTCTTGGTTCATCCTCAGTTTTTTGAGTCTTCATTGCTGTCCCAGACTCTATATAAATTGATTTAAAATAGAGTAGTTAAAGCAAGACGGTAATATATATGTTGTGAAGAAATTAATGAGGTATCCAATCACTGGCTCGATGGGTGCAAATTGAATAATTCCTAGATTTTCGCCAATTTAAGCAAAATTAAAAAGACTTATCTTTTCGATCCAACATACGGATCGAGCACACGAACCATCGAATATACGTCGAATCCAGCCTCAGAATGCATTCGCAAGCACTAGTACGTAAAGAAACACCTGCTTGACCCTAACCTACCATGATCGTGGCATATAGGTCGTGCACGCACAAACAACTATCAACCTTGATTACCCAAAGCCACAAAGTAGGGGATTGGCCAGGGGCAGAGATTTGACAGCACTACAACTAGTTAACAAATACACATAACATTATAAATTAAACACATTGTTTAAACTAGGATCTTTCACCTCTTAATCTTCTAGCTAATTGGATATCCTTCTTTTGAATAGTAACTCTCTTAGCGTGGATAGCACACAAGTTAGTGTCTTCAAACAAGGAGACCAAGTAAGCTTCAACGGCTTCTTGTAAAGCACCAATAGCAGAAGACTGGAATCTCAAGTCAGTCTTGAAATCTTGGGCGATTTCTCTGACTAATCTTTGGAAAGGTAACTTTCTGATAAGTAATTCAGTAGACTTTTGAAATCTTCTGATTTCTCTCAAAGCAACGGTACCTGGCTTATATCTGTGAGGTTTCTTGACACCTCCAGAGACTGGAGCAGATTTTCTGGCGGCCTTGGAAGCCAACTGCTTTCTTGGGGCCTTACCACCGGTAGACTTTCTAGCTGTTTGTTTAGTTCTAGCCATATCTAATTCACTTGTACTAAACTAGAGAGAAAAAAAAAGAGAGGAAAACATTTTAACAAATTGCGAACCTCCTTGACTATCTATAGTACAAGAAATGGCATGGCAGTGGCGGGTGCGGTCATGAGATAATTTAAAACGTAATTTTAGGGACAGGGGAGGGGATAGGGAATTGCCAAAAAGAAACGAGCGGAAGGCGAGAATGCGAAGCAACAGTGCGCAATGACTGGTGTGAAAACGAGGTAGGTGTTTGATTGAGGTTTGGGCCAATCAGATTCGAGAAAAACGAGGAGTGAAAAGAGCACACACGTGAGAATTATTGAGTCAAAAGTCAGTGCGTATTCAGCACATGATACACTCATCCTTCCACACACGTGACATGATTTGTACCCAGGTGTAATGGCTACAAGCATCTAGCATCAATAATTTCCTAGCCCAGTCTGCTAGTGCTGAGAAGATGGGCTACACTACGCTAGAACGAGGTTCATACTCATAAATAACAGTTAAGTGTGTATTGAGAGTCTAGCTCAGAAGGCTATAGTGGTTTATGAAATTATGGATGTAACAGGGGAATAGTCATGATGTGTAAAATATAATGTAGAAATGAGGAATAATGCAATTAAAAGAATTAACTTCTGTACCATAATCTGGTAATTCTGGTTTTCATCATTTTCTTTTGTAATTGGAAAACACCGTACATCAATGCTTCTGCGGTTGGAGGACAACCTGGGACGTAGATGTCCACAGGAACAATTCTATCACAGCCTCTGACAACAGAGTACGAGTAGTGGTAGTAACCACCACCGTTTGCACAAGAACCCATAGAAATAACCCATCTTGGATCAGGCATTTGATCGTAAACTTGTCTTAAAGCTGGGGCCATTTTGTTGGTAACGGTACCTGCTACAATCATGATATCGGATTGACGAGGAGAGGCTCTGAAAATAATACCCAATCTATCTTGATCGTAACGAGGGGTGGACACATGCATCATTTCTACGGCACAACAAGCCAAACCGAAAGTGACTGGCCAGAAAGACGATTTTCTAGCCCAGTTGGCAATAGCATCCAACGAGGTCAAGGCGTAGTCCACAGGGCTTGAGGCGGTCTTCTGTGACATCAAAGTGAAATCGGTAGGTAAAGTTTTAGGAGTCAAGTCTTTGGAGGAAATGTACCTCTGGGAAATGAATGGCACAACATTCATTGGCTTGACATGGCCAACCTGCACTATGGATCTTCTGGCTAATGAATACATTATGATATGATATATGTGTTACAATACCAAAGACTATTCAATTACTAACGCCTATTGAATAAGTTTAGCATTTGCTATTTTTTTTCTAAGTACGATCAGCAAGATTTTCTGGCCGTTGATTGGATGAGCGTGCGACAATTACTGGGACGTGGTAGGGACATTCTCTAGCGAGCTTATTGTGAGAGTGCGACTTAGGCTACAGATAAAGCTAGACAAGATAAGGTCTTAGCCTAGAGAGGGTTTGGCATCATGCTATTTGTTTATTGAACCTGTATGACCTGACATTGTTACTTGATGTGTGTTTTGAAAGTACTTTATTGTGAGTTTCATTATGCATGTAATGGCTAGCGATTCTCTAGTTACTGTATTATATCATCAAGATAATCCTTGATCTTGTCGAAGATCTCTTCTTTTATTTTGTAAGGAACCAACTCTTCTGCCTTTGGTTTGATGAATGTGTACAACTGGTCGAAGTTCCGTGCGTTGTCGTTCTCCTGCAACTCGCGGTTGGCGAGTTGAGACACTTTATCAAACCATCCCGACTCGTACAACAGCAACTTCAATTGTTTATTGATGATATCATAGTTTCCCGACGAGACTAGGTGTTCTTGGATCTGGGATTTAATTTGGTCCAACTCCTCCTGTTGCAGTCCCATTGGATGAAGTCGAATAATCTGGCGATGTAGATCCCGAAAATTTCGCTATCGCAAACAATCATGGGAATGGTAAAGACACTTACCCAGGGACCCCACCACCACATGGATGTAGGGCCTTCACAGAACTTGACGTAGAAGCTAGTAATTGGACTATACCTACGCACATCATTGTTAAAATGCCAGTGTCCTTGCTTCTCCAAAGACCGTGGATCCTGTATATGGGCCGGCTCCCGGTGGGCTTCAAGTTTGCCCCACAAATACAAATATTACGAACAGTAAAGATGTCGAAAGGATCACCATATGATGCGAAAATCAAGAGTGTGAATGCGTTGGAGCAGGGAAAGTGGATCCAGACGCGCAGCATTGAATATACCGATCCTGCCGGGCGCGATCGGTTGTGGGAAATGGCGGTAAGAACCACCAGAGGAGACAGTGCAGTCGACGCTGTGTCCATTGTATCAATACTCCAGCATGCAGATAAACCCAAGGAAATTGTGTTGGTGAAGCAGTTTAGACCTCCCACGGAAAAGGTGGTCATTGAATTGCCTGCTGGATTGGTCGATCCCGGCGAGGGCATTGCGTCAACGGCGGAACGAGAGTTGATTGAAGAGACAGGCTACCACGGCAAGTTTGTGAAGAGTTCAATCGATGTGTTCAGCGATCCAGGCCTCACCAATGCCAACATGGTGCTTGCATATGTAAATGTGGACACCAGCGATCCAAGGAACAAGGATCCGAAACCACAATTGGAGGACGGCGAGTTCATCGACACTTTTACATTGCCCCTCAACAACTTGCTCGCGGAGCTCGAGGCCATTATCAAGAGCGAAGGGTGCACTGTGGATGCTAGGTTGTACCATTTCGCCGTAGGATTAGACCTAGCAGCCAGTCTCTAGAGTCATACATAAATACAAAAATACATCAACACAAGAGAACTTGAAGTAGTGTTAGTCTATAATGCAATTATTCAGTCTAATTATTTGGTCTAGAATGATGAGTAGTGCTAGGTTGATTCTGGCTGGATCCACATTCGACTATCTTATTCTAATTTGTCCTCAGGTGCTTTAAATCACGATCTTTTTTTATCCCTTGATCAATCAGTTCTCCGCACTCACATCAAAGACAGCATTCTTCATAGACTCTACACTAGGCAACATGGCTGATGCACAGGTTTGTTGTTTCTGCTTAGGAGGTGTCACAGATATCCCGTCGTTTGGCGAGCTCAAAGACGGCGAAGATTTCATCTCGCCATGTGCCACCTGTTCCATCCAATGTCACAGAAAGTGCTTGATAGACTGGTACACCGCACTTCCGCTGGATAAAATCCAGATCGTGGACCCCCAGCGAATCCATGAAACGTTGTTGCGCCAGGAGAATGCCGACCCTGCCGATAGCACTACCTACATCCATCTTGATTTTTCTGCCGGTGCCATCAGAGATTGGATTTCCTCCAACTTGTTCGGCCAGGCCGAGCAGACCGAACAGACCGGAACCAGCGCTGCTGATGATACCAACTCGGTATCTACGAACCGAATCGAAACATCTGGCGTCTACCATGCCAACCATTCCCGTCCTGTGAGCCCGTTGGTGTTCATTTTTGCTCCTTGCCCACAGTGTAAGCTGCACATTATCTTCACCATGAAACGGTCGTCTGTGTTAACGATGAACCTGAGCACATCCCACCTTATACTGCGGTCAATTCAGTACGGAGGGATTTTTCTTGGGGTCACTTCGGCCATAACCGGGATCATTACCATGGGGTATGTGGGACTCACATCTTGCGGGCTTAAAATGATGGAATGCTTGATTCCGGGACAGTTGCTTGTGCTGATGTTGACCAAACGGTCGCCTCATAACCTCCCGGCCACTTCCACGTATAATACTCTTTCTCAATTGTTGTTGGGAAACGTCAACAACCATGGTATCGATAACTTGGAACAAGCATTGTACAAAGGATTGATCGACCCACTCAAGTTCTCTCGGATTCCGGTCTTGCCTATTATGTTGTACCGGATGAGAAGCTCTTCTATAGTGTCGTGCTTGTTCGAACAGTCCAAAGATTCAAAGATTGGAAACTGGATTACCGAGTTTTTGATCTCGGGCTACATATCATCGCTCGGAAACCACGAACTCGTACGAAAGTTGAGTCGCAATATAGGGTACATTGCTGCTGAACTCGCAAAGGACCCTCAAAAGTTTCGGACCTTGCTCTCGAGCTCTATCTTATTCAATGGAATCAATTTCTGGAAGGCCAGTAACATGATATCGATGCTAGTGCCTATCAGATGGATTTACGATATATTCTCCAGACTGGTTATAAACAAAATCCATTTTGATATTATCTTGGGTGTCAGGCCCCGTGAAATCACCAACAGCTTGCCCCCTCATGATATCGATAACTTGGAGGAGTTGAATGACAAGTTGAAGAGTATCGAGAGAGAAATAAAGAATGAGCGGGCAAGAATAAGCTTGAAATTGCAGGAGTTGCAGTTAAAGTCTCCTGTACCCCCTCCAACCAAAATGTTCCGGTACATGGTCTTGGTGGCGCGAGCTATCTTCAAATCCGGTATTCCATTGAGGTACACCAAGCTCAAGATTACCAACTATCTTTACAAGCTAAATGCTTGCATGGTGCATGACTATTCCAATGCATTGCTCAGCAAATCAGTAATGGTAAGAGCATTTACCACCATCGTGTGGCCATACTTTGCCTCCAAGGTCGGCCTATTGGTGTACCATATGATCAGGCCTGGATTTGGGCCCCAATTCTCCCATGAAAAAATAGTGCTAGTAAGCAACATGGTAGGGCTCGTAGCAGTGGTGTTTATCAAGGACTTGTACAACTTTTACATGAGCTACAAGACGGCCAAGCAGTTGTCCAAGATGAATGTTTTGACCAGCCTTTACTTGAAGAAAAAGCTCAAGAAAAGCAATACCAATTCGGATCCCAACAACTACTCATATTTGTTCAGTACAAACACAAGTGACGAGGAGAATATTAGTGGGGAGGAGACTGATCAGTATGATGATTTTGAGGAGTTCCAGAGCAGCACCAGTTTTCCCGGAGGATACCCTGTATTGTAAAGATATATGTAAATAATGAATGAAGAGTATGACTGAAAAGACAAAACTGTAAACAATATATAAGTATCTACTACTGATTGTGGTACATCTTGACAAGATAATCAAGCGATAGCATAAACTTGAGAAACTAGCCTTAGTGTCTCACCACTAGTAATTTCAGATCTTAAAAAATACAAATAGTGAACTTCCTAGCACTCAAGAATGTGCTATTATTAATGATCAAAAATGGTTATTATCGTAATTATTTAAGTTTTGTATACTCTTCTTGTCTTTGGTTACCTTCATTACAATTGTTTGCACAGATTTTCACTACATTTTAAATTAAATTTTTGTAAGTCTCTTATTACTTGCACAATATTAACACAATATTAAAATATGGAACAGGTTTTACACAATAACTCGTCGTACCAATGACATCTTCATACGTTTACTTTTTGATTCATTAGTTTCATAGAATCATTCGTCGTCATAATTTTCGTCTTCGTCGACTTTTCTCATAGGAGGCTCGACTGCTTCGGTGGTTTTCTCCTCCTCCTCTTCTTCATCATCGTCGTCTTCTTTGGTGACGTTAGAGGAGAAACGAGGTACAGGTGAGGTGGATTCTTGAGCGGGTGCAGCTGGAGCAGGAGCAGGAGCGGCAGCCGGAGCGGCAGCCGGAGCAGGAGCCGGAGCAGGAGCCGGAGCAGGAGCCGGAGCAGGAGCCGGAGCAGGAGCCGGAGCAGGCGATTGAGATGATCCAGATGCTGGAGCTACTGGAGAAGCAGCAGGTGGAGCAGGAGTCAAAGAAGCAGAGCCTGGAGCCATAGCTGCAACCGGAGAGGCTGCAGCGCCTGCAGGTGGGGCAGGTACAGGTGCGGTAGTTGCAGGTATAGGAGCCGAAGCTGCAGCTGGAGCTGGAGGAGCAACAGCAGCAGGAGTGGTCGAATTGGACACTGGTGCAGTAGGCTTGTCCTCGACCTTTTCGTCCTCAGCAGCCGAAGTAGCGGCAATCATCAACGAGCTGAGATTATTGTGAGAGGAGCTAGAGACATGGCTCTTTTTGGTTTGTTTGGAGTCGCTTTTATCGTCAAGTTCTCTCTTGGCAGTGCCATTAGCTTCTGGGATTTTTGAGTGCGATTGAACTGGTTGAGCTGGTTGAGCTGGAGGTTGTGTTTGGGGTTGCGATTGGATCTGCGGTTTAGGTGATTTGGCTTGTTCCTGTGGAGCAAACGACAACTGGGGAATATTATGGTGAGTTTCAGGCCCAGCCGGGTGAGCTGATTGGCCTTGGTACTGTGGAGGTTGAGGAAGCTGGTGGCCTGGCTGTTGAGATCCCATGAGGTGCAATGGTAAAGAGCCAGGGTTTTGTCCTAAGGGCATCGAACCAGGACCCGGAGGAGCGCTAGGTTGAGGCATGGCCTGGTGTGGACCACTGAGACCGACCTGAGGCGAGCTAGAGGAGCCTGGAGCACCCGACGCAGCACCTGGAGGACCGGGAGGACCTGGAGGGCCACCCGGTTGAACAGGTTGTTGAGGTTGTGTGCTTTCCAATACCATACCCTGAGGCAATTTAGGCTGTTGGCTGACTGGAGGAGGCTGGGGAGGATGTGTGTTTCCGTCTTGCTGGTACTTAATTAACTGGTCCAATCTAGACTTTATGTGTGGGTTGGTAGGATCCAATCTTTCTGCTTGTCTGTAAGCATCCAAGGCATCACTGATTTGGTTGTTACAGGTTTCATATAACGTACCCAAATCGTACCACACTTCAGAGATGTAAGGATTCAATCTGATGGCACGAGTATAAGCATCAAGTGCATCGCGGTATTGGGAGATCTGGTAGTAGAGAACACCAATAGAGCACCAGAAAGTAGGATTTCTCGAGTCCCTGTTGACAGCATGCTGGAATGCTTCGTAGGCAGCATTGAAGTCGCCTCTCATCATGTGGACTCTACCCAAATAGTACCATGAATGGGCATCGCTCTGGTCGATTTCGAGCGATTGGGTGAGATACTTGAGGGCAATAGTGAGGTTTTGCTGGAAAGCGCCGTTTGAGTTCCCGTTGGAATCGCCATTGGAAGCTCCGTTGGAAGCACCGTTAGTACCGTTGGTGCTTGTTTCGGCCTGGGAATACAAACATCCCAACTGCTGCAATACCTTGGCGTGCTGAGGATTCACCTGCAACACCTTTTCGTACGCTTCTTTGGCTCCTACCCAGTCCTTTTGTTGTTCCAAAACGGACCCAATCTGGAACCATACGTCCGGTTGGGTCAATGGATGAGGAGGGTTGTTGAGAATGTACTGGAAGCATTCAAGCGCAGATTGCAATTTCCCTTGGTGCTTGTAGATAATACCCAACCTGAAGTAAATCTCGTTGGATTTGTCAAAGTTGGGGTCAAGTTCCAAGACCCTGACGAATGCCTCTTCAGCATACTCCAACGAGCCGTATCTGTCGTAAAGAATACCGATTCCGTGCCACAATTTGGGCACATTGGGATTGTCTAAGTAGTACAACGCTCTTTGGTACGCAGCATATGCTCTTTGTAAGTCGTCCAACATAAGGTAACAATGGCCTAACAAGCCCCAGGTTTCACCATTTTCGGGGTGGTAGTTGAGGGCCTGTTCATAAAGTTCGGCGGCCTTGAAAAAAACGTCTCTGGAACGGTAAATATTGGCCAATTTAATCAATGTTTCGGGATTATTGGGCAAGTGGCGAAGAGCAGCATCGTAAGAAGTAAGTGCCTTTTCGAGGTCGCCCAACGACTCTGCTAATGATCCAATTGCGAGCCAGGTGGCTGCGGTGGTTTCGCTCAACACATTTGAGAAGTTGGCATTGGTTTGTGCGGCCTGGACTGCTTGGGCCTGCGCTTGAGCTTGAGCTTGTGCCTGGGCCTGGGCCTGAGCCTGAGCCTGAGCCTGAGCCTGGGCAGCCTGGGCTGCTTGTACTTGGGCAACTTGGGCCATATCGTTCATCGCCGGAGATAAGTGGTAGCTCCCGTTGACGTGGAGTGCCTTGTTAAGTGCCATTTGTTCTCTTTTGACTAGGGCGGCAAAAGAAAAAGGATGGTGTTTGTTAAAAAATTATCACCAGGCCGTTGCGAATATGGTCAATCTGTCGCGGCTGAATTTGGTGGTCGCAGCGCGGTGACGGAAGCGAAATAAGATTGATATTGTCGCCCGCGGATGGAAAGGACACTTTGGATGGGGTGAAAAATAAAAAAAAAAAATTAAAATTAATTATTTTTAGTGTTTGTAGGAGGAGGGGGTGTACAGGAGAACTCTAATTGTTCTTTCAATCACGCCCTGTTCGGGGAGCTCTGGTCACGTGCAGCGTTCCATGCTCACCCTTTTGGAACGATCATGGGCCCTGGGCCGGAGATCGCAATTACATATTATTGTTTCGCCTGGCAATAAGAGAGAAAAGGAGGGGGAATTTGGCTTTGTGGATGCACCCCGTGTATTGAAGCGAAGCTAACTTCCGAAACACGAGGAATAGAGAGGTAACCAGTCGATACTAAGAGGATTGCCACCAATTTCCACAGTCAGCTTCATTTTCCGCAGAACAGTGTCCAGCAAGCTATAAAATAACTATTGGAGGCGTGGTTGATGAACAGGGGTTGTGACATAACTAGCTAATATTTACCCTAAGATTTACCAAAAGAACTATTGAACCCCAACAACTCGTTGATATCGGTGGTCCAATCGTTGCTCGTACGGGCGACGCACCAGATACCTGTTGGACTTGTCTGACCTGTCGCCTCATCTCCCTCTAGTTCTATAGAGTTGCTTATGCAGATTTCATCGCCCGGCCGCAAACTGGTCTGAGGAATTCCATCAATATTTAGTTTGATCAGTCGGTTACGATTTTTTCCACTGAGCCTCACCATAATGTGCGCCGTTTGCGGAAGCACCAACGGCCTAAACAGAAGCGATCGTGGACAAATGGGCGTGAGCAATATGCAGGGCACCAGCGGATGAGCTATGGAGCCGCCCGAGCTTAGCGAGTAGGCTGTAGATCCCGTAGGCGTACTGATCACCACCCCGTCACAGGTGGTGGTGGTCAACGGCTTTCCGTCTATGAAGATGTCGAGTGCGATCAAGTGTGGTTGGCTTCCCCGGTGTAGGGTGATGTCATTCATGGCATTGGTGCGCGTGCTTGAGATGGTTGTTTCGTCTCCCCTTTTGACTGCGCATTGGACCCGGTCTCTATGTAATGCCTTTGCTCTCGACTGGTACACCTGGCGGAACGTTTGTTTGTAGGTTGAGAAATCAAACGGGAGAAGAAACCCTAAAGTGCCCATTGAAAAACTCAACACTGGGGGCACTTTGGTGTTTGAAAACGCACTGACTGCTCGTAGAATGGTCCCGTCGCCGCCCATGGTCACAATCAAATCGGTCTTTTGGGCGATTTCTCGTATAGGCCCTGTGTATATAGTCTTTTTGCCTGTGTCTCTCCACTCAGCAGCCAATTCGTCCGCCACATCCTCACTCACGATGACATTGACCGCAGGATACTCGTTCTGCACATGGTCAATGAACTCCACCATGGCGTCGCGGATCCTGGAATTCCATGGTTTTTTGACCACGTAGATGTTCTGAAGCGTATTGGACCATATCATGTTGTATAGATTGGTGGGTGCTGCTGCCACGTACTGGGGGGAACGCGATCCTACGAGCTCGCTGCACGATTTGATGTGGAGCTGCCGGCGGATCTGGAATGATAGAGTCGTCCGAAGCATGTGCCGTATCATTGTGGTGGATTGGTGTCTGGTTGTGACTCTTAATGCTCTGGTGGATATCATTCTCAGAAAAAGTCTCCCCGCGCAAACATCCTAGCCAGCACTGACCCATTCGGGAGTCTTCAGCTGGACACAAAAGCTCCCTACCAAGATCTACAACTCCACCTATATGTATTTCTTCAGCTACCACGACTCAACTCGTGAAACCTTCCATCTTTCTTCGGCTCTGCCTTGTCGCTTCTCACTAAGAAATTAGACTAAAAAAATGCTGGTGAACAATCACCTCGCGATAGAAATCAATACGTACTATGGGTTCCAATCGACTATTTTTCATCTTTTGTTCTTTATATTACATTTATTGGCTATTCTACATTATCTCCGTTCAAATCACTAATCTGCTTGAGCTCGTCAGCAGTAAGAATGGTGTCGCCTGCGGGCTCTTGGGTACCAGGCTCTGGGACTTGAGGTTTTGTTTCACCAACTTCCGCACCGGCATCGGCAGTGGCTTCTTGCAACGTCTCAGCCATGGCAATATCTCGTTCGCCAACGTCCTTATCCTCATCGTCGTAAAACTCAGTCAACGGCTGCACTTGTTCGTCTCTAGCATACTGCGAACCACCCTTGGTGTCCATCGACTCAGGCTCATCTTCATCTTCATCTCCCAAATCTTCTGCATCCCTAGGAACATAATTCATTTGCACAGATGGGGCATGCTTGGTATTGTCCAAGTTGGAGATGATATTGGCCAATATTTTGTTGAGGAACTCAGGACTGTTGCTATTGTACATATTGGAAGGACGCACGTCCAACTTGTAGTCAGGCCCGTAGTACTCGTAGTATTCATTGTATGGCAACTCTGAAGGAAGAATCACATTGTTCAAAAGACCCGATTCGAACGCCCATGTTCTGGCAACATTTCTCATGGTGTAGCCTCCTCCTCCCAAAACCATCATTGGGATGTTGAAGGACTTGACAAAATTGATACAGTTGGCATGTCCCTGCATCGAGAGATTGAAGCAACCCAATCTGTCGCCACTCAACGAGTCTCCTCCACACTGCAACACTATGGCTGCCGGCTGGTACCACTCTACAATCTTGGAGATCAATGGCTCAAAAATCGACTTGTAGGTCGAGTCGTCAATTCCGTCTCTGAGCGGAACATTGACTGCATGATACTTACCTTTGCCTACACCAATGTCTCTCAACTCTCCGGTACCCGGAAAGAATTCACCGTACTTGTGGAACGAACAGGTCATCACTCTGTCGGTAGTATAGAACGCTTCTTCAACACCATCTCCGTGGTGCACATCGATATCGATGTACAATACTCTGGGATAATACCGCAACAACTCAATGATCCCCAAAACAATATCGTTCAAGTAACAGAACCCAGACGCTTCCGACTTTTTGGCATGATGTAACCCACCAGCATAATTAATGGCAATATCACACTTGCCTCTGTTCAAGCGGGCCGCACCTTCCATCGAGCCACCACCTGATATTCCACAGTACTCAAATAGACCGTCGAAAACAGGACAATCGTCTCCCACATTGAACTTGATTTGCTCCTTGGCAAACATGTCCAAGTTGTCGGGCGACACTCTGCTCAAGAAATCAATGTATTCGTCAGTGTGAAACTGACACATCTCCTGCTTGGTGGCGGGTTTGGCTCGATAGATCTCCATCTTCTTATATAATCCGTAGTTCATGATGAGCGAATGCGCCATTCTTATTCTATGCGGTTTCATTGGATGTCCAGCTCCATAGGCATAGTTCCCAATATCGGCATCATAGAAGTACGCTATTCTCTTTTTCTGGTTGGGGTCGACCTTTAACTCGTCGAACGGGAGTTGTGTATACATCTTTGGCTAGTACCAAGTGTCAGCTCCTACAACTTCGTCTCGATATTATCTGTTTTTCACCGACGAGCACGTGACGAACAAACCTACTTTGGGGCAATTAACACAGAAGATGTTTGAAGAGCTACTAGTGATAATATAGACAAGTATTGATATAAGTACTCATAAGTAGATATTATATAAATCAACATTGACAAATTATAGTATATTTGTTTTAATTTCGAGTAAGAAAACTGCGTCGTTCACCCCTTTAGGGTATATTATAAATGGATTAGTATAGCGAGTGGGAGTTTTATTGCGAATTGAACTTAAAACAGAATGATAATGACCAGTAAACGAGCATAATCTACTTGCGAATTTCATAAATATGATCTAAGTTATCCATCTACTTAATTAGGCTATAATGTATACTCAGTTACCATTTCTCTGCTCGTTATACTCCCTTAATTGCTGGTTTAGCTGCGACTGGAGCTGGTCCTGCTCCTGCCATTGAGCATACGCCTCGGTATTGATATCGAAATTCACACCGTTGTTTTTGCCAGTGATTGAATGGGTCGTCACCAGTATAGGCAAAAGCCACAGCACCCAGTTATCTCCCATTACACTCGTCCAGTTTTTCTTGTAGCCTAGGTCAAAAATATGGCCGATTTTCTTCTTTTGACTGAATTCGTATTGAAAGGTTTTCGGTTCCAGGTTCCATTTGGTATCGTATAGTTCGATGGTGGTGAGGTTTTTGAGCACCAAATAGATCAGAAACCCGGCAAACACCGCGGTGGCTCCTCCCAATGCAAAGCTCAACACAAAGAGCGCCACCAAATTGATAGAAAGATACTGGCCAGTTTTGTAGATCTCGCCACTGAAAAACTGCCATAGCAACATCAAACTGGATGCAAATAACACCCCACAGAACATGCTGATGTACATCAAAAACTGCAAGAAAAACTTGTGGTTAAAGTGTCCAATACAGGTGGAAAACCATGGACAATAGTGGTCCATACGGAGTATGCACTTGCCTGAACTGGAGCAGTGGTGCGTTCTGTCGGGTTTCCACACCAGACACTTGGTGCAAAATCGGTACCCTTGAGCGTTTCGGGTGTGGATCACCATGTACTCTGTAGGAGGAGCCTCTGGAACGTCAGAAACATCATTTGTGTGCGATAAAAACGGCGTACGAGGATCGTCAAGCTCGTCGTCTTCATCGCTATTGAGCCTGGTAGAATTGGTATTGGAGCTATTCACAGTGTCTGTCGAGCTCATTTTCCGCCTATTTCTCGGATTAAGGCTCTCGATATTCTTGATTCGAAGTTCTTCATAGTCTAGTGGAGATCCCGGGCCCACCTGGATCACCTTGGAGTAGCTGTACATTGCTAGCACATAAAATATAAGGCCCAGGCCTATTATCAAGGTAGTGGTCAACACTCCTCCCGTAAGAATCATATCGGGCCCTATAATCACCATCAACACCCATAGCCCCCAAGTCAGGATTCCCACGCAGAATAGTTTGGGAAACACCGTGGCGAGCCAGCAACACGTCGCTTCCATATTCGTCACAAAACGTGCCTGCCTTATCATTATGGAGGGATGTGCGATTAGCATGAACTGTTGCTATACAACCAATATTGTAGCGACTGCCGCTGTGTATACTACCTGCAAACAACCTGGAAAAAGACGATCTCGTCACGTGAGGATAAACAACCTAAAGCATTCCAGAGCATTACAATGCCAACTACCTGGGAGAATTGCTAGCTACTTGCCACACTTTAATGTGGAACTATAATTATCTGTCTTTTGGTGTGTGCCAATTTTGGGCATAATTTTGGGAGTTATTGACACGCCATTCCAGTTGAAGTCTAGGGATTGACACGATTCATATCTATTAGTTGACGGTAGTTAACGCAGAAAATCTTGCTGGTGTATATGCTACTATCGGCACCCCTCGACTACTGATGCTGTAACGACCCTAGTTTTGTTGAAAGCTTGATTGGCGCAGGGCTTTGCTTATAATTTCGCACCAAGCTTTGGCTGCGAAATATTTGATAGACACTTCTCGGTGTGATGTACATTATGGGCGATGAGGGCAGTGGCCCATTCCACCAATACCTCTCGCAAGTTTCAACACTGGTTTGGTATACTTCTTTATACTTCTTTAGTTAGTTCTACCAATCAACCTGTTCTTGCTTTACTTACTATCTTTGCTACTATTTTATCCTAACTTTATTATCTAAAACTCTACTCTATTACTGGGTTTTCTTTTCTTGGATCTTTTCTTGGATTTTCTTTTCTGGTTTCTTTGAACCGGCCTTCTTCAATGCCTCGTACCCGATACCTCCAAACACTAAACCCACACCAAGCCATTGCACCCCCGACAAATGGTGGCCAAAGAGTACCACACTCAACATCATACTGAGCATCTTTCTGGTGACAGTGGCCGTGACAAGCACCAACGAGTCAAAGTTCTCAAGAATGATAAATACAAACACCTGGCCAATGGAACCCAAGGCTGCAAAAAGAAGGATGTTGGTGAGGACTTCGGGGTACTTCCGGATGAACGAAACAGTGTAGTCGATCTCACTATACTTGAAGGCTACGGTGTATCCCAAAGTAAGCACAAACACAAACAAGTTCAAAATACACATAAGACTGGCTCCAGACACTTTATGCTTGCCAGTCTGGTTTTTGAAGAGCTGATCTTGTGTCAGGTTGGTCAAGCCATCCAACACCATTGACCCGATCAATTGACTCATACCCAACAAAGTGCGGCCGTCATTCACACTAGTCTTAGAGGTGCTGTGGCCACAAGTGAATACGCCAACTCCCAACGTGACCATGCCTGCGACGACGTATTTGAACACAGGAAACTTGGTGCCGTATAACACCAGATGCACCAACATCACTGGAATAAGCTTACATGATTTCGCCAACAAATAGGCAAGATAGTCCACGTGTTTCAACGACTGGTAGCCCAATGGTGACGATAAACTGGACGTCAAACTGATCACTAGAAACCACTTGAAGTACTGGAGAGAAACTTCTTTGGAGTTCGTGAAAATCAAAAGTGGGTTTCCTTTGGTCACTAGTGAGTACAAGAGCCCCACCACACTTGCAAAAAACGCCTGTGCTATGTTGATTATCAATGGTGCCTTGAAGTACTCTGGCTCATACGACGAGTCTATGCCATACGGCTTGGTGTTGATTCTTTCCTGAAGAACCGACCACGTTAAGAACGATCCATAGAGTCCCCCGACGCAAACAGCTAATACTAATACCAGTCTGTGTTTATCCATTGACACTTCTATCCACGTTAGATTCACTATTCATCGACGTGTCTCTCGCAGTGAAAAATAATTATTCCGAGCGAAAACTCCAAAGCTCACAAACTCCAAACTAGAGCTACAATCTAGAACTACAACCCAGAACTACAAACATTTCCTTGGGTCAAGAGAAATTTCTCAGGTTACTACTTCTCGCCCTCGTCTTGTATTATTACTACTTCTCGTCTTTACTATACTTGCTCTTTCAACTCCTTCCAAAAATTCCAAAAAACCCTCCCTTCTTTTTGTCGTCAGAGGTGGTGGAAGCGGTCGAGGCCTGGCTCTTCGAATCCAAATCGTAACTGACGTAGTTGTAACCAACATCAAACAAAACAGGCTTGCTCAATATGGACTGGATCCTGGCGTTGTCTCCAAAGTTGACGATGTTCAACTCCTGAGGATATTTGTTCATGTTTTCAATGATGGATGTGCTATCAACGGGCTTCTGTCCCAATTGGGCCAATACATGCGCTTGTATGCTACAGGCCTTGAGCTGCTGCTTGAATTTCAAGAACTGCTGGTTGTTCGTCACATGGTAAGGAAATTGGCCGATTTTGTAGATGGGCTGGTCGGATTCCACCACTTCTGGAGTCAACACAGCCTGTTGAATGGTCCAGAAGATCTTCAACGCTTGCGCGTATTTTTGTTCTTCGCAGTATGTCTGGGCAAGATACTTGTATTTTTCGGCCGTGAAGTATCTTTCCAAGGCCTCCAAGTCCTGTGACAATTCATCATCGTTGTAAACACCGGGCAATTCCTTTATTTCTCCTACAATCGATACGGCATTGTCGTAGATTCCAATTTTCAACTTGGAGTAGGCGAACTCGCTGCAATGGCTACTCAAGCTTCTCTTCAACTTGGCAAACAAGAGGTTGTAGTTAAGATACGTCAACAAGATGGCTCTGTCTTGCACTTTATCGAGGTCATCTTCCTCATTATTTCTTTCAATATCCTGCTTGTGAACCTCAACAATGTAGGCCCATTGGGTCACTAACCCATCGTATACTTCGGAACTCTGCTTGCCGTCCACGGCGTCACTTGCTTCAAGCACCTTCATTATACTTAACGCAACTTCATCGTTATAAATTCTGGCAGTGTGAGATCTCCATTCTACTGACTTGATAAGATCAACGGAGGTGTCTACGGTGACCAACTTGGGATCGTGCCTTTCAATAATGGCAATGGCATTGCTCAAGAAAGGTAATTGTGCGTGTTCTTGACAATACTTGCGAGAAGCGGTTTTGGGATCGGAGCCCGATTTAGTCGAATGGCTTCTGGCATCTGACAACTTTAATGATGGGTCAACTGTGTTTTCAACCAAGTCGTCAATCAACACTCTATCAAATGAGTAATTGTCATAGTCTATATCCTCGTCTATGGCACTCTTTTCTTGTGCGGATGCTTGCTCGTTGACTGAAAGAAGGTAGTCCAAAGCCACTCTTACAATGGAAAAGGCTATGCATCCTGTGGACCACTGTTTCTTGGTAATGGCCAATTGACCTTGGATCAATGCAGCATAAACGCTTAATTCGACCTTCTTGGCGTCAGACGGATCGTTCGCGCTGATTTCTATTAACTTTTTACAGGTGCTCAACGATTTCTTGATCCTACTGATCATCAAGTTCTTATACGAAGATGTTTTTTCATTACTGACTTCGAGACTGTTCTTGATTTGCAATGCATACAATACGTCCCTTTCAGCAGTCAAAAGTAGAAGTAATCCGTACTTGTCTGATTTATTATAATCCTCGGCACTGATGGACGAAATCTTTTCTTTATCGCGATACTGCTTGGTGTCTTTGGTCACAAGACCGAGTTCACGACGTAATCTGATGATTCTGTGATTTACTAGTTTTCTGAGTTTTCTGTAGTCTTGAGTGGTGCTGAGATCCGCGTTCATGCGGGCACCCAAGGTGATATTGAGGGGAGAGTCCATGCCGATACTGTTCTATCTTGAAGGTTGATTGAAAATGTCGACCAAAAAATTTGGTAGTAATTTGAGCCACGCACGACCATTTTGATTCACCACAAGGCCGTATAACTAGATCAAACGGAGTACAAGGCACTATTTGTGGCTAAAAAAGGTGGTAGGTGGGTATGGCTTGTGCTATAGAGAAGATATGTAGCTTAAAAAATTAAAAAAGAATGGTCCCTAGCAGGATCGAACTGCTGATCTCGGCGTTATTAGCACCGCGCCTTAACCAACTGGGCCAAGGGACCTTTTCTTGAAAAATATTGTCAGCCAAACTCCTACATGCTGGAACACTAATTTTAAACGTAAAGTCCATTACAACCAACAGTACCGCCATTTCAATCGGAAGCATAGAAATGGGGCTCTTCAACTAAAATATCCAAACGTACCAGTGTAAATGACTTCTCTACCGCTTTCGAGACTACAAGTAATAGCAATTATTCCTCATAATATTGAAATGTCCATAAGTATATTTACCTCAACTCTAATTAATAAATAGAAACTATTAAAGTTTAACAGCAGCAATTGCCTCCAAAAACCGCCCATCGATATGAGTCGAGTTATACTCAGCAATATCCTTTAGGCCCTCGTAAGTTGGCGTACCATCAAGAATATCCTGAATACTTTTCTTGGTACCTTTGATGGCCCACTGCTGGTAATTGTTTATTTTTTCACCGAGCTCAGTGATGGCTTTATATCCTGCCTCCAAATCAGGAACAATTTTGGTAATGTAGCCGAGCCTCAAGGCATCCTCCGCGTTAAAAAACTCTCCTGTTAATGCGTATTGGTAGAGCAAGGCTTTGTTGTTGATAAGAGGTGGAAGTCTTTGCAAAGACCCAATGTCCGCAGGGATTCCGATTTTGATTTCGGCTATGCTGAATCTGGCATCGGCAGTTGCAATTCGGATTGAAAAAGTGGCTGAGATATCCAAGCCTAACCCGATGTTGAATCCGTTCAAGAGACCAATGGTGGGGGTGTTGATTCTAGCGGGTGCTCCAATACAGTATTGAAAGTCCTCAATGTGTGTCCGGAGACTTTTCTTACGTTCGTCAGGACTCAACTTGGCACTTTTGCCCATCTCTCCGATAACTTGCTTCAAATCTAATCCGGTAGTGAAGGCTTTTGGCACCAAAGACGAGATCAAAATCACGTTGGTGTTTGGGTGCTTATCGATCGAAACCAATATTTCATTGTAGTCTCTCCAGGTTTGTTCTGAAAAGGAGTTCAAACTCTTGGGATTGTTGAATTGGACGTGAATGATTCCTTCTTCGACCTCGCTTACCACAAAATTTTGGTACTTTTTGTAGTCTTCAGCATTAAAATCAGGTACTTCGTCACTCATAGCTTCTATAGTTGTTCAAATCTCAAAGAAAACTAGTGCTCTTATCTTTTATTTAAATGTGCCACACTCATGTGCATTCCTGGAGTACAACCCGAGGAAGCAATCATGTGGGGTAAATGCGCACATAATTTGTAGTGCAAAAACTCCAAGCACGGGACGTTTTTGCCTGAGGAGACGAGACACAAAACATGTCTAACAAGTCTACATGTCGAAAGCATACTAGAAATAAATACATTAATGACTGAGCAAATGAGGTGCTAGAAAATCCCTTGTACGAATATACAGGTGGACCAAACACAGCATGCAGAAACGATAGTGAATCCTCCCCATACACAGAAACTGTGCAATAGCGGGGCAGGGCTGTATCGTTGAAATATTAAGTTGATGCTAATCGTACTAAATATCAATGACGAAAGTAAACCAATAACCAATACCAAGATTAACCATAAGTTATTGATTATTGAAAATTGGGAATCAGGCTGCGGCGTTTCTTCCATTTCCCTGAAAATGGAGTATACTATACCGAACTCGATTCCACTGAGGAAAATGCAAACCAAATTGAGGGAGAAGTAAATATATGCTAGGGTCTGGTCGTAGTCGTATTCGTATTTCTGGTGAATATTCAAATATTTGTTTCTGTTCAAAAACGAAGGAGGCTCCTCGTTAATTGAATCATATGCGGTGGTGTAAGGATCGCTAAATAAATGTGTTTCCTCAGCAAAAGTATCCAATACTCCTCTTTCAAGGTTGTCTTGTCTAACAAATGTGTTGTGCGATGCGTGTTGGCCCTGGTGACCATTGCTACCGTAATCGTAATCGTCTTGTGTGTGTGTGTTGAAAAGTCTTCCTAGACTATTTACAAGTCTGTTTTTGATCATGTTTGACTTCAAAATGAAGTTTGTGAATAGAGAATTGTCTCCTTCAAACTTGTCGTTCATTTTGACATACAATGAATAGTAATCCTCGTCGTTTAGTTTCGCAATACTCTCAAACTGAAATCTGTCGTCGTCGACATCAAAATCATTTTCAATCTCATCTTCATCAAACCTACTAGTAAAAATCGAAGGAATCGAGTATTTTGTAGATGCAACACTAGTTGTAGAATTTCTGGTGAAAAGAGGTACTCTAAGCCTGTTGAGCAGAGGATGCTCAGGTGCTCCGTACGATGAAGAGGCTGTCGGAACATCATTGTTGGTGTTTGCTGCAGCAGAATATGTCTCAAAAGACTTCATCGATAGTTTTCTTTTCGATACATGACTTGATTCTGCTTTGACTATGGAATTTTCACGGCTGATTTGATTATTGAAGTTTTCAACACTCTCATAGTTTTTCAACAAATTCAAGTTGAGCAAATTGGTATAGTGATTATTGACAAGTTCATTTTGCGGAACAACATTCAAATAACATGATATCATATACAGATAAAAGTGTAGCCCCTTAAACAAAATCAAAGAATTGTTACTAGCAATTATATCCTGAATCTTGATGGGAAGCTTACGCAAATTGGAAGTCGGATACTTGGTATCGACAAGCCCATTCTTGACGTCGATTTCCATATCCAAGGACTTTTCAAAATTGCAGAGATTGGAGTCGTTGGAGTAAAAGGTAACATGACTATGTGGAAATAAATCGTATTTCGAGAACTCGTTGTCGGTTGATTTATAGAATTGAATATTTCCAATTAATGCTGGATTATTGGTGGTATAAATATCATGGTCTAATGTAAGAAGATAGTCATCCTGATACTTCTTTTTGACTTCGTTGGATTTGGTTGTTCTATCGCTCGTGTCGCCAAAATTACTATTGACTTCTTGAGCATTGAACATTCTATTTTCGTACGAATCTTTATGAATTATATTCAGTTCTTCGTTTTCGTGATGCTCTTTCTCCTCGTGATCTTTTCGAATCATGTACCTTAACCGTTTGCAAATAAGTTTCAAGGAAGGCTTCAATTTCTTTTCAAGAATAGTATCAATACAAACCTTGGTCAAGCACGTAGCAGTATTGCTTTTAAAGTAATCCATCAACGTATCATGGGCCAAATCGTTTTCTGTATCCATGAGATAGTCGAGAAAGCTTTGAATGATATCGTTGGGTAATGCACAATACGAGTATTTTCGTAAACCTCCTGTATAAGCCACTACAGTTGAGTAGGGCTGACCGTGTTGAGACAAAATATACGAAGGCTCTTCTTCCAAATTATTGGAATCAAGAAGATAAATGAAGGAGATTTCCGATGAAGATTCGTTATTTCCCTTGAAGTTGAGAAACATATTCAAGTTGAGAATCAATGAACTGAGAGTGTTTGGGTCGTTTGCGACAAGGAAGTGAAGACTGAAGTTCTTTTTTAAAAGTGATGTCAAATCAAATTTGGAGTCATTAGAATTAGATCTTTGCTGGTGTGTCACAATATCATGTGGTTTCTTGGTTTTCAGATCGTCTGTAGGATTGCTTGGTGGCGTTTGTATTGATTTGTTTCTTATTTTAGAAATCACAAGCTGTTGTTCCGATTTGATATCTTTCATCAAATCAGTCAACTCGCGAGTGAGATCAGATAAATCAAAATTGAAAAAAGAGTCTCTGTTTAGCACCAAGTAGCTTTTGACTTCGGTGACAAACGCTGTTGCTCTCTCTGTATCTACGGTGTAGTATTTCAAAAATTTCTTGAGAATTTTCTTGACGGCGATTTTTTGGATGAGGATGAATTTGGTCAAGTTTTTCACCACGATGGAAATCTCGATGGTGGTATAAAAGATATCGTCTAGCGAGTAAAGCAAAGACCTAAGTTCTTGTTTGTGCGCTGCTGCATTATCTATGGAGTACTCTTTGGCGACCAATTTTGCTGCCGACCGAGAGACTTGCTTGTATAGGACCAGAAAGTATTCAACTTTTCGTACCAACTCGCCATGTTTAGTTCGCACGAAAAGATTTATGTAGTCAAAGTTTTCGATAAAACTTTGCTTCAAAGGAGATAACTTCCGGGACTTGGTTTGGGTGATTGCTCGAATTTGAGACTTGAGGTCGTTGTAGTCTAGATTATAGCATCGCCATTCAGGTATAGAGAGATGGTTTAGGTTACTCCCGAACTTCATGGGATGGTATATGTTCTAGTATATTCAGTGATATATCGTTTCAAGGTTTAATTTTGTAGAGGTGTGACGCAACGGGGTCAAGTTCCTTATATAATTTCTGGCTATCTAATTGCATTCGAGAGGCTGAATACGCGACATTTGTTATATGCACAATACAAAAAATAACGAAAAAAAAAGGCGCTGCGATCTAGATAACGTAGAGAGATTGGATTCAATGAAGCGAATAACAAGAATAAAAGAAAGGGTCCAAAGCTTAAATCCAAATGGTAAAATATTTTCACCTATGTACTAGTAAAGTTGCTGCCGTTTTGTGGTGAAGGTACAAGTATAGCGTTCGGAGGGGTTGCCGAGAAGTGTAAATTAACCTTCAAATCGGTGCAGTTTTATCAAGAGTCACAAGGTCACACTAACACTTACCCAAACCGGTGCAGCTGGTTATGCGCCACACACGACGCTGGGGATTTTTCGCTTTGATTGTGGGTTTGTGTGAGTTTGAGATTCCTTTATTGATAAAGAAGCACTGGACCGCGAAGGTGAATAATATGCGAATGAAGAGTCCTTCGCCAATCGAATCGATGAAAATTTCAGTGGTTTCGTCTTTGTGATTACTGGCCTTTGTAGGTAGCTGACTGGTACTTCAAATAAAGCACTTCACATTCCGATCGAAGGCATCCTGCCAAAAGATTAAAGTTATCCTATTTACTATTTGTGCCGCCTCTGATGTGGATCTTACATCTGGTACGTATCCTCGGTAATTTCTGCCTAGGTACCTATTTCAAGGCCCTCAAGATTTTGACAACTTATCATCAGCTATTGTTCCTGAAGCTAATTCAGTGCTCTTCATGTGCATCGTATAGCCAAGCTTTTTTCGCCAAAAAGAGTAGAGTGCACGCGTGATGATAAAAATACAAGAGTGCCCCAAACCACAGACCTGTGATCGATGGCGTATGGTATGGGTTTGGTCTGATGCCCATATCGCCGAGTGGAATCCGGCTTGTATAGCCGGAACATGAAGAGAACGAGCTGCTCAAGGGTCTGGCCACGAATAACTGAGGCTTTGTTAAAACTTAAACCCTAACCTTATTTGGGGCCCGAACCTGAACGGGCATTACGGATTCTTATTTTTTCATCAAACTACTTTCTGATTATGAAATTAATTCTTGTTAATGTCGTGTGCACTTTTGCATCGGAATAAGCCAATAATACACTACGAAATACCTGTGCCATACCGAGATTTGCGCTCTACTAACCAATCAGGCACCTGGTTAGACACCTGTGCCATAGATGCCGGCGACAGATCGATAACGACGTCCGTTTATTTTTAGTGTATACATATAAAAACCTAGCAGAATACTGTATTCCCTGGGACAATCAGTGTAATGGCTATTGTAATACCCCAGTTGGTAACAATATAGTTCACTTGGGCCAGCGCTGGAAGTGTCATTCTTGAGATTGGCACAATAAGCAACATCCTAGCCAATTTGGGGAGTACTACATTCCAGTGCAACAGGGACTCCTTTGTGTGCGACTTCTCGATTTGGGTGTAGATACGACGACCTGTCAAACAACTGTGGCGTCGCTGTCACATTCAAATGCACCATCTTCGCCTACAAACCCTCATGCGGTGGATTGCAGGCGCGATACCATTTAAAGTTATACGGGCTGGATGTTACAGTCTACTTGTTGGGCTTATTTAGTAAGCTTTGTGGCTTTGACAAACACCGGTACCATTCCTCCTGTGCCTATGGCAAAAGATCTGTGGCCCAACACCAATAACTGCGCCCGGATGGACCCACTGTGGCTGGTAATGCTGATGATCTGATCATCGGGGTTCTCGGTGAAAATACTTTGAAGCGACTTGTTGATTCTGAATGCATGCTCAGCCACGGTTTCACGATAGTCGTTTTTGTAGTAGATGTCTTGTTCGGCGAACCCGTTCTCGATCACAAAACCCAACTTTTGATACTTTTCGGCTATGACCGCTCTAGGGGATCTCTTGTCACAGGTGTGTACTCCTGTTGTTTCTCTGATGTTTTCCTGGATTTCAGGCTGAACTTGCTTCAAGTCTACAATCTCGTCCCATGTATTGATCAAGGTGTCGATCGATCTACTCAATGGTGAGACAAACCATTTGGTAGGCAAGATCAAATCTTTGTTCTGGCTCTTGTTGTTCACTAATTCAATCTTCCATTGGGCCTGGTTTTCTCTGGCTTGACTAACTCCTAATTCAGTCAACTCAGGATCTGGCCCCCATACCAACTTTCCATCTCCATTCTTCTTCAGCCAGTACTCGTTCCACGCATCATTCCCATACTGCGAATGTGCCAAGTTGTGAAATCCCTGCCCATGGCGGGCCAAAAATAATATCTTGTAGGTCACATTCTCGGGTGCGTTTTGGTTGAGCTCGTTAAGATGCTTGATAGTATCATCCCACCCAGAAACCACTCCGAAATGTTCATCCAAATATTTGAACTTCGATTCATCGGTTTCGGCCAAAGACTGTTTGAACTGTCCAGAGACTGTTTCGAATTTCCAGTATGACTCGAGCTCGTCTTCCAATTGTTTCAAGCCTTCTTTGTACTGTGTGCTGTCATCGCCACTCAAGTGGGAGTCAATCAAATCCAATGCGCTTGGTCCGGTAGCCATGGTCCTATAGTTGTATTTGCTAATGTGGAACTTCTCACGATATTGTGGAGAGGTGGCACGTGCAGAAATCTTGAGGTTACGTGGAGCCTTACCTACTCTATTAACAATAGACCCCCCTACAGTAGTCGAAATCTACTAGAATAATAAGAGCACAGGATTATATAGTATCTGGTTTAGCCATCCGTTAACATATCTGATTCCAGTCTCCGGCTTGTTTTAGACCTTCTTTTGCAACTTTCGCACAAATATCGCACAATAAAGCTCGTTCGTTTAATCCTTCAAGCTTGTGAGTGTAATGTTGGCTATACCAGCTTATAGCCTAGATGACACAACAGCTTGGGATAACAGGCCATAGATCTTCGAGTATAGATTTCACAATACTAGTTAAATGAACTCACCTCTTCGATCTGTGAACACTGCGCGGTGACTGAACCTAGACTAGCTCTAGATTTCAAAGGACTGGCATTGAGACTGACTTTAAGCCGACTGGCCGTGTCGCCTGAACCCTCGCTTCAGAGCTCGCTATACCATATGCCCCATATGCCTCAGTATTTCTTTTATAATGTACCTGCTAAGCTTATCTGGGTCGTGCGCGCGTCATAAAAAGTTCAACAACTAAAACAACGCTGTCGACATGAACCACCCTTGCTAAGTGACTATTCCTACTACACGCATCATGGAGAATTATAACGACGATCTCTACCCATTGGCCTTGCTAATGGATGAATTGAAACACGATGATGTTTCAAACAGAGTCGAAGCAATGGAAAAGTTGGACACTATTGCGATTGCTTTGGGACCTGAACGCACCCTCAAAGAGCTTATTCCATTTTTAAATGACGTGGCTCAAGACGACGAAGAAGAAGTTTTTGCAGTGCTTGCGTCAAAGTTGGGAGATTTCATCCCATTAATCGGAGGACCAAAGAATTGCCAGCCTTTAATCGAAATCTTGACTATTTTGGTGCTGATGGAAGAGCCGATTGTAAGAGACAAAGCCATCGAGTCGTTGAACAAAATCAGTACTGAATTGTCTAACGCGGAACTCAATCAGATTTTTGTCTCATTGATCACGTCATTGAGTCAAGGAAACTGGTTTTCAAAGAAAATCGCTAGTTGTGGTTTGTACAAGTCAGTTATAGTCAGGGTCTCGGCACCAGTTAGAATAGACCTTTTAAATATTTATCTCAAGCTTATATCCGACGACTACCCGATGGTTAGAAGAAGTGCTGCTACCAACTTGCCTGAACTCATCAATTTACTTACAAAATTCACGACTGAAAACACAAACGACGAGAATAAAGTCAATAATGAAGATTGGGAAATCATTAGCAAAATGTTCCACAATCTTATAAACGATGACCAGGACTCGGTGAAGTTTTTGAGTATTGATGTCTTGATTTCTATTTTGGAGTTTTTCAAGAGCATTGGGGAAGATAGTTTCAATTCCGATTTCTTAACTTCTGCATTGAAACTCATAAAAGATGAAAGTTGGAGAGTCAGATATACTGCGGCAGATAGATTCAGCAAAATTGCCATGAACTTTGAATCCAGAGAAGACGATTTATACCAGTTGATTGATCCGTTCATTGACTTGATGAACGACGGCGAAGGTGAAGTCAGAAAAGCCATTTCCAAGCAATTGCCCGACTTTTGCAACTTGCTTGTTCACTACAAATCTACCAAAGCAACCATCCTTAATAAGATCATTCCTGTCTTGAACGATTTGAGTCAAGATAACCAAGAGAATGTTAGAGCTTCTTTGGCTTCTACAATCACTAAATTGTCACCTATATTAGAAAAGCAATCTACCATTGACAAATTACTACCAATATTTTTGACCATGTTGAAGGATGAGTTTCCTGATGTTAGACTAAACATAATATCTAACTTATCAGTAGTCAATGAGACGATCGGCATCAATTTGTTGTCAACCAATTTATTACCAGCTATAACTGAATTAGCCCAAGATCACAAGTGGAGAGTTAGATTGGCAATAATCGAATACATTCCAAAGCTTGCTACTCAATTAGGCGAGTCATTTTTCAATGATGAATTATTATCATTATGCATGTCGTGGTTATGGGATCCAGTTTTTGCAATTAGAGATGCTGCAGTTAAAAACTTGAAAGAATTGACCTCGATATTCGGCTCCGTTTGGGCCAACAATGAAATTATCAATAGATTGTTGAACAATGATGATAAAATCGACGAAGACGACAAGATTGACTACTCGAACTTCATTATCAGAATCACCTGCTTATTCGCAATCACCAACTTAATTCCTGTCATCGACTATAAAACAATCGAATCCAAAATCTTGCCATTTATTGACAGCTTAGTCGTCGATGCTGTACCTAACATAAGATTCAACGTTGCAAAATCCTACTATGTGATTGTCGAAAGTTTGGTCAAAAACGGAGATATCAGTAAAGAAGAATTAAAGAAGTCAATAAGTCAAGAAATAATAGCCAATTTGGAAAAATTGCAGGGCGATGACGATGTTGATGTGAGATTTTATTCAAGTAAGAGTATCAGAGAGATTAATGAAATATTAGCCTGAGTATAGTACTTTGGCTGCCAATGAATGACTTCTATTTCTTTGTTTCCATCAATTTAATTAGCCCTATATATCTTGTTCGTTTTCAATCTATTATGTGACATCTAAGTTTGTAAGAGTTAAATGTACCCAAAAGATAAAGGATTTCGATAGAACGTCACGTTTGATTTATTTGACACTTTCCACTATTGCGCTTACGAGGTTCCTCTTTCGTTGGCTTCTTGTCAAGAGTTATCCTCATAGACTTGCATGAAGTTGTGCACATTGTGAACGGTACATCGATAAGAAAGCGATGGACTGAAGTTTGCCTTATCTTCAATTCAGTTTCAATCTCGCTAGAGGAGACTCTACCACACTAACTCTTCTAAAAGTTCACTTGTCGCTCCAAGGGTTTTTATGTCAAATCACTGTCTATTGTACTCAATACATTCATATACATCACTGGTTTCTTTCCTTTTCTTCATTCTTCTTCTGTAACTTGTCGAAATCAAAGTCAAACGAAGCTCCACACCCACATGCAGTCGATGTGTATGGAGAGTCCACCACTTTGAAAGAGCTTCCAATCAACTCTTTGGTATAATCGATTTTGGAGTCCTGTAAGATCTCCAATGAGGACTCGTCCAATACTACCTGAGCTACCTGGTTTGTTCCGTCTTCTCTTCTGAAAACCAAAACGTCGTCATCTTCATCAGCCTGCTCCAATTCCTTGTTCAAATCAGTAAGGTCCAAGTTGTATTGAAATCCATGACACCCTCCGCTTTCCACACTAATTTTTAATGCGGTGTTGGGATTATTGTCGCTCTCAGCAATGCTGTTGAGCTTGTCTTGGGCCCTTGACGTTATGGCTATGTGTAATTTGGTGTTTCCATGTATGAGTTTTGTAACTTGAAAGTCATCGATATCTTCCTGGGGAACCGCAGGATCTTGTTTGGGCACCTCTATGTTCTTAGCCTCTGTTTCTTTGGGTAATGAAAATGATGCAGCTTTGAATGTCTTGGAAGTGTCAGTTCTGCGCGTCGAAGAGGTGAACCGCAACAAGCTGGGCGTTATGCGAACACTGTTGGGTTTGACAACACTCCGCGAACTTCTAATTACTCTCGAGATCATTGTGACTACTTTAAGGTTGGTCATCCCAATCGCTGCTTGTGGCTAACTAATACAAAAATGAGCGCACGTGACCAGATAGATTATAGTCTGTATAAGTATAAACAAGTCATGGATGAAATAGATGAGAGGAGTATACGACCTATCTGTATCTGTCATCGGAAACTCTCCAAGAGCTCAAGAGATTCAAGTGTGCCCAGTCTTCTTTTGGACCTTCCATACCGAAAGAGATGTATCTCAAGTGCCAGAAAGTACCGGCAACAACAGCGTAGGCAGCAAGATAGATGGCAGCATAGGCGATTTTCTTGACTGGAGAAGCATCACGAGCATTCAATGGTAATGTGAAAGCTTCAACCTCGTAGCAGAAGACCAACATGGCAAAGTAAAGGGCTGGAACATAATGATGAACATATGTAACTCTGCCCATAATGACAAATGGCATGAAATGTAAGCCCCAACCGAACATAGGATAGATACCACCCATAAGGAACAATCTAAGTTTTTGAGGGTTAGAAGCAGGGAAATCCTCGATTTGTCTCTGCCATCTGATCAAATGATACAATACAACAAAGAAGAATAAGAGAACACCGGCAGTGGAAGTCCAGGTGGTGGCAGGCGAACCGATCATGAAGTACTTGATCTTATCAGCACCCCAGTTACACATTCTAATACCGACGTGTAAGGTTGGCCATTCCCAGAATGAAGAGGCCAAGTCGTCTTGCTTGTCGGAATCAGGAACCAAACCATTATTGGTGGCCATCATTGCCAAGTTGAGCTGAATAAAGTCTCTGATGAATCTGGTTTTTGGCAATTCAAAGTCAGGTGGGGTAGGAGGCAAGATTTCGTTACGGTTGTTTTCAATGTTCCACCAAGTTCTCTTGTCCTTCTTGAAAGGATCTTTGAAACATACAACTTCTCCTTGTCTGAAACCCCAAGGTGGCAAAGTGTTTCCTGTTACACCCAAGTAACAGTCCATGACTTGGTTTCTCAATCTAAAAGACGAGGTAAGGGAGTGCAATTTGTCTTGGTCTTCGTTCTTGGAATGTTGTTCCATGATTTCCACGATCCAGTTGTCTTTTTCGTCACCAATAGTCAAGTTACCGTAACAAGCAACTTCAAAATCATTCTTGGACATTGGGGCTTGGACATCATGGGTATGCAAGTTTCTACCAGTCATAGGGTGGACGATTCTTACTGTCATACCGTCTACGACATATTCAATGTCGGTGTTGTTGTCTGCATCATAATAAGGCTCGTATCTTGGTCTTTGGAAAATCCAGTTGTTGTTTGAATCCTTGTGGGAGTAAGTAGTGACCTGCTGTTGTTGGGATCCTTCTGGGAAAGTTTGGACGTGGGAATGCAACAAACCTCCAGTCAAACCTTGGTTTTTAAGAGTGACTACTGAGTGGCCAACTGAGACATCTCTTGAGCCACCCATGACATCGGAACCTAACAAATTGGCTTGGAACAATGACGACATGTTGGCATCACCGGTACCAGATTTGTACAATAAGTCAAAGTGGACTTTGAAGCTGACCAAGAAGATAGCAATTGGAATTACAATCAATCCAATGATTCTAGCTCCCCAGTGGTAGCTGTATCTAGTCCAAGTAATCTTTTTGTCACCGAGTTTGTTCCAGAGGTCAACAACGGTGTAAATACCAATTAAGGTGGTGACAAACAACCCCACCATTTTAACCGAACAAGTACATCCAATAGAGAAACCAGTCAACAATAACCATTTCCACCATTTCCTGGTGAACGCCAAGCGTTCGTTGTTGTGGGAATCGAATCTAGCAAAGCAAAAGATGGTGGTGACGGTGAAAAACAACAACATCGAGTCTAACAAGATAAACTTACCCAAAGTGATGTAAGACAATTCCAAGGTTACCATCAAAGTAAACAACCAGGTGGCAGGAACCGAGAATCCGATTTCTTTCATGGTGAAGTAGGCGAATGGAACGCACAATGCCGAGAAAGTGGCCTGGAAGATTCTCATTTTGGTGTAGTCAATGTAGTCAGGATATGTTTCACCAGATGGAAAGTCCCATGAGCCGTTGTAGCCTGCCAAGTAGCCCGACAAACCAATCAACATTTTACCTAAAGGAGGGTGAACATCGTGATAAAACTCGTGTCTCAAGTAGTAGGATCCGAACTTACCAAAGTGAGCTTCGTCCCAAACAACACCGTCATTGATCCCGATTCTGTACAATCTTACGACGAATGAAATGACGGTGAAGAATATAGGGGCCAAGACCGACTCGAGTTTTTTGAGCGATTCGACAAATTCTTGAGCTTCATCGAACTTGGCTCTTTTCTCCGAATCATCAATGATTTCAACATCGACTTCACTTTCGGGATAAGGATCCTTCACTCTTCTTCTAAGAGTCAGATCTTCAGACATGATAAGAAGGTTTCTATGGTCTGATTGTAGGATCGATGAACTATCAAGAATGTAGCGTTTAAAGTGACTTTCAAACTTTTATCCACACGCTCACCGGAACTTGGCAAACAAAGTCGAACAAATTTGTTACGTGTTTTTTTGTGGCCCACACGCGTTGCAGTCAACACCACGGGCCAGGCGCGAGACGACAGGGAGTCCGAGGAAACAGGTCAAGGTTGACAAAACTACAAGACTAGCTTCTGCTGGTCACTCTGCTGGTCACTGATTAGGTAGCCAACTCACTGGCTTGTAGCATTTGCTCGTCCTCTCAACTATTGATCAGCTTCTACTTAGTCTACTATTTTTAGGGACAACAACAATAACAAGAGCGCGCACTAAATAAGATCTCCGTTTACTGGGTATATACAGATTCGAGAACACACCACACTACTTCCTCGCGTAGCTCTGCCAGAAGTCTTTCTCCCGAGATGCGAACCCGGCCATCTACCGAGAGGGTAAGTAGGATTGACGCGAATCGTACTATGTATAGGTTGTGTAGTTTGATCTGGGTGTTGGTGTGAATAAAGTCGTGGATCTTTGTCACCATGGGCACTTCGGGGGCCGACACGGCAAACTTAGCGATATCTGAACTGGGAACATTAATGGTAATATTACGAAGGTGGTTGTTGATGACCTTGTTGTGGGCCGACCCGTAGGTTATTTCGAGGTCGCCAAAGTCCGTGGCCGCGCCATGCCCAGCTCGTGCCAAACTGGCAAACACTCGATTGGTGATGGCTAGAATGTGATTGTGCTGGAGCCGCAATTCGCGTACTACCATGGGCACTTGTAACTCAATCAAGTTTTCCAAGAGCGACAAAATATACGCATCAGTGGCCCTCTTGGTTCCTCGTGCTCCCGGCGCACTGCTGTTGGCTTCACTGGCGATGCTGTCGCGCTTCAATATCACGGTGTTGAACGTCTCTTTATCTCGACTATCTTTAGTAACAAATATAAAAGTTTGCCGGGATAGTAGGGTATTGCATCGTATCACCAAGTATTGGATTTGGTACTTTGAGCTGTGGGATCCATGGGTGATCCTCAACTTATCATGCACATCACTGGCACTTTTGAATCGCGGTATAAGTTCTTCTTGTCTCGAACCCTGCAGGTATTGGCTATAAAGATAGCTCGACAAGTTTCTCTTTATGTACTCGACCTGCTTTTCGGAAAGCGTTGACAACGCCTGGTTACTCTTGTAAAACTTGAACGTCTGGTTGAGAAAAAGATCGGCCAGTCCTGCTTGCAGTTCCTCCATTCTTAATGTTTTGAACTCGCTGTGTATAAGTTTATAAGTCTAAAGAGAGACACGTGACTGAAATACCAAGGACTAAATATGGAATGCTACATTAGACTCTACTTATGTGGTCTTTACAGTATGGTAACTTTAATTTTGACTTCGTTTCGGGCCAAGTCAATCATTTCATTAAATCATATATAATTAGTGAAATTGCCAGGCGTTCAAATTACAAGTATCTAAAGGAAACCTTCAGAGGGACTCATAATTTGGTGGATAGTTAGTTGGAAGCCTTGGCAACATGTTCCAACAAGTCGACAACTCTGGTGGAGTAACCGAATTCGTTATCGTACCAGGAGATCAACTTGACGAAAGTTGGGGACAATAAGATACCGGCCTTTTGGTCAAAGATCGAAGAGTAAGAAGAACCCAAGAAATCGGTGGAGACGACAGCGTCTTCGGTGTAACCTAAGACACCCTTCAAGGCACCGTTTGAAGCGGCCTTGATGGCTTCGGAGATTTCTTCGTAGGTAGCAGACTTCTTTAATCTGACGGTCAAGTCAACGACGGAGACATCGACGGTTGGGACTCTCAAAGACATACCGGTCAACTTACCGTTCAATTCTGGGATAACCTTACCAACGGCCTTGGCAGCACCGGTGGAAGATGGGATAATGTTACCAGAAGCAGTTCTACCACCTCTCCAGTCCTTGTGGGATGGACCATCGACGGTCTTTTGGGTGGCAGTGATGGAGTGGACGGTGGTCATCAAACCTTCTTCAATTCCGAAGGTGTCGTTGATAACCTTGGCCAATGGAGCCAAACAGTTGGTGGTACAAGAAGCGTTGGAGACGATCTTGAGGTCTGGGGTGTATTTGTCGTGGTTGACACCGACAACAAACATTGGGGCGTCAGAGGATGGGGCGGTAATAATAACCTTCTTGGCACCACCGTCAATGTGCTTTTGGGCACCTTCTAAAGTGGTGAAAACACCGGTGGATTCGATGACAAAGTCAACACCAGCCTTACCCCATGGGATAGCAGCTGGGTCTCTTTCACCGAAAACCTTGATGGCGTGGCCGTCAATGACCAAGTTTTCACCTTCAGACTTGACTTCACCTTCGTATCTACCGTGGGTGGAGTCGTATTTGAACATGTATGAGGCGTAGTCTGGAGCAATGAATGGATCATTGACAGCAACGACGTTGATGTCTTTTCTTTGCAAGGCAATTCTTAAAACCAAACGACCAATACGTCCGAAACCGTTAATACCAATAGTGATAGCCATTTTTAAATTTATATGTGTTTGTAGTTAAACTTGAAAACAAGAAAAAAGCTGGAGCAATTGGGTGGGATCTGCGACAATTTATATTTCGACGACGCCGGGGCGTAGAAGTCCATTTTCGCACAAGGGTAAAGTGTCGCGTACCGACGTCAGAGGCAAAATTACGTGTTGCCGGAACGGCTGTAGACGAATCGAGTGAGTGGGAATCTGACCTGCGTGGTGATTCCATGTGAGATCTGGTGGGACGGTCGTCTTAAAGCCGAACCAAGCTTTCGAGGGTGCCCAAGTGTGTAATCCACTTTGATCCATAATGCGGGGGCGCGCTCTGTGGAATCGCCTAGAACTCGTTGAGGAGTAAAGCGTGCGATCGAAATCCTCTGACCCTCAACAATTGTAACTACACAAAGGTGGGCTCCGGGAAGGCTACACGAATACTGGCCTGAACAATTGCCCCAAATGTGGGATGGTGTTTCGATCCACGGCTTTAGGCCCCACGCTGCCCACGCCACCTTCGCTACGTGTTTGTATACCCCGGGGCAGTCTCTTCCGGTTCTCCATGGTGCGCCGGGCTAGTGTGATAATTCTCAATTAAACTGTAAAAAACCCGAACCTAACCTGTACCCGCAACAGAGAAGTCCGACGCCGACGAATCACACCATATTGCTTGCAAGCCTGTGCAGGCGGGACAGGAGGCATGTGATTAGTATCTGTGAACAACACCACTGACGTGTATGCAGCAAGTGGCGTTATATAAAACTCGTGGCTACTAATTCGGACAAACTCCGTGCTATTTATGGCCTCGGCAGGTGCTTGCTATGCGTGGTGCCAATTCCCGGGGCTAATGGAACTGACTTCACTGAGGTTTCCTGCACTCCTAGAGGCTGTATTCAGGTAGTGTATTGCTCCATTTTTGAGGTCAATTCGCAAGCGTAATTGGCGATTTGAGTTTGTGCGCGAGTCGAGATTAAGATTTAAGCTGGTAGTGCTCAATCCAGTAATGGAATCCATTGGCATGGTATTGTATGATTGCTGTCATTTGACAGAGACCTGCTCTTAGATAAGCAAGTAATATAAGACGTCAGGTATAATGACACTTTGCAAATTACAGTAACCAGCTTAGTCTAATAATGTCACTCAGGCTCATCAAGTTGAACTCGGGATACCAAATCCCTTCCATTGGAATGGGGTCCTACAATATTCCCCCAGCCCAAACTGTATCGCTTGTTTATGAAGCTTGCAAGTTGGGCTATAGACACTTTGATACTGCGGTTCTTTATGGAAATGAAAATCAGGTCGCACAAGGAATCCTACAGTTTTTGAAAGACAACCCCTCCGTCTCAAGGGAAGAATTCTTCTATACGACCAAGCTCTGGAATTCAGAGTTGGGTTCCGCCAACACCAAAATCGCAATTGAGGAGATGTTGGAGAAAATCGGTGGTCTCAACTATATCGATCTATTGTTGATCCACTCTCCCCTTCCAGGTAAGAGGCGGAGATTGGAAAGTTATGCGGAAATGCAGAAAGCCGTCGACGCCGGGAAGGTCAAGTCGATTGGAGTCTCCAACTACGGAATCAAGCATCTTGAAGAATTACTCCTGTGGCCAGGGTTGAGGTTCAAGCCTGCCGTGAATCAAATCGAGATCAGTCCGTGGGTTATGAGAACGGAAATAAAAGAGTGGTGTCTTTCAAAAGGCATCAACGTCGAGGCATATGCCCCTTTGACCCACGGTTACAAGCTAGATCCCGCCCATTGTGGTTTCAAACACATTTGTGATAAATATCACAAGACGCCTGCCCAAATCTTGATCAAATGGTCGTTGGCCAAGGGCCAGATTCCGCTCCCAAAGTCCAAAACCCCCAGTAGGTTGAAGGAGAATTTGGAGGTGAACGACTTCGAGCTAACCCCCGAAGAAATTAACGAAATCGATCATCCGGATGCTTACGAACCTACTGATTGGGAATGTACTGACTGTCCATAAATCTCGAATTTGACGATCCCGCGGAATATCGTAGTAGTCAGTAGTTATTGTGCTTCGGATAAGAATAGGTTAAGTAGATGTCCGAGCTACGAGCGTTGAAAAATGCGGGATTTGCTGCGCAGTTTTTCGGCCGAGTCTATGCACAAGAATATCCGTTGATCACGAGCCCACGAAGATCTCGCATGATGCTAAAACTAAGCCAGACTCGGTCGTCAAGACCCTTTCGGTCATCTCCTTTCGATGGTTAGGTGAATAAGTGACATGTTATATTATTTTGTATCGTATTGCGTATGTACTAGAGAAAAAAAAGATAATCGTAAAGCATTTAGACCGTAGGCTGCAAAAAGAGTTTGCGGTGTATCTAGGCTATATTGTAGGGACTGCTACTCAAAAAGTGGAATTCGTCCTCTTCCAACATCTCGGTTGGATTTGGTTCATTATTGACGACGTGAGTCGGCTCGACCGTGGCAGACAAGGCTGCGTTGAATATATTGGCATTAGTGACTGTATTTTCGAAAAGCGAAGTGGGCGAGTTGGCATTCAATTTGAACGCCTCGGATGGCAACTCGGAGTAGGTGAGAGAACCAAAGTCTTCTAGACTGGATCCGTCAAAACTGTCGTAGCGTAATTTGTCGTAACTTGGAACAACCTCGTTGATCTTCTCATATTGGGCAGGATGGTTATTATTGAATTGGGGAAAGGACTCGTGAGATGAACTGCTTCTTCTTTTACCTAGCAAGTCGGCCGCATTTTTGAAGCTATCATTTCTTGGTGGATGAGGACGTTTATGTACATGTCCAGAAGAAGAAGTCTTCATTGCCGATTTGGACGCCAAACTCGAGCGATGGCTCGAGGCCTTCCTCAGTAGGAGTTGTCGTCCGTTGGCTGCAGTATTCGCAAGACCCGGTTCTTCGGGAGATAGCGTGGGAGAGCGGATTCCTTGGTTCTCGAATTTGGTGGTTAACGAGGTGATAGAACTGTTGCTTCTTGACGAATTGTTACTGCTGTGATTACCATTGAGGAACCCATTCGAGGTGTTTGTGTCTGGATTTATAAATAACGAGCTTGCTTTTTTCGGGAATCCTTCGAGACCGAGTTCTGGTGGAGACTCGGGCTCGGTGGTGAGCGACGCATTGGTGGATCTGGTCTGTAGCTTGCGAGAAAAAAAGCTGGTTCCCATGGTGTTGCTGTCGCTGTCGACATCGCTTCTATGGTGTGGATCCACGCTTAATACGGCCCCCGAGTGAAGTCCTGCTGTAGGATTGACTCCTATGGAGAAATCGCTGGGGTCATTCAAACTGGATTGCGACGCCGATTGCGCAGCGCTATTGAACAAGTAATTGGAGCTCTTGTAGCACCCAGCAGATTTGGACGCACTGCCTGCTTTATCTTCATCGTCGTTAAGATTTGATCTGTGTTCGGCAAACAACTTCGCCCTAGACTCTAAATCTCGCGAGTTGAAATTTGCAGCAATCAACGCTCCACGCTCCCACTCTACTGGTAGAGTGGATAGTAAAGACTCTTTGTTGATTAGGTATTCCACCACCTTGTTGATGGGCACGGTCGAATCGGCAGACAAGTCGTGTTCTTCACTTTCCTCATCTTCGGAGTGGTAGTCACTAAGCTCGTCATTGGAGTCGTACTCGTGCTTGACGGCTACACCCTTGGAGTGGCCGTTTTGGCCGTTCTGCATTTTCTTCGCTTCATGCTCGGCCACGAGCTGCTGTAAAAAGGCGAGATGAGGGGTGCTTAACTCCACCAATTTTTCAAGCGACTTGGTGAGAATGTCAAGCCTGGTTTCGAGCAACTCGACATAGCCCAGGGGGTGGCTCTTCTCGCGCTGCTTCCTCTTCTCGGTGAAAACACATATTTTGTTGTCCAAAATACAGCGGCTACAGGGTTTTTTGCCATCACACTTTGTCTTTTTGATGCGACAAGAATCGCAGGCTTTCCCAACCCTCTTTTTCTTAGCATGTCCATGACCAGCATGATGACTTGATCCATGATCGGAAGATGGCGATTGTGTCATATCAAATTGCAAGCCCATCTACCAAAATTGTCGATGTCACTATACTTTGTTTTCTACAATTTCCATAGGATGTCTTCGCTAGTGGATTTGTAATAGTGATGATTGTCGGAGTTAACTTCTAACGGATAACGGAGACACGAAGTTGCAGCTGACTAAGTATTTATAAGTTCTTGTGATTTTGTGCGATATGTGAATTGTAAAATTTTTGTTCAAGGTAGGTGGAATTTAAAGTCGGAGGTTATGCATACATATATATAATTGGGTTCGTGGTGCCAATTTCTAGACATCATACAAATCTGTAAAACGGCTATTATAAAATGACCGCAACGTTAAATTATAACCACGCCGCGCTGATTTGTCACCCTCGGGCGACCGAATTTGTAGGGAAATGCTGTGGTTAAGAATCAGCCCAAATAAGCTTTTATAAAATATCCCCTCGCGCCATTTTAGGACGTATCACCGAAAAAAATTTCAGCGTAGAAAAGAGCCCAATATGGCTGGTAATTTCTATAAATCACCTATAAACCACTAAAAAGCTATTTAAGGTGTTGCAGGGTTGTTTTGCTGGCACGTCAAGATGTGGTAGCCACTGCCAAGAACTTCGAAAAGTACGTCCATGTAGGTGGCAGTCACGTCTTGGATCACTCTCTGCCAAAAAAAAACAGTTTTGTGACCCTTGAACCCCGAACTATTGTTTCCTGAATACTTTTAGTGCTTGTCAAAGTTACGAAATACATAATGTAAGAAGCAAAGCTGAGATATTATTTTTTTTTTGGCCAGATCCAGGTTTTGATCACAATTCTAGGTGGTACCCGCGGATCGTAGAGAATCCAAGGCTGACCACCAAACAATAAACATGGCGGAACATGATTCCTGCAGGGTGTCATGTTGCCAAAAGCGTTAGGAAAGCGAACCCTTTAATTTTTTGGCGAAACAATCTCCGGAAGTGGGATTCTGAGTATAAACGTCGACTCTTAAACCTTCCTTTGATAACAGTCGTTTTAGCGACCATCTGTATGGCTATAGTCAAACCTCTATCGCTTCCGTAAAGTGTTTATTGCTAGATCGCTTTTAATCAATCTAAAATTGCTATCAACCCTAAAATCTGACTAGCATTTGAAAAAACTTACCTTTCAGGCCAATTCCCCTTAGCCGGACGTCCAAGTTAAGGTTTACGAATACGGAAACCTAAACTACCACACTACGCAGATTAGACCTTGAATCTAGGAGTAAAAGCAATTTTTCTGGATGTACTGCCGTGTGGCGCGCAAGAATAAAACGCACACATCAAGATAACTACTGGCCTCTGTCAAGTACAATCACTATGAACTTCATGTATTCCGTCAAAATACCCGGTTAGTAGCCGTCACCGTACTATCTACACCTTTCACCATGTCTTTGCTTTAGTGCTATTGTCTCTCTTGCCAATATGCACACCTCTTTACTGCATGTGAGCACCACTATCATATTACATACTTTATTTTTTAGGCATAAACTAGCGAATTGTTAGCATGACACGAGGCGATGCGAGTGAACGGCAATAAGAGCATCTTGTCGAGTTTGGTAATGTTTATACCCGCGGAGCGCTAAATCCGGACTCTTGCCAAGGAAATGACGTGGCACCCAGCAACCGCGAATGGTGTTATCCTAAAAAGCCAAGCTAGCTAGAGTTGAGCGGACTGAGCCTGCTATAGCCTTGCGGCGCTACTTACAAGCTTACAAGCCCCTCACGTGAAACACCAACTGCTAGTCCAGTTTAATATCACAAAATTGTAGACGTGATGCGGTGGCTCAATGGTAGAGCATTGGATTCCAAACCCAAAGGTTGCAGGTTCAATTCCTGTCCGTGTCAAACTTTTTTTTGAAATTCTAGCAAAAGGAACTGGTTCATCGACATAGTCGTTGAATTAAAGCTTTTAGTCACTGGCCTTTAGGTCCACACCCCCATAGTTGCACGGTTGGAGCGAGATGCGCGCGGCACGACCTCTCATCGCATTTTGTTCCTCGCAAGACTAGACTGCGAATGATCTCGAGACCAAGGACACCTCGAGTGATATGGGTAAAAAAGTCAAGACCGTCGACCCCGAGAAGAGTACTACGGACAATGACAAGCCTACTAGAGGTAAGGTCATTGGCGAAAACTTTGGGTGGACTGGGAAATTGCCGGCCACTCTACTCAACGAGTATGCTCAAAAACAGAAATGGGGCCGCGTAGAGTACAAGATGAGGAAGAAAAAGGATGGCTTCATCTGTACTGTGGAATTGTCATGGGTCAATCCCAAAACAAGAGAGACGATCCGAGTCGAGATGACTCCGGATCCGAAATATCATCTGCCCAAGGAAACCACCAATGAGGCCAGACACTACGGAGCCACAAATGCCATGCACCGGATAAATTTCATCAAAAACATGAAAATGGTGTTGCCGTCGATTTTCGCTTCGTACTGGGGAGAATTGGAAGCTGCAAGAGCCAAATTGGCCAAAGAGAACAAGCCTGAACATGATAGGATATATAATATCAATCCGTTTGGGGTCGTTTTGGAACAACGTGAAAAGGAGGCAAAATTGGCCAAAGAGAAGCTTGTGAAACAACAGAACGAAATGAAAATCAAGAAACCTACTATTAGTGTTGCTACCAACACCAAAAAGACCGAAAGCACCAAAGTTTCTGATTCCAAGAAAACCATTGTCAAGTCGACTCTTGATAAAGACTCCCCCGAGCCATCTGAAGTGCCAAAAATCGTGTCTTTTCCGCGAAAAGTTTGGGACTATGCTCCATTTATTGACTTTCCTTCGGATATACGTACCTCAATCGAACACTCCATTAGAAAGCATATAGACTGGATCTTGAAAGAGGACTTGTCTCAATCTAAAAGTACCTTGGCTGCTCTACCTAGCTCGTCTAAATACTTGCAAATTCTTAAAAAGTTGGACTTTCGCGAGTCTCACATCAACGAAGCTTTCAAATATACTTCCACGTTTGTCGATGCGTTGGAATGGCTTTTGTTTCATTTACCAGAAGACGATTTGCCCTTGCGTTTTTCCAAAACCGATAAGGATTCTGGGGTGCTGCTTACCATATCTAAAGATATTCAATCCGAGTATTTGTTGAGACGTTTGGCACAGTCAGGATGTGACGAAGACGAGATTCTCCAGGCTTTGGAAGTGAACAACGGCAACGAGCTTTTGGCCAGTGTACAATTGACGCACGGCTTGCTAGCAAATGACACTCATACCAACAAAGATGCGATAGAACAGACCGAAGAAGAGATCCACGAGCTTTGGGTTCAAGAAGTAGAAGGCATAGAGCTTCTTGGGTCAAACAAAATCGAGTTCGTCGAGGGATATGACCAAAAAGTAGTGAATATTACTCTCAACACAAAAAATATTCAGCCAGGGATTTTTAGTCTTCGACTCTTCCAAAGTCCAAAGTATCCGGCAGAATTACCAGGTATGCAAATCATAGTGAACAACTCATCGATGAAACTCGCCAACTACATCAAGCTTTCCATCATCAAACAAGTGTGCAACTATATTCTTGACAACGGGTTTATTGGTGATTGTTTCATCTTCTGTATCATTGAATGGTTAGAAGAGAATATCTCAAGGGTAATAGATAACCCAGGACCATTGCTTGCCTCTAGCCAGCTCGATTCTCACTACACCGAAGCCAAAGAGTCAAAAGCTGCCACGTCCAATGGTAAACGTGCCAGAAACAGCACCAAACCTCTCACAAAGCAAGAATTGGCCAACATTAGTGCCGAATATAGTGCCAGACAGTCGTCTGGTAAAATGGCCCTGTCGCTCAAACAGAGAAGCGGGTTGCCAGCATGGAAAAAGAGAGAACAACTAGTTTCTATCATCAACTCCAACAAGGTAACGTTGGTGACAGGAGAAACTGGTTCGGGTAAATCCACCCAGATTGTGCAGTTTATTTTGGACGATCTCAATTCTAGAGGCATTTTCGATGCAAAGATAATATGTACTCAGCCCAGACGTATTTCCACCATTGGTTTGGCCGAAAGAATTTCCGATGAGAGAGTTGACTCTGTAGGTCAAGAGACTGGGTTCATTATTAGAGGTGAAAACAAGACTTCGAGAGGTACTCGTATATCTTTTGTGACCACTGGTATATTGCTCCGGATGTTGCAGACTTTTTTGAACGAGTCTGACGAATCATCAAGCGCCGATATATTTCAGAATCTCCACTATGTATTCATTGATGAGGTTCATGAGCGGTCTATTGATTCTGATTTCTTACTCATTATTCTAAAAAGGATCAGCAGCAGATTTCCTAACCTCAAGATAGTATTGATGTCGGCCACCATCAATATTGAAAAGTTCAAAAACTTTTTCAGCACACCATTGAATCATATCCATATTGAAGGCAGAACCTTCCCGATCGAGGACCATTACCTTGATGAGATCTTGATGGATTTGGACTACACCATAAAAACTGGCGATGGTGAAATCATTAAGCCAAAGGCCTCTTCTTCGTACTTTTCCAATGGTAACTTGAACTTTGACTTGATAGCCAATCTTTGTCTTGATATCCATAACAAATTGTTAGCCAAAGGTGACGAATTAGGTTCGATTTTGATTTTCTTGCCAGGTATCATGGAAATCAACAACTGTATCCGAGAGATCAAAGGGTTATTTAGCAATAAAAGCGTCGATGTGTGGTGTCATCCGTTACATTCGGCGTTATCTTCTGCTGATCAAAAGAAGGTTTTCCAGTCTAAAAAAGGAAGCAGAAAAATTGTGGTTTCTACCAATATCGCTGAAACTTCTATTACCATCCCTGACTGTGTGGTGGTTATAGATAGTGGACGCTCGAAAACGATCTTCTTTGATCCTAAAATCAATACCACAAAATTGATAGAAAACTGGTGCTCTAAAGCAGAAATCGGCCAAAGAAGAGGTAGATCTGGTCGTATCACGAATGGTACGTGTTACCATTTGTACACCAGAGAGACCGAATCCAATATGATTGCCCAACCGATCCCCGAAATCATGAGAACCCGACTCGAGAACTTGTACTTGATTGTAAAGTCCATGGGCATAAAGAACGTTGAAAAGTTTTTGCAGGAGGGGTTGGATACTCCGAAAGAGTCGTCTATAAAGAACTCCAAGAGATTCTTGAGCGATATCGGAGCCTTGAACTCTCATGACAATTTGACTCACTTAGGTAAGTACCTTTCATTTTTGCCAACCGATCTTCAAAGTGGAAAATTGTTGATCTTTGGATGTATTTTTGGGTGCTTGGATGTTTGTCTCACGTTGGCCGCCATATCGTCTACTGGAAGCCCTATTTTGAATAACTATGAAATGAGAGATAAGATCAAACACATCAAGACAAAGTATTCAAACGGTCAGGGTGATCTTATTGGGATGGTCAATATATACAATGACTACGAAGCACAAGAGAAGAAGTCAAGATTTATCAGTGAAAATTGCTTGTCATATCTCGCCCTAAAGGAAATCAAATCGGTGAAATCTCAGTACGTCACAATTCTTAAAGATATAGGATTTGTTCCGGTGAGCTACAGCGATAGAAATCAAAATGAGATCTACAAATCACTCAATAGAAACAATGACAAGTACTCTATAGTGAGAGCAATCATCACTGGTGCTTACTATCCTCAGGTATCACAGGTCCAGTTTCCTGACCCCAAGTTCTCGAAGTCGTTATTTGGATCTGTTGCAGTAGATCCTGATGCAAGGAAAAATAAGTATTGGATCAAAAACCCCGAATATGACCCTTTGTTAGATTCCAATTCCTCCGAAGGCAAACCTAACTTCCCTGCATCCAGGGCTTTTATTCATCCTTCATCAGTGATGTTCTCCAGTGGAACATCTGACTATGCTAATAGTAAAGAGTTTCTTGATAAAGTTACCGACGAGGATGGCGAAATCGATTACGAAAAGGCTAGAAAGTTGTATGACCTAACACCACAATTCAAAAAGTCCAATTCAAGCATCAAGTCCCCACTCATTGTTTTTAGAGACTCCAATCATACTGATAAATTTTATGTGAGAGAAATAACTCCAACCTCTACAATCGCAACAATATTATTTGGTGGAGATATTGGTTACGATTTAACTGGCCCCAAGGCTCCGCCCGGAGTTGTTGTGGATGGGTGGTTACCTATCAGAACGTGGTGCAAGAATGCTGTTTTGATAAAAAGAATGAGAAAGTTGCTAGATGAATTTATCGAGCAGCAGCTTTCCAATCCTAATCAATTGCTGGGGGCAAATCATGATATATTGAGTATTGTGGAACAGGCACTTACTCTTTGATGCGCACGTGATATATAGATAGATAGATATTATTATAGATCGGCGTCCCTGTGACGTGCATGAAAAGAGTATGTACGATGTACGTTGAAAAGTGCATCAGTGTATGAGATCACGTGAAATCATCGAATGGGGCCGTAGCAGTTCTTGGGCTTGATGAAAGCAGTGACGGGTTGTAACTGGTGGTAAGTACAGTGGTCATGTAAGGGATATCACAGTTCCGCCCAGTCGCAAAAAAATTCGATGCACAATTCCCGTCCCCTTGCCCGAATTTTCGATGCCATAGCTGACAAATACAGAGGTTGGTAGTGATGATCGCGTGCCGTGCATCAGATCAGTGGGGCCATGGTGATGAGCCACGGTTTAGCCAATAAATTTGACCGATTTATTTGTAGAAATCAAATATAGGTTCATGGGTATAGACAAAGACACGGCGGACCAGTCTACTCCTCTTGTGCAGAAGGCGCTGGGGTCGAACTTCAATTCAAATGCGACTTATGGCAGCGACCCAAATGATTCGGATGAATCACTAGACGGCGATGTACTCGAGTTGCCTAAGGTGGTTAGAGAAACTGTTCCATTGACCGACGACCCTAACATCCAAGTAATCACGTTCAGGTATATCGTGTTGACCACACTATTTATTGTGCCCGGTGCATTTATAGATACAATGAACTCTTACCGAACCACTTCGGCTGCATATTCCATCTTCTTTGTACAGATTGTTTCACATTGGGCAGGCAAATGGATGGCTAGGAATTTGCCCAAAAGGCAGATCAGGTTGATTGGAGGATATAGCTTCAACCTCAATCCTGGACCGTGGAGCATAAAGGAAACTGCCATGATAACAATATCTGCAAATAGCGGGGCCACCGGAAACCTAGCCACCAATGCGTTTTCCTTAGCAGAGCTCCACTTCAACGAGACAATCAGCCCAATAGTTGCCATACCGTTTATGTTTGCCATTGTATTCGCAGGATACTCGTATGCAGCAATAGCCAAAGACCTTTTATTGTATGATGTTCAATTGACATGGCCTGGGGCATTGATGCAAACAGCGCTCTTTCAAACGCAAGCCAAAGCGGATACTGATTCGAAAGACGGCGCTCGACAAATGCGGATATTCTTCTATGTGCTTGGAGGTGTTGCCGTTTGGCAATTCTTTCCCGAGTTTATATTCCCATTAACCTCTTCTTTGGCAGTCTTGTGCTGGATAGCTCCGTATAACAAAACGGTCAATTTTATTGGCTCTGGCATGGGAGGCATGGGAGTACTTAACTTTACGTTGGACTGGTCCAATATCACCTCATCCATCATGTTATACCCTTACTGGATTCAGGTCATTCAGTTTATTGCGTTTGTTCTCGGTGCCTGGATTCTCATTCCTCTAGTAAAATGGGGCGGATTGTCGGATTATAAGCACGGATTGATGTCCAATGGATTATTTCTTGATAACGGCACGCGGTATCCAGTGAACGAGATCCTCACGCTGGACTATAAGCTCAATATGACAGCATACGTGCATTACGGGCCGGTCAATTTGGGAGCGCAAAGGTGCTGGAACATGTTTTTTGATTATGCTGCGTATATCAGTGGAATTACCTGGGTGGTTCTTTTTGGGTGCAATAAGTTCAAAGAGTCGTACAACAACTTGAATTTTGGGTCCCATTCTACTGATAGATTGAACAAATTGCAGGCGAGTTATTCCGAGGTTCCTCGATCATGGTACCTTTACCTATTTGCAATCTCATTTTTGACGTTAATATCAATCTTCTTGACGGGAAACATGTTTATTCCGTGGTGGTGTGCAGTGGTGGCGTTAATAATGGGTGGTATTATAGTGGTACCGTTGGCGTGGCTATATGCGCTTTCCAACTTTCAGTTGGCCATAGGTACTTTTAACGAGTTGGTGTACGGCTACATGATCCAAAACACTCAGAGTAAGCATCCTGTGGGAGCATTAGTATTTGGATCTATCGCAGGCGACGCGTGGTATCGAGCACAGTATCATCTTCATTGCATGAGACTAGGCTTCTATAACCATCTTCCTCCACGGGCGGTATTCTTTTCGCAGTTGTACGGCGAATTTATTGGGGTTCCTATCAATTATCTAGCATTGAGGTGGGTGCTTCTGAGCAAGTCGGCGTATCTCAAGGGCGAACAGATCGACCCTCTACATCAGTGGACGGGTCAAAGTATAGAGTCCATGCACAGCAATGCTATACAGTACGTGGTGCTTGGCCCTTCGATCCTCTTTGCAAAGTATTCGTGGTTGCCGTATGGATTTGCACTCGGATTTTTTGCACCCATCATAATATTTTGGTTGCACAAGAAAAATCCAAACTCGAGACTTAAGTTCAACTTGTGGAACACCACTGTGTTTTTTTCAAGCATGAGCAGGTTCTATGGGAACCTTTCTACCGGGTATTTTTCCAAGTTCGTTGGCGGAACTATAGCCATGTACTGGGCCTTTAATTATAGACACTCCCTCTGGAAAAGGTACAACTATCTTCTTGCAGCTGCATTTGATACTGCTTACAATTTGGCAGTCTTGCTTATATTCTTGATCTTTTCATTCTTTGTACCTTATGAAATGCCGAGCTGGTGGGGTAATAATAAGAAGAGCGTCGAACGGTGTTTCGCATTAGAGAATTAAACGGGTCTCAAAAGCGCGTACGGCCATCGGCCAAGCATGCTATCAATGACAATCTTAGCATTACGTAGAGAAATATAAGAATTGATAGAGCAAGTAGGATATTATCGGACCACAAGTAGGATCACATCAAACTACGTGAGATTTCTATCCGAACTGGCAGCAGCAATCACGTGACAATCAAACCAAATTCAAATCTTCAAGCACAACACAGCAAACTCTAAGCATCATGAGTGGTACGGGAAGTTCGTCGGGACGGATAAGCATTCAGCCGAGCCAGGCCAGTGTGTTGGTCCAAGCTCTCAAAAAGGAAATGGATCTTGCAAAAGCAGCTGGGGCTGACAAGGAAAAGGCAAAAGCACACTATGCCAAAGCTGAAAAGATCAACCAAATATTGATAGATTACCAAGCACAGCAGAAAGCCGAACAAAAGGGTACACCACCAGCATCAGGAGGGTCCAGTTCTGCTCAAGGAAACTCTCATGGTACCTCCGCATCAGCCATTAACTCACCCAGAGTTCGTTCGCAACTGCCTCCAGCAGAAGGCAGTTTGAGTGGAAGTGGAAGTGGAAGTGGCAAAAATTCTGTAATAACGGTACAAAAACTCAATCAGATCAATGCTTCATTGGACCAATTGGCCAAAAGTATAAAAGACTTGGAGGATTCCAAAGTAGGAGAGACCGATACCTCTAAAATCCAAAATATCGACAAGGAAATCGCCAAGCTCAAGCCAAAACTTGTACAATATCAGAAGTTATCACAATATATCCGAAACGACCTTGCAAACCAAGGCAAGAATAGTGCCTCATCTTCTCCTACACCTACCCCAAGCCAAGAAAACGCCCCACAAAGCTCACTTAAAGACGATAAACAATATGCCCAAAAACCCACAGGAACAGCAGCAAACTCCAATATCGGTTCTAATGTCGGTTCCAATATCGGAGCTAGGCCGGCAAATCCCACCTTGAACAGAGCCAGACCAGCACCAAGTGGGGTTTCCAGTGGAATATCGAGCCTGATGTCTAGCGGGCTTTCAGGTCTTCCTACAGGACTTCCTACTCTAACACGTACAAATGCACCTACAGGTCCAATACAGGGCATGCGAGCCCCTTCATTGGCTACGAAATCGATGATAGGCAACAGATCTTTATTGGGCAATGGGCTCGGGTCTGGGCTTGGATATTCCATGAGTTCTCCGTCCATAACCAGAATGCCCTACGAGTACTCGTCTCACTTTACTCCGACGGGTATACCTGACAATGGTGGCAGAGTTCTTACCAAGAGAAGACTTGCAGAACTTGCCAATACCATTGGAGCTACCGAAGGAGATATGAAGACAGTGGTGGACGGCGATGTAGAAGACTTGCTTCTTGACTTGGCAGACGAGTTTGTGGCATCTGTAACTGGGTTTGCGTGTAAAATAGCCAAGCATCGTAAGGCCGACAAGATAGATATTCGCGATTTCCAATTAAATCTTGAGAGAAACTGGAACATCAGAATTCCTGGACTCACTATGGACGAGATCAAGCCGCCCAGAAAGTTGCAGCCCAGCTCGGAATACCAAGAAAAGAAAAACGAGCTCGGTCCTAAGCCCGCCACCAATAAATAGCTAAGTAACTTAGGTAGATGTAATATAGATTATTGACGATTCAACCTGTATGTGCCTGCACTAAGAATGATCTTTTTCTCTTCCACTAGCCCATCTAAAAAGTCAGCCATTGTCTCGTCACTGACTTGGCTCACGTCATATTTGTCTTTCGGAACAGTGAGTTTGAGCAAGTTTTTGATTCTTTCAAATGAAAGAGAGGTGATGTTTTCTAAGATAGTGTTTAGGTGGGGCCAAAGAACTGCTAGTGGGTGCGTTGGGGTTTTAGGCTGCGTTGTAGAGTTTGAAGAAGGTATTGAAGTAGTCGGGGATTGCCCATGCTCTCCGATATCGTCGTCGTCATTGACAATAAAGAGTGTCTTGGTAAGTTCCACCAAAATGTTCCTTTTTACCCAAAAGGCCAATCCCTTACTTGCATTGTACGGGCTGATCCCAAGCTTATTACTGACATAGTCTAGCGAAAGCTCGTTTTCTTCGTCGTTGAATAGCAGAATTATCGACGCCAACTCCGGACTGACTTGGAAGGTAATGACTGTACTTTTGAACCGAAGATTTAATGTCACCAAACCGAGATTGGGCACAAGTTTTAGACTACGGCCCCGCTTGAGACTAGAAAACTGCTGGTTATATTGTTGATGAATGTTCTTGATAGTATCAGGCACTTGAAGCTCTGTTTGTTCGAGATTATCCCAGTACATGTGGGAGAGAATTGAAGAGTGGAAGTGGACAGAAGATTGGAGACTTGGCTTTATGAGGTCGTTGGTGGTTCTGCTTTCCACTATATCCCTTATCATAATATCAAGTATAGTGAACTCCTGCTTTCCAAAAATAGATTTGAGTAGATCTAGCTGCTCATTGATTTCTGTTACGTTGTAGTCATGAACTTGGATCAATTTTTCTCCAAATAGTTTTGTGAACTCGTCAATAAAGATGGTTTTAGAGTCGAAGATCGAAATAAGCGACTCGATTATGTCGCTGACCTTGTCCTTCTTGAAGTCCGGCAACGCATCAATGGGGTCGGGAACCCAATTAAGTTCCAAATCCTCATGGGCTTTGACTTGCTTCTGCTTTTTGAGCTGGTTGGCCCGCAAATGCTGGGCAATTCCCAACTTGGAAACGTCGTCCTTATCCAATAAACCGTGAACGAGTTTGATAACAATATCTTCTCTAGTTTTGAGGTACCTTCTAATAGGTCTGACAACTTTATCTAGCAAAACACCCTTTGGATCTATAATCAAGAACGAGTTGATTGTTTTGGTGTATGTAGTGATTACATCATTGGTATTGGAACCAGAATGGAGAAGCCGGCTATGGCAAATTTCGATGTAGGTATCGACCAACTTTTTGCGCTGATAGGATTGGGTTTTTAGTGAGTAGTTGGCCAAGTTTGAAAAGGAAGTGAGGTTAGTAACTACGTTGATGAGATTGCCATAATAGCTATGATCTTGGGTATGGTTGTGATGACCCGCCAGGCTGACGTTGTGATGGTTAAAACTGTTTTGGAGGCTATTTTGGTAGCTTTCTTGGTAGCTGTTATCATTATAATGGTGGTGGTTATACTTTATCAGCAAGCACTGGTGAAGCTCTTCAAGAGCTATTTTGCTATGGGGATAGTTGAGCACCAAGCCAAAAATCTCTTTGATTCGTAAAGAGACCAACTCGTCATTAGAGATTTTTATGAATTCGTAGAGGTACGCGTTGCTATTCAAGTTATCGGATAAGCAGGAAAGAACGATGGAGAAGTTGGGATACACGTGGTTCTTTATAAACTCGCTTATCATTTCAAGTAACGGAACGTGCCATACCCCAGTACAGTTTGTAGCAATAAACCGTTGAATTTTCTGCACTGATAGTCTGATAAGTATGTAATTGACTTCTTTGTGAAGATTGACAGAAAAGAGGGTATTTATGATATCAACAAGGCTAGTAGATTGGGTGGAATTGGCAGTCAAGGTTTCACCGAGGGTTCGAAATGTTGCCTTTTCAACTAACTGTTCATTCAAATACTCTTTGAGTTTGGTAATAAATAGCGATTCCGATTGTTCGTGAAAAATCCCTACCAAGTGGGTGTGTAGTAACCCGTTCAAGTTCCGCCTCAACAAGTCTTTTGAAAGTGTATCGAGGTTAAGAACTGCCAATGAAACATTGTAGTAGTCCACAATGATACGGATCAAAGCGAAAAAGTCTAGAAACTCGAAATCACTGAAGTCGTGGGTGGTGAAGAAACAGTCAAACTCGGAGTTGATCGAGTTGATATAAAGTTTGACAAACTCAATTTGATTCTGATGGTTCTTGAGACACGAGCGTACTGCCGAGCGAAGCCGCTGTGTAGGTTCTGCCGGTTTTTGCACCAGGAAAGACCGCCAGTGCTTGCAGTTGGCGGCCTGCGTTGTGGGAAAGTACGGACTCAACCAGCTGAGCAAGTAGTCTATATCGTTGTCAATGTCGGACTTGCTCTGTGAGAGGTCCTGAAGGGTGGACCGCGGCACGATCTGGTTAATGATATCCCCCGAAATTGCCATTGGACTCTATCCAAACAACACTACCGTGATGGTGTTGTGGATCTCTAAAATAGTTCTGCACAATCTAGATGGATCTCTCCTGTATATAACGCGCAAAATGTTCTGCATATAACCACGACGTGTTCTACTTGTGTAAAGTATATGGATTGTCAAGCAGTAGAATACTAACAGTTATGGTATGTAATTCGGGAGAGATGTCGAGTAGTACTAACATGTAGCCGCGATACAGTAAAGCCGCGTTGCAGCAGCAATTCTCGGAAATCACCAATACCGATACTCGTACTGCCGTCACCTTTCTTGAGCTCACCAACTACAAGCTCAACGAAGCCATTGATCAGTACTTGGCTCTGAATAAGAATGGAGAAGTTGAGATTGAAAGTGATCCCAAGCTTGCGGCTATTTTTGACAAATATTCTGAGGGTAATGACAAGATTGATATAAATGGAACTTTGGAGTACCTTGAGGACTTGAAAATCCAGCCTGAAGATCCCAGGAGCTTGACATTATCTTACTTATTGGCAAGTCCCAGCATGGGAGTTTTCACCAAAAGAGAGTTTTTGAGGCTGTGGGCTGGTAAGGCCAATACCATTACTGGCATGAGGAAGTACTTAGACAAGTTCCACGACAGTGTGATTCACTCAAAAAAAGGCACCTCTGGTGAAGATTTCCACAAGATGTACGACTTTACGTTTCGATTTTTGATGGAAGTAGAAAACCAAAAGCTATTGGACTACGAGTTGGCTATAGAGTACTGGAGCATTCTTCTTCCCATAGTAGTGGAGGCGAGCGAAGCCCCACAAGCCGAAAAGATTAATGAGCGGACTCAACAATGGTACGAGTTTGTAAGGAAAGAGTACAAAAGATCCTTTTCCAAAGACAGCTGGAGCATGTTTTACTTATTCTACAAAGACATAATAGTCAAAGATCCTGCTAATCTTGGCGAGTACGACGAGATGGCGGCGTGGCCCAGTGTGATCGACGAGTATGTGGAGTACTTGAGAGAAAACCTGCTTATCTAACTCCATCATATATTAATTCAATAAACTGTCTATACTCGACTTCCTCAACGCCAACAACGTTTTGGAGGCGTCTTGATCCGAGAGTTTGTCCTCCGATTCTATTGAAGGCGTACGGCTCCCGAACATGACAGTCGAATTGAGCGGCCGAGACTTGAAATACTTCTTGCGAGGTGGCTCTGGCATTGTCAGCGACAGGGTAATGGCCGGATCGGGAAGCGAAAACTTGTCGTTCCTTCTCTTTGGTGCCGAAAAGCCGTGTTGGCCAGACCTTATCGGATTGGTGAGAGGCGAGATGAGCTGCGATTGAAGCAGAGTTGTGCGAGGCAGCACAGGAATAGAGCCTGCGCGATTAGCAGATAGAGAAGATCCCGAATACTTGTTGAGCATACAAAGGATGGGAGCCATGTCAGGAGTGATATCGGGCGACAAGAGCTGAGAATTGGCCACAGGCACATTGGGATCAGATTTGGACCTCGCCACGTCGGCCTCTTCTACTTCTTCATCATCCTCTTTATCGTCATCGTCCTCCTCATCCTGTTCCTGAGAACTTTCACTCTCCTCTTGTATGGTGCCAAACTTGGGCTCTGTATTATTACTCTCCGAAGAGGACTTTGGTTCGCTCTCAAACTCGCTCAACAAGTCTTTGAAGTTGAACTCCTTGTCGATATTTCTGTACTGGTTCACATCAAGTGGCACCTTGGCAAAATCGACATCAAACTCGTCGCTTTTTCCAAGTGACTGCAAAATGCTGTTTTGCTTCTTAATGGTGTGGTGCAAGTACAAAATGTACTCGACCGAGGCCTTTAATATGGTGAGCTTGTACATGCCGTCGATCTTGTTGCCATTATTGGTATTCTGTTGGTTATTAGGTTTGATAGTAGGACTGCCGGTGGTAGAAGTAGAAGCAGAGGTGTTTCTGCACGCCGGTATCAAGTACTTCAAGGCTTCAAACTCCCGGTTAATTTTGATACGCCTGCGCTTTTCAATAATCGAGTGGAGCTGCTTTGTTTCGTGCTTTCTCTTGGCAAGTTCTTCGGAATCAACATTGGCCGAGGACCTTCTGCGCTTCTTCTTGTGGGGACCCGAATTGTTGTTTGTGTTGATGATATCGAGAGTGTCTTTGGGGTCCTTCGGCTGTCCCTCACTGAGGTAGTCATTGGTCAAAATCTCGTAGTTGTGGTCGTCGGAGTCCAACTCTTTGTTGAGCTGGATTATGGTGGTTTTCAACACGGGCGGATTGGGAAAGCTGACCATCTCACTATATAAACTACAGCTGAACGTGAGTTTGTGGAGGTGGAGGTGATTTTTCTACGTACATATATATATCAACCCACGTTTGGTCAATAGACTTTGACAAAATCAACGTGTGCCCATGTGTCACACGACTTGTGCCTCTTAAACCGGCAATAGCGTTATTTCTTGGATCCGAATATGTACAGACATGTTCATCTGCGCTTTTGTGTCATGTCCCCACGTGTGCCCAATTGCCATAAACAATTTTAGCACGCAGAAGCTAGCTGCTAAACCGGAGTAATGTGGTGGTGTGGAGCCGTGGGTGGATCAGGCACCGTTGAGTTGGTATGGACTGGACTAGATATCCCCATCTGACTAGGATGTCTGGTAGGAATCGAGAGGACCCCGTGGCTCCCACAGCAAACTTAATCGCGGACTTTGGGCTCTCACGTGGCTTATCGCTGTAGCGCCTCTAATTTGGCCCCGTGGGCTAATGTCTTGCGACCACAATACTTGGAACGAAAAAACATAAGGTACCATATACCATGTGCACATCAACACCCCATCCATTACTTGGGAAACACCCCCGATCCTCCTTATGCTGATCTCCAAGTATTGACCCAGGCTAACCATAGGTAACGTAACCAAGCATGGCTTGGCGTTTTTCTGCATCCAGCCACTTGGCTGGGCATGATCTGCCTCAGCATCGGCTTCTCTACTGGCAGCCGCCTCCGTAACCCATTATGTAAACCCAGCGAGACTGGCCCGAATCCGTGACTTGTGTCACGCGACCGCGCGTTTGTGCACCGTCTTAATTGCAGCCTTTTTGCAACCTCCACAATTGCCAACACTACACCTCACTGTTCACCTTTCGGCTCATTTCTGTCCATCATGAAGCATGGGTGCATGCGCTTGCAACAAAACAAACAATTGGTACCTGCCTTGGCTCCTTTGGTGAATGCCTGGGACACCAATCAGCTATTCACCACAGAAGCTTACAAACCCTTGGAGAAGCACAGTCCTGTTTTTGACGGACCCACTGCCGTTCCTTCGCCAGAAACCGTGGATTCATGCTCGTCACCTCAAAAGGCTGCAAGAACACGTAAATTATCAAAGCGGAAAAAGGCAAAACAAGCCAATTCCTCTGCCCCGGCTAGCCCATTGATGAACGAGCCATCCTTTGACTACATTCCCCAGTCTCCATTTGGAATAGGCAACCAGGAAGTGTGGGGCCCTATTGACGCCGCAATCCCACCCTTCAATTACCACTCCCCGTATTCACCCTTCCCTCCTTATGGCAGTCCAATACAGTTTCCGCTTCCCCCTATAAACAATTTCTTTCCGGTAATGCCTCCATACTACCCGGTGCCTTACCTTTTTCCGCCAAACATGGCACCTTTTGACCTAGGACAATCTGCATACCTTCCTTCTTCTGTCGAAACTCCCCAAAGCCCAAGAATAGACAGACGTGTAGAGGCAATAAAGCTTCAATTAATCTATTACTTCTCGACTGACAACTTGTGCAAAGATTTGTACCTCAGATCACTTTTCGATCGTGCTACTGGATGCATCGAGTTGGCCAAGTTGATGCTGTTCAATAGAATCAAGTCTCAGACCTCGAACGGGACCCGCGTAGATCTTGTGATAGATGCTATCAAGCAATTGAACACCTTGGAACTCGTGGGTGAGTCCCATGTCAGAATGAAAAAATGGAATGATTGGTTAGTTTAGGTTTGGTTTTCTTCCGCTACACAGTAGGCGTTTCTTTTGGTCTGCTTGCAACATTTGTATCCCCATTTTCCATCGGTATAGTAGCTTCCATAGATAAATTGATGATCTAGATCGAGTTTGTCCTCAAGATACCTGGATCTTTTTAGGCCATTGGCATCTAATGTCGAGGTTTTATTATTATCGTGACTGACTTCGGTGATCTGGCGAAGCTCATCGCTTTGGACTGCAGAGGGAGTTTGTCCATACTTGTCTAAAAGTGCCTGTTTCCATAATTCTGCTTCGCGCAACTTCTCTTGCTTCAATTGCTTGGCTTTCATCAGCATCAATGTAGGGCTAGCCTCCAAACTCAAGTCTAAGTTTACTGTTGGCTCGTTTACAGATCCGTGTACGACGCTTTTCCCTATGAGCTCGGTTTGCTTACTTAGTTGATCTTTCCTATTTTCTTCCCATGCAAACCTTTGCACTTGATTAAAGTCCAATGCATCTCCCGATAGTTTCTTGACGAATTGGTTTTCGTCGTTCAAAAAACCTTTGGTCAAATCCTTACTTTGGCGAGACTTGGGATCGTAATCGATCCGTATTTTGTTACCAGCATTGGCTGTGATATTATATATGTAAGAAGGTACGTCTTGTCTGTCTCTAATTGTTTTCTCCAAGGGATCTTCTTTGATTTGATTATGGAGGTCCTTTCGACTGAGTTTGAGCTCCACCAACTCTAGTTCATAGTCTGTATCATCCGAATCATAATCTTTGTCATGAACATTCTGGAGTTTTTGACGTTTAGTCTGATTGAGTCGCTCCCAGTTCTTCAAAACCTCGTCCCATGCATCCGATCCAAAACCATACCAACGATCTCGTTTAGAATCAAAGTCTTCGTTCTTTTTTACCCGGTAGTTGTGATGTTCTTCAAATGAATCCTGAATCCCAGAGCCTGCTTGGGCTTCGCTAAAGTCAATAATCTCATCCTTATTCTTTCTTTGGTGTGCGAGGTAATCTTTGTCATTCTCTGGTTTGGACCCTTCACTTTGATACCATGGCTTGGCCGATATGTACTTGGGAATATACGGATTGACCTCCCCTTTCTTGGGACCGTCTGCTTCATGCGACATATTATGATAATTCATCAGCCGGTTTTTGAATTTAACCTTAATTTTTCAGCTGCGAAATTTATCAAGCACAATCATGCGGCTATGGTTAGTATTGAATTTATGTTCACATACTAGCACTCATATGATACTAAATTTATTACACGCTGTCTATAATGCCAAATGGCTGTTACATTATGCTACCTAAAACCCCTTCCACTCGTCCTCACTCTCCTCGGCCTCTTCTTCTTTTTCTTTTTGTTCGGGAGCATCTGCCTCCACTATATCCCATTCCTTCAATCTTGGATCGTCCAACACGTCTTCCTTACACTTTTGTCTTAAAGTCTTTAACAAAGCCTCCTTATTTAATCTTTCGAATACCGATATCAACTCTTTAATAGGAACCTCTGCGGCAATTTCCTTCTTCCTATTTTCCAACTCCTCGGACTTTGCCATGTATTTCTTGTCGTTTTTGTCGAGGCTATCGACTGTTGATTGCAAATCTTCTACCAGCTGAAATATCACAAGCTCCAATTCGTCAAGATAAATATCACAGAAATGGTATGGAAGGGCTACAGGCACAGATTTTTCACCACTCAATACTGTTTCGTTCAATACCTTCAAGAAGTCTTCGACAATTGGCACCGATTTCTTGCCTACCTTCACATCACTCCACTGGTTGTTGTGTAAAAATTGGAAACTATGTCTCAACACCCTTCTTATCAACATATAGTATTTATCAATTCTCCACTGATCGATACTGGGCCATTCCTTGATCATGATGGCGCAGAATGCTTCCAAAAAATATGGAAATGCTTCAGCTGATATCACACCAGAGTAAAGTTGTCCTAAGGATTCGGCAAGTCTTTCTTGGGCCTTGGGTCTATCACAGAACCACATCGAAAAGTATAAGCCTCTCCATAATTTTTCCATTTCCAACACAGATAATTGTTTGGAAGACTTGGAGGTTAAATATTTTTTCAAGGACTCTAAAGCAGCATCTCTGGCCACCTTCTCGTTGGAAGCCAACTTCTTAACGAATGCAGAGGTTTGTGACATGGCTACTTGATATCATCAACTTGGCCAGACAGATGAGCTGAAAAATTGAGATGCGCTGAGATCCGGCCTCCATCATGTGATCCTAGTCACATTATAGATACACAACCAATTTCCGGATATATCGCATCACGTGATTTAAAACCTGGCGGCGGGCACCTTTCAAGGCATGTTCTACGAGGTTGTAAGGCGTTGTAAATGGAGGTTTATTATTACAATATACATTAATTGAAATGGGTGTGATGTGGTGGCGCGCCGTTCAATGGCGTGTGGAGGCTTCCAACGAAGACGAACTGAAAATTTTCCACTCCTGTGGCATAGCTTAGACAATCAAGTATCTGACTGGAATATGCAACAACTTGACAGCATATCCGACAACGCCCATCATGATGAAACCAACACCAACAGCTCTTATAATTTTGAGGTATTCTAGGGGGGTCAGTTAGTACACGAGAGTCACTTTCGAATTTTAATATCCATTACATACCCTTCTTGTCTGGCTTTTGACACTTCTTGACAAAGGCACTTCCGTCTTTGAAGAACTCGACTGGAACTTCGGTAATCTTTTCTAATCCTTCGGCAGCCATTATAGTTGTACTGTGGGAAAGATAAACTAGAGTCGATCGTTAATGAAAATTATCGACGTGCGAGATACGTGTTGATTTCGAGCCGCACGCGCGTGACTCAGCGCGGGTGATACAAAATAGTCCATATTTTATTCGTTACGTTCATTACTCCTACCATGTCTACGAAACTATATGAGATCCAAAAACCTGTCATCTTCGCCTTCGCCCTCGCCTCTTAGTTTGACCATGAATTCCTCGCGTTTTTTCTCGACCATTTCGCGGTATTGTGGGTATTTTTCACGGGTAAACCATTTATGCAACGACTCTTTCATGGCGGTGTCGATGGACCACTTGTCGATGAGCGGACCACACTGGCCGGCTAAGAGTTCACGGCACTTGTAGTCAATAAAGCCCTTCATGGCGTGAATGTATAATGAATAAATTGCGTCGTCGATGTTGTTGACCTGGTTCAAGTGGATATCTCTCTTGTTGAACGACCACTTGGAAAGATGATACTTTTGATACTCTTGAAGCAAAGAGGTTAAAAGGCCGTAGTAGAGGGCCTCTGTGTGTTCTGGGTCCGAGCCTTCGTTGATAAAATCGATATACCTCTTGTATATGTATCTTGAAAACACTCCATTGTTCTTTTGATAAAGCTCCCAAAGAACTTCGAAGCCTTTGGATCTTTCTTGGTGCAACCCTTTGATGAATTGTAGGTAGCCTGAGTAATCGAAATTGGCATTTTTCTGTGCTTCCTGGAGACTGAGACTCTTATGGTTCTTGTACTTTTTGCTCATTGATGTGTCTTGAGAATGGCTTACAAAGAACTGCAATGCTTTTCTAGATTCAAACTTGGTATTGATGTCACACCACTTGAAGATATCTTGCCAAAACGACTTGGCTTTGGGGCCAGAAATCTTCACATGATAAGTGTCTTGAAACGAGTTGATGTACTTCAATGCCTCAAAAAACTTTCCGTTATATGACAACGCTATCATGATAGATTTTAATACCGCTACATCAGGGTAGTTAGGGTGCGATGCTGCAAGTTTAGTGCCGGATGGGGTGCCGTCTTTGCTGATGCCCCATTTAGTTTCAATGAGATTGAACAACAAGTCAACTTTTTTGGAATAGCCCATGGAATAGATCATAGTACTTATGAACGTGTTATTCAACACAAGCTTGGGCGACTTTCTCTTGAGATTGTACAACATGAAGTCTTTATAGATTGCCTCAAACGGGACCTCAAAACTAATTGGGCCTTGTCTTGGATCATAAAACGTCAGGCTTGCCAATTCAGTTTCACCAATTACCCAATGACTCGGCAAACCACCGGCGTATACCTGAAATTTGAGAATCCACATGTTATACGACATACGTTCGAGATATTCACCCCCAAACTGGGTTTCGAATCGTTGAAACCATTTAGAAGCAAGATCGAGCTTGAAGTTGTGAAGTTCCATATAAATCAAGTTCTCGTAGTCCTTTACCGTCAACTTGTATCCCGTGAAATTTTCGGACTCATACAAATTAAGACTCTTGTCACGGCTATATATGGATTCATTGGGGTTGGAGTAGATAAGGTTGGAGTAGAAGTCTCTTATTTTGGTGACCAACTGACGAGAGTGGATAAAGTTGGGGTCTTGCAGTGCTTTGTTTAATTTTGCAGTTAAACTCATGTTGCGCTTGGCCTTTTCCACAGGAGTATTGATGGAGAAATGATGCATAAGGGTGACTTGATGCCCGATGATCTGCTTGATCAAGTACGATATCTCGTCTGGCGAAAGAATAGCAGTTATTGACGAGGTCGTGCTGGTTGACCATTGTAGTAAAACATCCATCAAGGTGGTATACAACTTGTTGTCCACTAGTTTATAAATCTCTTTCTTTATTTTTGCCGCCTGGTCGCCACTTTGCTTGGTGTCTCGGCTGAGCACCGTTGTCGTGAGTGTGGAAAGGTAAGAATCCGAGCCAGTTTGACTCAATATATGCTTGATCTTGGGCTGTCTGACGCCAGTGGTGGAGGTTGTTTTGATGGTTTCATTTTCGACTATATCTTCCGATATACTTATAGACGGCGATGAAATGAACCGCCTATATCCTCTGATAAGCTTCAAGCCCTGTTTTCCTCGAGCTAGACCCAACATAGCTATCACCTACTCTCCAGTAATTAGCTTATTGAGAACTAAAACTTTTATTTTCAAAGTTACCCGGATTTGAAAATGCATAAGTCTCGCTACCAATTGAGTCAAAGCTGGTTAAGCTGAGGAAGATTAGACAACCCCACTAACACCAGAGACGAACATTTTAGATAACTCTTATAGAGTATGACTTATGTGTCAGAATCTCAAAAACGTGCAGCAGAGTATCTCAAAACTTTGTCGGATACTTCAAAGCGCAACAGTACTTACGTACACATTTGCAGCCATGATAGCTCTACACTATTCTCTCCTATTGTGACGTCAACGTACCTTTGAAATTTTCATGAAATAGTATGGTGACGAAGCATAATGTAGGGAGAATTAGGTGCTCGGATGGTTCTTTTTGTTGACTGTACTTTTGTAACCGTTTCTTAAGCGTTGAGACATAACGAATAAAGTAGTAAATTAATGCTGCAGCAGTTCCTACGACAGAGCAAGGACCTTGGATAATGCTTATTTATATGAATTGTGCTATTTCTATAAAAAGTGTGACTAATCTTATTATACTGTATACTTACCGGTCGGTCCCATGCTCTCTTCCTTGGCTGCAATCTCCAATCCTTCTATCATTTTCTGCCGTATCATGCTGTTAGCTTCTCTAACCGCAGACTCAGTAAGACCCTCCACCAACAAGTAAAGCTTAGGCGGTGGAGGTACTTCTTTTCCAGCCACTTTAACTGATTTTGGTATTTTAGCGTTGGGCGGATAGTATTGGCCCTTGTTGGTGATAGACGTCTGAGTAGTTTCGATAATCTTAGATAAACTGTCCCGGTTAACAACGACCCACCTTGCCTTTTGGGATAAGTCATTGATGGTAATTCTGGAATGGAACTTACCCTTGTCAGGACCCGAAGTTTCTGGGGCTCTGCCCTCGATGATCTGGAAGTCTGGCAACTTGTCTTCAACTTCAGCAGAGACTTTTGTGGGTACTGGTTTTTCTGAAGTAGTCTCGCCATAGGCTTTCTTCTGTAGATCTGCATTGTTCTCACGACGTTCTTGCAAGTTATCTAAGCCCTTACCTCCAAAACCAAACTGATACTTTTCTTTGCCAGCCTTGACTTTGCTAAGAAACAGATTCCGTATTTCTATCAAGTCTGGGGGAATTTCACTTTCGTCTTTTTGACTCAAGCGCATGGCCTTGACCAAATCGGTAATCGCTCTTTCTTGGTCTGAGGCCACAAACGTTATGGCAGTTCCTTTCATACCAGCTCTGCCTGTTCTTCCTACACGATGAACATAGTCTTCCATGTGGTTTGGAGCATCGTAGTTAATCACCAAGTTCAAGTTCTTCACATCGAGTCCTCTGGCTGCTATAGAAGTGGCAATCAAAATATCAATGCCACTTGATGGGGATGAGAATTCCTTGATGGCATACTTTCTGTCCATCTGGTCCTTTCCGCCGTGTATAACCTTAGAGTAGAACTGTTTTGAGAGCAACTTGACGTAGATTTCGTCAGCAAAAGTCTGTTTCTCCACAAATATGAGGACTTTCCCTTGCTCATTGGCCCGAAATGACTCGAGAGTCTCTACAAGTTTACTGAATTTGGCGTCTTCAAGCGATCCGGTCAACTTGTCAAGATGGAAAATCTCAACCTTCTGAGTAATTTCAGAGGCAACCACACTTATTCCTCCCACAGATACTTCAACGGGATTATCTAGAATGTTGCGGGCCAAAAGCTCCATTTTTCGGGGTAAGGTGGCTGAGAACAACACCGTTTGACGGTCAGGTCTGACCTGACTGAACACCTTGGTGACTTGCGGTTCAAAGCCCATGTCAAACATACGGTCCGCTTCGTCTAATACCAAGTACGTGACTCGTTTCATGTTAGTTACCCGCCCTCCGTTGGCTGCTAGCAAGTCAATTATACGTCCGGGAGTCCCCACCAAGATCTGAACTCCCTTTTTGAGCTCGGCTATCTGAGATTCAATAGTAGAGCCTCCGTAACAGCATGCAGCAGACATGTCTAGTTTGGTAGCAAAGTTCATGATTTCCTTGTGGATTTGTATGGCTAGTTCTCTTGTAGGTGTCATGACAAGTGCTATAGGACCGTCGTCTTTCTGTAATGGTTCTTGATCTAGCACATGTCTGACCATCGGAAGTACAAACGACAACGTTTTCCCTGAACCCGTTTTAGCTACACCGATAAAGTCTCGTCCGGACATGATTGTCGGAAGAGCCTGTGACTGGATCGGAGACGGTTTTTCGTAGCCCAACTTGGTCTCAAGAATCGCTATAATACTGGCCGGTAAACCCAACTGAGAAAAGCTCAGCACCGGTTTGGGAACATCCTCACCGCGTGCCTTGATTCCTCCCATTTCTAGTCTGATCAAATTAGCTTCTTCTTCACTAAGCTTCTGAAGCTCAAACGACTCCTTGTAGAACTGTTTACGGTACGGCCTATACAGCTGTTGTGAATGTGCCACCTCTGCCAATTCTTTTTCCTGGTTCATCTTTTTGAGTTTGGTAGCCAATAGCCGCTGCTCTTCTTCTTCTTTTTCTATAAGCTCCTCTTCAAGATCTCCCTCGTCGCCACTGGCATACATATCCACCATACCTTTGCCATCAAGATCCACACCTTCCATGTTTTTATTCTCTTTGTCGCCTTGTTCAAGTTGCTTTATGAATAAATCGAGCTCGTCTTCTTCTTCAGGCTCCGATACCCGCTGCGCTTGGTATGTATCAAGATTTGGCTTCTTGAACTTGGGCCTGACTCTCTCGTCGTCGTCGTCGTCATCTTCAAAAACAAGCCGTTTTTTTACATTCTCCGGTACCTTTTTGGTTTTTTGTTCTTTCTTGGGTCGTAACTTTAATACACTGACAGGTTTGGTGTCCTTGGATGGGCTGACAGGCCTTGGACTGGGACTGATCTCGTCCTTCTGAGCCTTTTTCCTTTTCCATTCTTCGATCCTTTGTTGGCGGAGTAGTTTCTTTTCCTCATCAACACTTCGCTTATCTTGGATGATGTTGTTTGTGTCTGTAGGCTTATTTTCTGAGCTCTCTTTCTTCTCCTGTTCCTTCTCCTGCTCTTTCTTCTTTTTCCACGCTTCCAACCGTTCTCTTCTCTGGCGAAGCTTTTCTTCTCTGCTTATCTCATCGTTTCTTTCGTTAGTAACCTTGGGTCCATTTCCACCTCCGCCACCTCCGTTTTCATACATATTTCTAACTGGCTTTCTTACTTTACTGCACTTCTCGCTACAAGCTTCGATCTCGATAACAGATGCCTGGTCACGTGACTGTCTATTGCTGCAAATCTATAGAGATGTAGTGACCGTGACGGTCTGGGAGTTGAGCAACAAGATGGGCTGTAAATCATCAAGCCACACCGCCAAGTTATTAGTGTAGTCGAAAGACTCTTTGTCGTCCAAATGTGTGCCAATCGAGGGCGCTGGCAACGTAGAGAAGATCACTGCCGTCTGGTCTTTGGGCGAGTGCAATCTCATGAGCTCGTTCAAGATAAGGTGCTGGCCCTTTGCAGGAATGTCATTGAAGCTTAGATCTTTGAGCTCTTCCTGCAACTGTTTACGAGTGATTGTTTTTTCCTCGAGACCCGCCGTTCTTGGCTCGGGTTTGTTCTGTTTCTGGTACACTTGAGAGCGGGAATTAGAAGGTCCTGATGCCAAGAGGAAAGGACTATCAAGTCCCAGATTCTCATCAGTTTTCGTGTCACCTTTTGCTTCCTCTTCTTCCTCTTCTTCTTCTTCTTCCTCTCCTGTAGCCAAAAATTGGTGTGATTTCATGTGGTGGATAATCTCGTCGTCATTGGTAATAATGGACGGAGACTTCAACTCTTTTCTTCTGCTCGGTTTCCGTGAATTGTTTCTGCTGCCAGGTGTTCTCGAACTGGCTCTGCTGGGAGCTAGCGAGCTGTTTCTGCTGGCAGCTAATGAGCTGTTGAAACCGAACCTAGGCTTGGTACTACGGGCCCGATCCTCCAAACTGTCATCCGTTCCCTTCTCAGATTCTTTGGCCTGTTCGTCCTTCTCCTCCTCTTCTTCCCCTTCCTCGTTTTCATCTTCTCCGTCATTCTCATCGTTCCCTTCTTCATCGTCCACAAACTGAATGGTTGGTTTGTCCTGCTCTTCATCTTCGCCGTTGTTTCCCTCCTCTTCATCGTCATCTTCATCTTCGTTGATTTGAGACTGGGGAATCTTGACTGACGAGAAATGAGGTCTCAAGTTAGACTGAGACGACCTGATCGAGAGCCGGTCTGAAGAAGCCACTCTGGACCGTATAAACTCGCTTTCTGAAGCAAACCTGCTTTGATCGCCCTTTTTGAGAAATGGCGGGTTTGCTATCTCCGGAGCTTCGGGTGATTTGACCATGGCAGGAGAAGTTGATCCGGATGCAGGGACACTCAAGGTATAGTTAGGCGTGGTGGAATGGTCGCTATAGTCTTCCTTTTCACTGTCGGAGCTATCACTCGATTCAAGGGCCCGATCATACTGAAAGAACTTGTCGGCATTCTGGGTGCTCATGTTAAGCGAAAGAGACAATCCTTGTTGGTGCAAGTTGGAAATTGTATATCTTCTATTCTGGAGACTGGTTGGCATAGGTACTGCCGAAGATAAAGTATCGCTCTCGGTATGATTTCTAGAGGGAGAAGATGGAGTAAGATTCAAGGGGCTGAAGTTCTGTTGAAGCGATGAACGCGAGTTTTGAGGATTGAGCTGGTTTACCTGCAATTGGGACTGGGACTGTTTGATCTGCTGTCTTCTGACTCTTTGCTTTTCCAACTCTTTCAAGGTTTCCCGAGCATTGCACAAGTTTTTCCACCATTGGTCTCCTTTCAAAGTTCTGTCGATCTTGTCAAACTCAGCTTTGTTGGCAGAAGTTTTGGAGTAACCTTTGACCAAAAAGTTGTAGGAGTTCAACTTGTTGTCGTCCAAGCAAATAATCTTGATCTGAGCATCGATTCTTAGCGATGATAACAACTTGAGCAATCTCATCCGTTCATCCTCGATTTCTTGCCCTGACTCTACGAATGCAATCACCCGAAGGGTGTAGGAATTGAATTTCCATTCAGGTACAGTCACCAAGATCGCTCCCAACTGGAGAATAAGGGTATAGGTATCAAAGTTGGTGGACAACACCGATTTTCCGTCGTCCAATTGGTTGACAGATGACATCTGAATTGGATATAAGTCGATATACTTTTTTGTAGAATGGTTGCTCTCGGTAGGCAGATCCGACCAGAAGTTACCCAAGCCACCTTTGAATCTGTTCCAAAGACTTGGCTTTCCACTGTTCACCGGTAAGCTCATGGACCCAAAGTTTGCAGCCACTGCTACGGTCGCCTGCAAAATAATCAAGTCTTCAACGATTTGCACCCACTGATTAATTGATACCTTTCTTTCTTTCCGACATGTATCAGTAGGAAGAGCTATACTACTAGATTTGTTTGGTAAGGATGGAAATGTGACACCGTGCTTGACGAAATCGTAGAATCCCAATACAGTAATATTGGGCCTCATGCCTCCAAGACCAGATCCAAGATAAATGTTTCTGACTCCCCATGGCAACGTAGGACCAAGAGCTATCTGAACAAAAGCCTTAGCCTTTGAGATGTCTCTGAGCTTTACCCATGCTTGTTTTTGACTGCGGATTTCTTTGTAAGTATCTGCATTAAATATCTTGTTAGTAGAGTTGTTCTTATCAGTATCATCGTTCATCAACACAACGTGGCCAATTATATAAAGCCCACCTTTCTTTAAATGGTTACAGAACCCAATTAAGTTCCAAGACGTACGTGGATCGTCGCAAAGTAGCAATATTTGGGGTCTCCAATACTTCACTCCCATATTAAGCTTGAGTCTCAACAAGTACTTTCTGACTTGATGGTAAATAAGAAGCTGGGAAATATCACCGAATTTCGAAGGCGGAGTCAGATAATGGATCATTAGAATTAGAAACATTAGGAAGACTATAACCAAAGTGGCCGAAAGTCCGTCTACGATGAACATGGCACCCAAGCACATCAAGGCGCCCGTGAATGCGGTTTTGGAGCTAAAGTACTTGAACGAAGGTCTGAAATTCGGCGCCGAGCCAAGTCGAAGCAAAAAGCACGCGATGTTGGTGACGATAAACGTCATAAGAAATGCCATGGTGATGAAAGTGGCAATTTGATTGATATCCGCAAACAAAAAGACCTGGGCAATAAACCACGTCAATCCAATACTAGAAACAATAGCCTTATATTTGTCCTTGTCGTTTTTCTTCTGGGTAGTGAAGGCCGATAATCCAGGGATAATTTTATCGTCAGCAATGGCATTGAGCATGGAAGCGGCCCCGACTATACCCATAATAACCGAGAAAAGCGAGGTCGAAAACTCACCCATGATGACTATAATTCCCAGGAGATTTACAGTTTGGATGATTTTGATATCGGAATGCAAAAGTTCCCGAGGAACCGAAGAGCCCATAGCCACAATCACCAAGGAATAGAGAATAAATGTAAGTAGAAGACCTTTGAGTGTGCCCTCTGGAATTGATTTGGACGGATTTTTCAACTCTCCCGACATAGAAGCACCGGCAAATATCCCGGCAGTAGCAGGAAAGAATATCCCGAAAAGGTTTCTGAACGTTTCTGGATTGCCAGGTGGTTGCACCGAGCCAGCAGCCCCGCTGGTGAATTTGGGCCATAAGTTTTGATGGAAGGTAGACCACGCAAGTCCCGAGTATTTAAGATGATCGTGTGGGTACGGTAATGGATAGAATGGGCGCACAAACAAGGTGGATATGGGGATACTGAGGGTACTCAAGACCAAGATGATGAATAGATAAAAGGCTGTTTTGGAGACTAATTTTGAGCCCACAGACGCTATTCCAGTACATACGGCAAGCAATATTGACGAATAAGACACCTCCCACCAATACCCACTCGGCAAAATAGCCATCACATCGCCTCCGCCCTTGCCGAAATTGACCAACAACGGCTCGATGAAACCAACGACGTTCAACGATGCGTTCAAGATCTGCCCAATAAAGAAGATTATACCAATTGCCCCACCAAACTCGGGGCCTAGTGACCGTGAGATCATATAATATGCGCCTCCTCCCTTGACAGTTCCGTTGGTGGAGATCGCACTGATACTTAGGGTGGTGAGCATATCGATGGAGTACGATAGTATAAGCAAGAAGAAGGTGCCCGCTATACCCATCTGGCCTATAATGAAGCCAAATCTCAAGAACATCAAGATCGAAAGCACATTGAGTGATGTGGGCAAAAACACCCCATCAAAGGTGCCGAGTTTGGCAGCCTGGAGATCATTCTTGGCCAGTCTCGACTGTTTGGCTTTGGATCCGGGAACCTTTTTCGCTGTTTTCGCCACCACGTTCTCAGCAGGTAGTAGGCTAGATGTCTCGGTCGGGTATCGCACTGCCTTGGCGTTAGACATCACACTGATAAAGGTGACTGTCAGACTTATCTGAGTAGCAAATTTATTTTCGCGATATTTGATCTCCTGCCGATAAGCGACAAGAACAGGAGAAGAGCACGAGAAGGTACTTTTGAATAAATTTAGTGTGATAGTGTCTGATGGTGTTTGGGATTTTAAGAAACGGAATGTGGTTCGGAGATCAGTCTTTGTAGTTTGTTTCTGTAACAGGGCTTAGCCGTCGCGAGCAGTGCATGAGGAGAAAGTTAGAAGAAGAAAAGGTTTAGTGGAAGAATGCGTGGGGTGACTGAGCCAAACGACAATCTAAGATAGCCAAGGCATTAGTAAATGTACGGTATTGTAAGTCGGTGAGCAATCAGGGCGGATACGGCCAAATAGGCGCCTCTTTTTGCCATTTTTATTTATGTAGCGATGGGGAAACACAGTGTTTTTCGCAGCCATCGACTTTGCCAGAGCTGGTACGGAATACATTTGGGCAGCGTTCGGAGTTCAACGGTGTCGTTATTAATTCTGCGGCGGTTTCAATTGTCTTACTCTGGGAGTACTTCAAGAAAATCTCTAGGTTTTCTTACTTTCAATTACCAACCCCCTCTAAAAATCTACAACATTGTGTTTTTTCAAGAATTTTACATTCTTGTAAAAATATTGTAAAGCTACAAGCCACAGTATTTTTAAACCATAACCATGCCTAGTGTAACTCAACACATACTAGCTCGTTTTGTATATCCAAGGCTTGAATATTAGATATATGTCAAGTCTTGGTTTATCTGTACTTTGTGTCTTTATCTCCACGTGACCGAACATACTTCTGAAAATTTTTCGAATCCCTTAGTGGCAACATCACGGCTTCATGTTTAGATTTATCGGTTCGAATGCCCCTCAAGGGATCAGACCGTCGTTGTTCCTGAAAGTCAGGGCCAGCAAACCCTCGATCCCCTTATCCTCGACACAAAGTACCCTCAGCAATAGCCAGTTTTATGCCGGTCAATTCAGATCAAACTCAAGCAATGCCGCCAATGCCAAACAAGTTGCGGGCTCCAAAAGTACCGCAAAAGTAGACAGTTTTATCAACAAAGCCACTTTGAGTGACCCTCTTATACGTGAAGCATACGAAAGTGAAGCCCAGCACAAGTTAAACCACTTCAGGGAGCTTCTTACTGTAGCATTACAACAAGGAAGAGACAAATCGCCTCAAGCCCAAAAAGGATTTTATACCACTGTGGTGACGTTGTTTGAGCTCTTTGATGACGAAGTATTAAGAAATGCCATCAATAAAAACGATTTAAGTAATTATACTAGGACGTTGAACATGTCAGTTTTCCACAACCGGACGTCCAGATTGTCCAACAACAGAAACAGAGACAAGGATCAAAAGAACGACACCAACCGTGTGGAAGAAATGGCCATGAAGTCGGCAGTTTTACATCTTAGTGAACTTATTCTCGGCGGTGAGTTGAAGCACGCTTTGACTCCCCACGCCTTGCAGATGTTGTTTTACGCCATGGCCCAATACCAGTTTTATCCTGAGATGATCAACTTGTGGGAAAACGGGGTCAATGAAGAAGGAAGTGACGGCAACTTGTACTTGAACCAAGAATTGTTATCTGTAATATTGCCAGTGGCCTACAATACCCAGAGATTTACCTATGAAGAGATCTTGCAGATCTATGAACTTAATACCAGCAACGATAAGCCAGTTTCTCACACTTTATTGTCGTCCATTGGTAAGATTTCCATCACTGCTGCTGACTACTCCCGTGGTTTGGATGCTTTGGAAGGCTTGTTACAAGCGTACGAATCGTCCAGATATGACCAGCACAAGGTGTTGAAATCGTTAAGTGACTTGCACTTGAGTTTTATTGGATACTGTCAGGACATCAAGATCTCTAAGCACTTTTTCGACAAGGTCATTCAGTTTGAATTGCCGTACGAAATCAGATTGAAGGTGCCGCACGTAGTGTCGTTGATGGAAAACTGCTTCAAGGCCAACGAGCCCATTGAAAAGATCATATACTTTTGGATATCCACCATCAAGCACTACAACAACGAGCAGAAGAGCTACCACTTGAACTCAAGATACTCCAACCTCAATAACTCGTTTTTCCAGATTTTCTTCAAGTTGTACCCAGAGCTTACGGAGGAGTCGTTGACCAAATTGAGAGAAGTGATTGCGGTTTATTTGGAAAACAAGGCAGTGGACGAAACATTTTTGAACACCATCATTAACAACTACTGCTGGGGCGATAAAGAAGTGTTTGAGCAGTTGGTGAGCAACTACGGCATCTATTCCATCGACAGATCACCCATTTCGTATCGTATTGTGTTGAAAAAGGTGGGCAAATTGCAGGACTATTCGGGCGTGGAGATCTTGAACAAGTGGAACCAGTCGTTGGCCATCTTGGACCAGCAAAAGTACACCTATATTCCGGTTGCCGACTGGGCTGCCTTGCGGGATGCCACGATCTTGTCGGACTTTTCCCACCAAAGAAAGAACTTGTACTTGAGCATTGTTAATACCTACAAGAACTACATGCAAGACAGAAGGGCGTGCTTGAGGTTCTTGGGCAACTGGACCCACAATTCCCAACACTACCAGGAATTGGCCAGAATCACCAAGGAAGACAATCCAACTTTCGACACAGATGTGGAAATATACGTGCCTGAATTCCAGCACTTGAAGCCCAACGTCAACTACAGGGAGTACACTCAAGAAATCACCAACAATAGATAATATTAATACCTACCCTTACCAATGTTTAGGTTACTCGTAACTGGCCCCTACTAATGTGAATAGGTTAGTCGCTGCATCTGTATATAGTAATGAGAAAAATTTCTTAGCATAACAAGCGCGAAAACCTCCAAGATCAAGAGTTGATCAGATCCATAGAGGTCACCAAGATGGGAAGTTGTTTTTCTAAACATGCGAGTGGCGAGTTGAACCCTCCGGCGGCCAAAACGCGCGTTACCAATACTAAGCAACGAGAAAAGAAGACGGTCCAGCCCCAGCGTCAAGGTGCGAAGTTGGGAGGGGGCGGCGAGGGCCACCGGCTTGGAAGCGCCCACGAGAACGACCCCGCCAATGGCGCCAACAGCACCAAGGAGGCGGTGGCCAGAGCAGCCGAAGAGCGCTACAACAAGCAGCAGCAAAAATTGGCTGAGAGTAAACAAAAGCTCAAGACCATGTCAAAAGTATCCAAGCTGGACAAGAATTTATAGATAATCCAGAACGTTTGAACTGAGTGTAGGCACGACATCCAATAAATGTAGTGACGAAAAACAGCTGGCCGCGATTACCGCATTTCAGACACACCAATGCAATCAATCTATAATAACATTGCGGGCAAGTCTTTCTACAAAAAGGAGAAGGAGCGGATTCAGGCATTGATCGAAGAGCCGCTTTTGATCCAGGTGCTTCTGCACTTGCCCCACCTACAGCTCACACCCGAACAGCAGGAGGCAACTTGGGAGGTGGTGGCTATCAACTTGAACAACCGCCTGTTTGCACAGTCGTTTGACGACGATGGCAGGGCCGAAAACACAGAGATCCCTACCCTCAATGGTATATTTGTCAAGGAAATTTTTAATACCCTCAGACAGAACTTCTACAAGCGCCATGTCGTACCCCACGAGGGTGTTATTCCACCTACTCCTGAGCGGTTGAAGAGTCTGCTCACCAAAAGAACAGACTTGTTGCTATATGAACTATACGAATTGCGCGGGTACGATGCCGAGGTGTTGGCTAGTCTCGCTAAAGAGCGGTACATGGAGAGCCAGAGGGCCAATTTCCAAAAGTCGTTACTACTCGACGAAAAAGACTACGACAAGCGTCTCGACCAGGAGACCCGTGACTTTGTACGGAAGAACCAAGAGCAGCTGGACAAAATCAGGCTTCAGACCTACGAAAAGGAACTTTCCAAGAGAAACAAGCGCGTGGAACAATTGGCCTCAGAGAACAAGAGGCTCCTCGAGTTGAACCACGACTTGTTGTCCCGTAAATAGTAATAGCTAAAATCTAGTATTCGATATACATGCCCGTGACGGGCGTGTCACGTGCCTTCCATCCGTATCAATAATAACGAAAACTCGTTTGTAGCTATCCGACAGCAATGGATTCGTCATCAAAGATACCGTTATCGCACTCGTTGTGGTCTCCCCACGACACCGTCAAGGACGTGGCCGAGTCACTAGGTATCAACTTGCCCGAAGAAGCCGCCAAGAACCTTGCTATGGACGTCGAGTACAGAATCCACGAGTTGTTAGAAACGGCCATCCAGTTCATGAGACATTCCAAGCGGAAACTTCTTATGACGAGCGATATAAACCATGCGCTCAAGATCCTCAATATAGAGCCGCTATATGGGTACGATAATTCGCAGCCTTTGTCGTTCAAAGAAGCATTGGTCGGCGCTGGAGGCCAGACGTTGTACTATATTGACGATCACGAAATCGAGTTCGAAAAGTTGATCAACCAGGAGCTTCCGAAAGTGCCCAGGCAAACTACATTCACCGCACATTGGCTTGCCATTGAAGGTGTACAGCCCATGATACCTCCAAATCCACTTCCCTCTGAGATCAAGAGCTTGCCTCCAATTATCAGAGGTGCCACCTCTTCCATTTTGGGAAACGATATATTGAGTTTGAGTGGAGGCGGATCAGGTGCCGATGGCAAGGAATCCGGTGGTGTTGCAGCCAATTCAAAGGAAAAGAAACAAGACGAACACGAAATCAAGCCGTTGGTGAAACACGTATTGTCGAAAGAACTCAAGCTTTATTTCGACAAGGTCGTAGAGGTACTTGTCTCTACGGACCACGAGAAAGAACACCTCAAAAATGCTGCACTCACATCGTTGAAAAACGACCCTGGTTTGCACCAGCTTGTGCCATACTTCATCCAGTTTGTGGCCGAACAAATCACCAACCAGCTTCGTAATATAGAAATCTTGTCGACGATGTTGGAGGTTATTTCAGCATTGGCCGATAACAAGACGATTTTCTTGGATCCATATGTCCATTCATTGATGCCATGTATATTGACGTTGTTGCTAGCAAAACGTATTGGTCCAATAATCAAGGATACTAACGAATCGCAAGACTTGTTACGGAGCCAGTTGGCTGTACGTGAGTTTGCGGCCATTTTGCTCAAACACATCATATCAGTGTATGGATCTTCATACTCCACATTGAGACCAAGAGTGACCCGTACTTTGTTGCGGGCGTTATTGGACTCGTCCAAGCCTATAGGAACCCATTTCGGGGCTTTATTGGGCTTGAAAAACATGGGAAGTGAGGTGATCAAGTTGGTGTTGGTGGGAAATTTGAAGGTGTGGTGGAAACTGGTGGTGGAAGATGGCAACAAAAACGAGTTTGAACGGGGTATCTTGTCGAATAGCACTTTGGATACATTAAGAGTATTGAAAGTTGATGTGGCACCTAAATCTAGCGATGATATGGACGTCGATAACGAAGAGATTTCCCAAGACCTCAAGGATAAAACGAAAGAGAGAATAGGGAGTACATTGGCAGACTTGGTCTTGGAACAACCCGATGCAAAGGATATTGTGACAGGACTCTTCTTTGGAGAGATCACTATATAGACAAGGTGTTTCTGATGAGGTACTTCCGACTAACTTTTGTAGCATTTATGTGATTATACAAACTATTGGAAGGTTTGTCTACTCTATTTGTAGTATATTTGTAATTCTATTATTTTTTGTATTTCAGGTTATGCAATGGAGATCCAGCCAAACTAGGATTGTAGAATGGCGAGTTCGGAATGGCTACTGGATCGCCTGGTTTTGGCCTCAAGCTGCTAGAGAATGGCGACGATATGATGCTTTCTTTGGGCGTGATATCGTTGTGCACACTTAGAAGCTTCTCTGAAAATGAATTGTTCGGCTTGATAAACTGGTCCTTGGGTGTAGTTATAGCTTCAAATGTACTGTTTCTTTGAGGCGTGCTTTCAATTTGTCTGCCACTTTTTTGAGGTGTCGCTTCGATCTGTGTGCCAACTTTAGCTGCAGAGTTCTTCTCAGAGTCAATTGAAGGTTTGGCCTTGGTGGGTGTTGCTTGGACTTGAGAGCTGCTTGTGGGGTTCATGGGTATATCTACTACTCTGTTTTTTGACGGCGTAGCATCAACTTGCCATACTGACAGTGTATTAGGCAATGGTAATTGTGGAGTTGACTGTGATCGAAGCTTGACTTTTTTGATTTTCCCAAAGATAAAGGTATCTTTTTCATTTTCTATTACACTCAGCTTTCTAGAAGGCTTTTCTTTTTGTACTTTATCGACCGAAGTAATTTCAACCTGGCGTTTCTGGAGATGCTTGGACGAAAGGTTCGACTTGGACCGTTTCAACGAAAAAGCTGGTCTTAAATTATCGTCAGACGAAAGATCAAACGTGGCCGACTTACTCAAAGTAGGTGTCTTTTTGGTCAGAAGAGTTTTACGAAACTTAGATGATCGAGGTTTTTCAGTCCCTGATTCCTTAGGAATCGTTGTATCTGGCTCAGGACTGGCCTTGGACTTGTCCAGCTTCATAGATTTGGTCACTAACTTCATGTTCAGGTCCTTGACTTTATCTATAATATACTTCACTAGCACCGGTAGGCGTTTGTTATAATAAGGAACAAGCACATATACCAAAAAACCAAAGGCACTGTCGTTGTCTTTGCCTTGAGGTCGACCTAATAGGGTGTCCCAAACGCCCATACGATCTATAATAGTGTCCAAATTTTCAAATAAACTGTATTCGGTCACAGTATCGTTCTGAGACGCCTTAGGTTGGCCTTTGTCAGAGACATTTACACCCATTCCTAGTAGAGTGGGGACAACTTTGCGATTTTTTCTCTTCTTTCGTACTAACGACGTTTTTGCTTCCCTGTTTTTCCTTTCCGATTCTTTCTTCTGCCTTTTCAAGCATTTATCCAAGTAGTCCGCTTCTGAAACGTTCCATACTTTGAGTAGCTGAAGAATCAAAAGTATTTGAAGCTGGGCTTCTCGAATCTTGAGTTCCATAAACAAGGTATGCGCTTTTTGTTCACTGGATAATTCTTTGATCGATAACAAATCCGATTCTCCATTTTCTTTATGCTCATTTTCTTTACGTTTGGCAACTGAAGTAAGATACTCTTCAAGTAGAGAACGATGTTTGGAGATAAACTCGTCCTGCACTTTTCGTTCTAAATTAGCTTTTACTGAAGCCTCATGAGTAGAATCCGTAGACTTGGCCAGATTATTAATAATATTTACTATTCCGTATTTCTTTTGATGCCTTTGGTCCATCTGGTCGATATTCCAGATCATTTTCACCAAAGTGTTGGCCAAATCAGCTTCATTGTTACATAAATTGGCGAGTCTAGTTAAGGCGGTCTTTGGAAAGTAGCTCAATGGAGTGTTGAGCGAATAGAGAATGGAAAAATATCGGTGTATCAAGAACTGGAGCGGATCACCTTCGGAGTTTGGAGAGTTCTGAAATTCTTTTTTGGGTTCAGCAGTAGGAGGTTTCATTGAAAATGACTCTAGCGAAGTATGGGATATACCCCCAGGGTGGGGTTGATATGTAATGGCCGGTATAAGCTGGCGTGGATTGGTTATGGTCTGCGGAGAGTTGTGATCAGACACGTTATCTTTGGCTTTTGTGTTGGGAGGTAGTTCAGTAAGGCCATATGTGTTGCTGAATATATGGAACACTAGCCCCAAATGCTCTGTCTTGTCAGAAACCTGTTTCTGGATCTTGACAAAGAAATGGGCCGCATCGAGCGAGGACAACATGCGATGAGTGGAGGGCAGAAGTTGGAAAACACGCTGATTCCTGGATGCGTTGGTGGTCGAGTCACGTCGTATATCGCCAGACCCATAAAGGTCAAGTACTGGCATCTGAATCTTCTCGATATTGATGCTTTTTAGCCTGTGTAGTACCGTGATGCTCATGGGACGCATGCTGGAATTTGATGGAGAGTAGACTTCAAATGTCAAGGGAAGCAATGGCGCTTCACCCACATCTTCACTCTGAGCTAGCAGTCCAGACATCATTCAACTTATGTGTGGATAAGTCATGAGTAGAACAACCAAGGTCTTTTATCTATCGCTTACTATTTTCAGACGTGACGATTTTTGGGCGCGCAGGCAATTTGCACCCAAGAAACCACCAGTTCGTGATTTTACATTGTTAGGAAGTGAGAGCATTAAGTGTAGTGAGCGAGGAGCTAGAGGAAGAGGAGGAGCGTAGAGAGATTGGCGAAGTGGCGAAGAACAAGCTCAAAAAGATATTCTTGGTAATTTATGTACAAAAGCTATCCATGGACAAGACATCAGATTCCTATACAGTAATATAGCAGATTCATGTATCTGATTAATCTGCATTCTTCAAGATTGATCTGGCGTTTCTAATGTATACTTGGCACTGCCGTTTAAAGTCTATACACTCTAATTAGATCCTCAACCATTCGTCTTCAACAATGTCGGTGATGGTGGGTCTCTGGCTGACATCACGCACCAATATTTTCTTGATTAGCCTCATACTTCCTTCACTGACAACAAATGGGATCCGCAAATCTCCCTCCATGATTTCATCTACGTTGTAAAACGGATTTTCCTTATAGAGCATGGTGTAGAGCAAGATCCCCAAGGCCCAGATGTCCTGAGGCTTTCCTTCGTACTTCTGCCCTTTCAACACCTCGGGCGAGGCGTAGTCAATCGTCCCTACAAACACATCGAATGGGCCCTGCTTGGTATAGCCAGCACTCCCAAAATCAATCAACTTGATAATACCATGCTCATCCACAATGACGTTTTCATCTTTGATATCTCGGTGAACAATACCGTTGTTATGAAGATGGTATATAGAAGAAGCAATTTGCTTGAAGATGAACTGACACTCCAATTCCGTCATGTCATTTTTGACTTCTATGTAGTCAAACAAATCTATTGCAGGAGGATCTCCAAATATAGGTGTTTCAAGATAGTAGTACTTCAGGTCCTCGAAAAAGTCCACTATTCTCATAATGTTGGGATGTGGATGGTTATTGAGGAACGCCATAACCTGGATTTCCGATGGAATGGTTCCCAAGTTCCGGTCTCTGACCCATGTATCAACAAGAATTCTTTCCTTATCAATGCATTTGATAATAATCTTATACGCTTCGTCTTCCAAGTGTTGAGCGAGGACGACTTTTCCGTATGCACCTTCTCCCATATCTTTCAACACTTTGAACTCGCTAAACCTTTTGGTTCTTCTCATGGTTCCAACAGTACGTGGCCAATGAGTAGAAACCTTCATCTTCTCTTCAAGAGAATCTGATTCGATTTTCAAGATTTCTTCTTCCGCAAACGTCTTGTACTCCTCAGCCCTGCTTTCTGTTACAGTAGCACCAGGAGTGATTGACTTGCTACGCTCCAGAACCTCTTCCTCAGGCTCAACACTTCTCGAGACTTGGCGACTTAGTTTACTGGCATCTTTTGAATCGTACAACTTAGTAAGTGCATGCGGTTTTTCGACGCTATAATTTAATCTCGATACCGGGATACCAAACGAATCGTTTCTGGCTTTTCTGGTCGAGTTTTGTCGTGATATTTCATCACGACTAGGTGCATAGTTCACATCCTTTTTATTTCTAGTGAACAAGCTTAACTGAGATGGCCAACTTGCAATATTTTTATTAGGATTGGTAGCCAGTCCATTATCCAGACGCAGAGTGGATGTAGATGTCAGTTCTTTATATTCATTGTCTTCAGTTGAAGCACTTGGAGTTGGATACTCGGGAATCACCGGCTCTGGGGTTATTTCCGACTTCCCTGGCATGGAGTTGGATCTGGTGGTATCTGTCAAAGCAATTGAAGTAGCGGTGTTGCTCAATTTATTCAATTCCTTGGCAATGTTACTCTTTCTTGACTGCTTCGAGTATGTGATCCAAACAACCAAAGTATCACTGGCAGAGGCTCTTGTTTGGACGTCTACATATATCATATTGCCGTCTCTATGACGTCCTTTGATACCATGGGATTTGAAGAACAATTCCTCCACATCTCCACTCTCTGGATTCTCTTGATGTCTCAAATAGGCATCGTATCTTCTGAAGAAGTGTTCTGGTAAAACCATACCGGGACTCAAATGTAATCGAATGGAATTTTGTTCAAGCCCAGTTATCAATATTCTGGTGAAGTTGGGGATTAAAGAATCAATTGACTTTCCACTCAATTCTTCTGATGATCTACCAAACAAGTTTTTGGCAATAGCATTATTGCACGATAAGATATTATAGCTTGGAGCACTGATAACAAAGATCCCAGCGATATAAGGCAAAGTGTGGATTTTCAACTTGATTTCGTGCCGATCGGGGTTTATTTCAAGCGGATTGGAGGTGATTGCACAAGGGATATTTTCCTCCTCATCATTGAATTGTAGCGTAAAGTAGCGTTTACGGTTGATTTTTTCACTGATTGCCACATCCTGGGACACATAGTAGTCAAGAAGATCGTCATCGTCATCATCTTCGTTGGTCTCTTGCGCTTGATGCAGTTGCAAGGGTGAATTCTGCTGTTTCTTGTGGGCATCGGGGTGATTTGTGTTTTCAAAACTTCCATCATCACTTCCATAGTCGGTGGTTTGCGAGTATGTAGAGTTGGTTCGTCTATGGTGGTGGTGGCGGGCCACTTCTTTATCTAGCGAAACACTAATGTCACTTAGGTGGGTCAATTTTGAAGTATCAATTGAGTTGATTAAGTCACCAGCTATTACATCAATCGAATCAATAGTATACGCGTCGTTCAATATAGCAGTTGATGTTGAAGAGACAGTGCTAGTGGTGGAGCCGGGAGAGTCTTCCGGTACGTCAATTTTGGTTGACAGAATAACCACGTCGAAAGCATCACACGGAATCTGATCAAACATACAGATAATCAAGTCACCTTTACGTTTTGCCCACAACGAAGTCCAAGCATAACTTTGGTCAGCAGGACGCAAAATGGCCACGATTTCACCGGCAAAAAGAATATTGTTATTTGTGACTTTCTCATCTGTGGCTTTTGATCTTCTCAGTCTGAGAGAAAGATCCAAGTTTCGAGAGATGTAATTGGTAAGTCTTTCTGTGACAAATGTACGGAATTGTGGAGCAATCAAGTCCATTAAAGTCAAAGACCTAATCATGTTCTTCAGCACTCCAAACATAAGACATGCCAAGTCATTTGCGGCCTTGACAGACCACGGATTTTCTATATCTACCGTGAATACCGACTGAGGCAAAGCGTGTTTTCCCGAAGAAATAGAATGAAACGGACGGTTGGAGTTGTTATTCGAAGAATTAGGGAAGGCACTCATAGGACTATTAAAAGAAGAAGATGTTGCAACTCTAGTGGGTGTGCTGGTACCATTATTAAGTAAGTTGGCCGTCAAGCTTGAATTCTCCACAAACGGTGTCGCCAAGGCGTACAATAACTTGTTCTTTAGCATTTCATGCTTTTGAAGCTGATCATTAGCGGGTGTATGGTTTGTCGATAACGAGAGGTCATGGAGATTTGAAGCTATCTCCGAGTGGTTGGAGAGATTCTCCTTGTCGCTTTCTAGAATGTTAATAATATCTTTCAAGTCATCATTGAGAATAGAATCATGTAAGCTTTGGAACGGTTTTCCGGTTACTTTAAGAGCGGACGAGGCCAAAGCACTGGGGGATTTTTCTGAAAGAGTTTCGTTTTTACCGTATAGTTGGTTCACGGGAAAGCTATCGGATCTTCTCATATGAGGTCTAAACAAAGCGGCCAAAGCTGCGTTTGAGCCATTAGATTGAGGTTTGTCGTTAAAATATTCAGCACTATTGTTGGTCTGCTTATACAAGGGATTGGAAGGAGGAGGGTGTATAGTGGAAAGATTATCGTGGAACGAACCATTAGAATTGTTTGAGTTCAAGCTATAGATTGAAAGTCTTCTATCAGTGTCATGCTCTTCATCGTTTTCTAGATTAATAGACTTAAATAGTTTGGGTCTGTCCTTTAGTATTTCCAAGGATCTTTTCAAGACGTTTAGTCTTAGAGCCAATGAATTTGGCGATAAATGGGCATATGAGTAAGCATGGGACGATTCAATAGGAAATTTTAGGATTTCTTCCAAGCTTTTGAATGTGGCATCCCTAGGATTGGATGTTACTGGAGTGAGCGATAATGGGTCATTAAGAGTCAAATTGGACGACGGGGGTCGCCTTGATGAGTTTCGAGGGACGCTTATAGTCAAGTTTGGCTGTGGTTGCTGAGATACTGATTGTGCGTTTTTGGTACCTCTTTTGGGTAACTGTATAGAGGTATCCACATCATCGTCATCGTACAAGTAAAACTGTGGGTGGATGTCAGATTGGTCAATACTGGGGTTTGTTTCTGAAACAAGCGGAGATGTACATGTGGACATGGACTTGTCACTGCTCATTTTGGGTGCTCAGATCTATCTTCTGGTACTCCAACCGGTGCACTGAGGTTGTGGACAAGGACCGATTTGAGTCAAATGACTGAGTGATTTGGGAGAAGATGGCAGAAAATACCAGTATTCAAACAAACTCAGTTCCAATTAGGTGCAGCACGTATCAATGACTTGATACTGATGTGATAGAACTGTTTGGGGGGGCAATTATTACTAGACAACAGTGGACTGTTAAGACAAACAGGAAAGAAAAATTTTGCGGTTTGGCGTAAAGTGCATATTGGGACCACGCGCGCGGAAAGAAGCGTCGGAGCTGGGGAGGGAGGAGCTAAGCAGAGAAGGAAGGGGATTGCGTAAGAGAAATATACGAGTTGGGAAACGATAGTCAGTGGTAGTGCTGATACTGGTCCACCTGATATTGCTAGCCCCACGACAGGGGTGTGGTGGCAAATGTGATGGTGGCTACTGCAGCGGGTGATCGGCGGACAGGGAGAGCCTGCATACGCTGGGAGCGGAGTGACCAGGGCGACTCAGCCGCTTATGACTATGACATTAACCATCGATAACGAGCTCGGACTGCGAAGACCACTAGAGTTGCTCGCAGATGTATGCAAGAGATGTTTTGTGGAGTAGCTCCAAAAGTGGCTGATCGAGCTGGTGGCTGGTGGCCCTGTATCAAGTCTTCTTTCGTAGACGCGTCTGCTTCGCCGCCGCAACGAAATTGGCGGTAGCGATGCTGACACACGGGGAGACCAAACTACGCTAAGACACGAATGTAATTGTACTAGTACTACTTTATTAATTATACAGCCTAAATTTAGGGCAACGCATGCGTTGTTACTGCTTGCTGCAGGTTCTGACCCATATATCACTATCGTCGTGGATCCTCCACAACCGACTGAGGGTGATCCCCAAACTGTATTTTTTCTTCTCCACCTCATCCTGCTTCATTTTCAACTTCTCAATGGCCCTGGTTATTTTGGTGCGCGTAGCGTAATCGATTTCCACGTTGTAGGGAGGAAGCAATTTGGTCAAAAATGCGATTTCCTTGTCGATCTTGACTATTTTGTTTTCGTAGTGGTCGTACTTTCTCTGGACCAAGTCAAGCTTGTCTTGGTCCTTGGCATTCACGTGGTCAGCGGTGACACTTTTCTTAGAGCCTGCTCCAAGTTTGGGTGACTGAATCGGCTCATGTGATACCTTGCGCACGGTGAACTTGATGGGTTTTTTGGCGGTGCCGTTGCTGTTGATGGAGGAGGGCGAGATGGGGGTCTTGGGCAATTCTGCGGGCTGGGTATTGGGTGACGCCAAGTCTTGAATCAAGTTATCGGTCGACGTGTTACTGCCGCCAGACGATATAGATGATATAGAGGGTGACTTGGCCGAGTTGTTCTCGATGGTCTGGACCGCTTGAGCGACTTGCGACATCGATTCAGCTTATGTATGTGTGGTAGTATGTGTCCAAACAAATGGATTTCTCCTGCTATATATGGTGATATTTTGGTTCGGTACGGATCGGGGTGGCTGCGCGTTTTACAACCAGGGGCCTTTGGTTACCCGGCTGCGTGGGTATTTACGATATTGTTGGAGGTTATTTTTGCGCGAGGGCTTAGATGATGTTATGATTAGTCGAAAGTAGACATTTGACACATGGGGATCTCGTTTGCAAGAACATAAAACGGACCAGTATGCTAATTAGACGATACCGTATGTAGGCTACTGAGGTGCGACCAAAGTATTAGTGTGAGATATGTATAGATTCTAAAATATGTATTAAAGTACGAGAATTGTACCGAGGCCAACCACTGTAAATAATAAGATGGTCGGATCGCACGTTCCTGACCATATCATCGCTCGTTCGTTCTTTGCATATAGCATTAACCTTTGCTGGCAGGTACACGTCGTATACTTGCAGCCGTGTGTAGTGACTACTGTATCAGGATGTAGGATGTGGTTTCCGTTTTGGTTGAAATTCAGTCTGCACAATAGCTCTACACTGCTGACATCTGATACTCGGTCGACTTCCAGACAATAGCAACGAAGTAATGCTGGCAAGCCGAAACGTAGACGACCACCAACGCCGTTTCGATTGTTTGTTCGTCCTGCCTACCCGCGTTCTCTCTTGTATCTATTGTCATGTATGTAATTACTCAATTGGGACTTTTTTTTGGCATGCGAATTTCCATTTTACTGCTTACAGAATATCACCACTCATCTCATGTACTGATAAGAGGATGAACCAGGCTATCAGCATCTCGTTGGGGGAATCTGCCAACCATGTGACGGCGCACTTGTACAATACGCAAGAATCGCATATTCCGTACCGTAAAGATGCGGTAATTAACCACCACAACTCGACCTTCTTGACAGCATCCAAAAGTGGAAACAACACCAACTATTCGCCCCGGGCGTTGATATATGATCTCAAAGGTGGGTTGGGTGCGCTCAACAAGCACGGGTACCACGAAAAGGTGCCTAATCTCGAGAATCACCCGTCGGTGCCCACCTACAACAACCCTCCACCCAAGTCGGAGTACCAGACGAGTCTTGATGAAGGTGTCAAAGGAGGCGCCGATTGGCTCGACGAGTCCACTACCCAGTATTGGACAGACTACAACAAGCTCATCTACAACCCCAAATCTATATTTGTACTCGAAAACTACGTTCATGTGGAGAAAGAGAAGGGAAGACACAAGAACTTTGCCAACCTACGCTTTGGCACCTACAATGTAGGGTGTGAAGAGTTCAAGGAAAACGATATCGAGACGCAGCTGGACCATTTCAGAATGTTTTTGGAGCAGTGTGACGTTTTCCAGGGCCTCAATGTGGTCACGGAAGTAGATAGTGCTTGGGGTGGCTACACCAGTGCTCTTTTAGAAAGCATTGTCGACGAATACTTTAACAACAGCAAGCACTGTCTTTGGATATATGGACTTATGAGCGGACGCGCAGGCCGTGGTGGAACCCTCGGTACCAACCAGGCCATTTCTCGTATCAAAACCAATATCGAATTGTCCAAGTACTCGTCGCTTTTCTTCCCTATAAACTCTCTGCCGGATACTACGAGCTCGTCGTTAGTCTCCCCATCTTTCAATGCATCCAGCTCGTGGCACAGCAGCAGCTTGAGCGCCTTGTTCATCAACTCACTCTGGGGTCTTCACAGCCAGATCAACGATACTGTCAGCATGAACCACTTGGAATCGAACTTGATTCGTAACTTTGCCAACCGTAAGTTTATCAACGAGATCAAAATCCATACCGAAACTTCAAGTGCCATGACCTCGGTAGACATCAATGCGTACTACCAAAACATTCCCACCATATCCAAACAAGATTATTTGGATTTGAGCATTCCTCACATAGTGGCCAATCCTAAGAAGTCCCAAACAAAGTACTTTGTCACCAACCGAATTGCTCCCGGTACATCTACCGAGGAATATGGAAGAGAAGGTGTTCCGTCGAACGTGTACAAGAACCACCACTTGGAAGATATAATAAAAGTCGATACCTTCCCTTACACTATATTGACCAATGGAAGAAAAACTGTGTACAACACCGAGTTTAATGTGAGCACCGACTTCAGAAATGAGATGAAGAGCTATAGAGATATAATTAAAGCAGTAAGACAGAATAACGACGCTGCGATGGCAATTGTGGAGGACAAGGAGCAGTTGATAGAGGATATCAGTGGTCTTATTGACGAGTACACTATTGGATACGAGGATAGCGATGACGAGCTGGACGATAATTACTAATAACCTGACAATTACCTAATAAAACAGAGATCAACTAAAAGGAACGTACTTTCAAAATTATGGAGATAGACTTATGGAGCGAAGTCCAATACTTCTTTATGTGTTTCTTTAAATCTTACGACAGCTCTGCTAGTACAACTGGGTTTACAACATCTTGAACGGGGCTGATGAACAAAGATTTCGAAAAGTAACGGGATCCGAGACCTTTAAGGAATAACGACACAGAAAGCTAGATAGATACTGCTGAATATAAAATTTTCATTCGAGGTCACAGTTGGTGAAGGGGTGTCATCCTACTACCTGAATTCCAGTTCGTAATTATACTATTCATCGTAATAGAGTGGGTCGTTCAAGAGAATGACAAGACCCTGCAGACTACCGGCAACCAAATGCTTGCAAGACCGACACTGTGAGTCTTAACAAGTGAAACTCTTGAGATCAAGCCGCTTTCTTACATTTGATCGCGAATTAACATATCTTGTATAAATGCCTTTTCGAGATAGACATAAAGGTAATCCGTGGTCATTACAATACAATCACTTGTTACTTTTCTATCTACTTCTTTTGCTGTCTCTATCTTGTACTATATTCTTGTGTTATCTATCAGCCTACGGTCTTTTCAACCAAGTAAATACCATAGTCGTCCTTGAGCGTCTTCATGATAGGGTCGTTGATTTTGGAGCTCATTGGAGCCAACAATCCTCTGGTGCTCAAAGTACCGTCCAAGATTTGCTGGGTGGCAACAGCACATGGAACACCGACCAACTTGGCCATGGACGAGTATCCTTCAGGGTTACCGTAGTCGACCAAAGTAGAAGTTCTGACTTCAGTTTCACCGTTGGCCCATTCAATACCAAACTTGTGTTGCAAGCAAACCAAGTCTCTTTCGCCTTCTTCGTACTGCATCAATTCTTCCAAGGTAGCACACAAAGTGTCCAAAGGATTGCCTCTTGGAGTGGTTGGCTTGTCGGAGAACAAACCCAACCATTTCAAACCAGAGATAATTCTGGTCTTGTCTTCTTCAGACTTGAACTTGGTCAACTCGTTGATCTTGGCAACAATGTCCTCTTCCGAAGAAGACTTGGCACCAATGAGCTGAGAGGTGGCGTCTTTCCAGGCGGTGGAAGCGGAAAAGACTTCAGAAGCAGCATCCTTCAAGAAACCAAGATCGACCAACACCTTGATGAATTCAGGAAAGCCTTGGAATCTCAAGGTACCTCTGATCACAGTCTCGGCTTCGGGGATGTTGTACAATTCCTTGTAGGTGGTGGAGTCTCTGTTAGGGTAAGCAACAAAGGCGAAACCTGGGTAGATAAAGTATGGCTTGGCGGTGGCCATCAAGTCCTCGGACTTGACATCAACAATCTCGCCGTCCTTCCAGTATCTGGCGGAGTTTCTCAAGGCCAACAAGACACCTCTGGAAGACCACGAGAACTTGTAGCCCAAAGGATTGTCTGAGTTTTCGGGAGCTGGCAAACCTCCACAGTACGACAAGAACGACTTTATCTTACCCCCTTGTTGGTGGACTTCTTCGATGGTCTTGACCGCGTACAAGTGGTCGATACCTGGGTCCAAACCTATTTCGTTCATCACAGTGATACCAGCATCGTTGATTTGCTGTTCCAACTCTTGCAATTGAGGGTTGATGTACGAGGTGGTGACGACGTGCTTCTTGTTCTTGATGGCAGCCTTGACCACGAGAACGTGGAAGGTGTATGGAATCAACGAGATGACCAAGTCGACCTTAGCGACCTGTTTGTCCAAGGCTTCGGCGTCGGTGACGTCCAAAGAGATAGCATCGGCAACTGAACCAGCCAATTCCTGTGCTTTGGAGAGAGTTCTGCACGCAACGGTGACTTTGACGTCTGGGGTCTTGGCCAAGATGTCGACGGTTGGCTTAGCGACGAATCCGGATCCTAATAAAAGTACTTGTCTAGAATGTTAGTTACGAATCCTCTTTCAAACAGGTCTAATAGTACATACTTAACCATTTTGAGTTGGCGACTGAAAAGTTTGGAGCGATAGCGGCGTTTAAATACAATTTTTCAGATTGTCCCAATCAGGAAACACAAGCGCCAGAACCTGGGGAAAAGACAGAAAGTGGGATTTGGAGACGGGTAGAGGGTCTGGGGGTTGCGGCTGTGCTCAGTGGTTCGGGCGTAGTTCAGGCGTAAGTGTAGGAACACTACTTTAGGAATTTTTGGCGAGGTTTGGCAAGAATGGGTGGCTCGCCTTTGCGCATACTTGCGGCTACATTTGCTATGACTCTTTTCTGAATACGCACGGAGTGAAAGATAGCGAGAGAGTGCGAGAGAGTGCGAGAGAGGTAGCGACCGAGTAGTGCGAGTGAGATGAGTGCACCGCAAGCGAGCGCACAAAGAACTAATCGATGTCGCTGGTGTAGGTGATACAGTGCTAGGCGGGGAGTGACTGTCCATCTGCTAATTACTTTGGGTGAATAGATGGCTACAAGCCCGGGGGCGACTGTACCACACACTGACCTTCACGATCAACCGCATTATAGATTCAACAATTCAATCATCTACACTTCAACAGTAGCGAACGAAAACTTTAGGTACCATACAAAGCTGGTCCTGCTGATGCTACCATGGTATTAATGGCTATGGCTATGCTCAATTATAGTTGAGAAGTAGTTGCTAATTGACTGATCGTGGTGACTCTATAAATACCTCAAGTATCGCATTCTCAGTCTGAGTTACCGTTATTTCTCATCCGTATGAGGTAGTGCGATCTGAAAATTCGCTCCAGTTAGTAGGCCTTCAGATCTACTTTGCCAACATTTCAAAATCACATGCGCGCCAACTTTTAGATCAGGACGTATAAATCAGCTCTATATTGTCCTAATTGTCGAGCTTCAGATCACCATGACTAGCTTAATTCAAGACTACAACAATCTCAAGGAATCACTTCCGTTCCTATTCCACAACTTCCAAAAATTTATCATTCCCAACGATGAATTGAGTTACGCATTGGCCACCATTGCCTTCAACCCAGTGTTCTGGAACATTGTAGCCAGGCTCGAGTACAAAACGCACTTTCTTACCAAATTGGCTGGAGGGGCGAAAAGAGGGTGCTACCTATTGGCCTTGACCATCTTCAGTCTTGGAATCTACAGGGACCACGTCTACCACCAGGCGTTGACCAACCAGCCTACTTTCCAGCCATTGGTTGATTCGCAGATCATCAAGGCATTGGCCGTTGTCACGTTCGGGTTTGGAAATTTGTTGGTGTTGACTTCCATGTACTCGTTGGGTATAACCGGCACTTACCTTGGTGACTACTTTGGTATCTTGATGGACGAAAGAGTCACCGGTTTTCCTTTCAACATCAACGACAACCCAATGTACAATGGCTCTACCCTTTGCTTTTTGGGCACTGCCTTGTGGTATGGCAAACCTACTGGTATTGCTGTGACCGGGTTTGTGTTTATCATGTACAAAATCGCGTTGTTGTTGGAAGAGCCATTCACTGCCAAGATCTACGCTGCTAGAGACAACTCCAAAAAGGAACAATAGTTTATATGTAATCTACAAAAACTCAAAAGTATTTGAGCTTCCTTCATCATCAAAGTACCGTAAGTTGAGCGATTGGAACTTCTCTGAGACCATGTGGTAGTATAGCCCGTTGATGGAGCCCGGCGACATGCAGTAGGGGGTTGCCGTTTCATGGCCCCCGATATTGAGCACCGTGTAGTAAAAGCCCTCGAACGACGCGCCATCAATCTGTTTCACCCGAGAGTCGGGCAACAAGAACTCTTCTTTCCATCTCATGTATATAAACTGGTTATCTTGCTGGCCACTTTGGATGCGCCGCAACTTGTCGCGAAGATCCGCGTCTTCTCGCTGCAGCAACTCAGGCGACTCGTCCAGATCTCGCTGGGTGAACGAAGAGAGGATTTTCCAGTGCTCGAGGTCGTTCTCGGGAAACGAGCCCCATTTCTTGTCTTCGGTGATAAACGAGTACTGCTTGATGGGTATGTCTGTGTGGGTGGTGCTCCGGGCGGAGGATTTCCATTTGTACTTGTTGAGGGGGTTGTTGATAATCTCGCCCTTGAAACAGGTGGAGATTTCGGGGTAGTTGACGGTAAGGTTGGATATCTGAAGAAAACCAGTGACTTCTGAGTTGACCAAGTCGACCGTTTTGAACTCGACCTTGATGTGGTATTTGGATTTGCCTGACTGTTGTTCTCCCACGAACTTGGCGTTGGGCCGGAGGTATGTGTTGAGGTTTTTGGGAATGCGGTTGCCGCTTCTGTCTGCGGATGACGAGATCGGCTTGGAAAGGATCTTGTTGATAGCGAGACGAGTCAGCTTGGTATTGATTGTAGATATAGGAACATTTGTAGCATACTCCTCTGTGGGATCAGGCGAATGTGATATACTGGGCTTTGCCGGTACGGGGTCGTTCAGGTCGCTAGCGTCATGCGCGAGCTCGGTGGTCTCAAAGGTGAACTTATCGGCGGCATTATCGGGAGATGAGTCAAGTTGCTTGGGGTCTTGTGCGAGGGTGGACTCGATCACAGGCATGAGAACTGGGAGTTATATAGAACCAAACCGCCTAACGAGTGCGGCAAATTAAGAGGAAACGGGAGTGACGGGAAGACGAGCGTAGATAAAGTAGATAAACAGTGCGAATAACAAGAGCAGCTGAAGCGCTGCTAACGCGCAAGCGACCAGGAGCAGCAAGAAAAAAGGTGCGACGGATGGTTACGTCAGCCACACCCACACCAAGAGCGACTGCGAAGTACAAATATACGACGATGACGCCCGAGACTCCACATGAATACCACGAAGTCGAAGTCGACGTGCTGCCCGGGGTGATGGACGTGGACTTGAATCCCGAGCTTGTTCTGGATGTGCCCGATACGCCGATGAGCAGTGGTGTGACTGGGGAGGTTGGTGAGAGAGGTGAGGTGAGAGGTGAGGACGGCAGTAGTGATGACAATGAGGTGTACGAGAACGTGGATGTAGGGGGCGGAGGTGAAGGTGCGGTTCCGTCGGCGACACTTCCGTTTGACGATGCGTACCAGGCGGCGATAGCCCGATTCTCGGATCCCCAGCCTATTGGCCCTGCGCAGCAGAGCAAGTTCATCAACTACCTCGACGACCAATTTCTCCAGATACAACGTAGGTTCATCAAGAACCAGGCCTCGACCGAGCAAACATATTCATTACCAGAGCTTCTACATGATCTCCACGAGCTATTGCGGCTCCTCTGGGTGTCGATCACCACGCGCACTCCGCTCTTTGGCCAAACAGACTACTTGATCAAGATCCTCGGCGACTTGGAGGACTACTTGTTCCACTATAAACAATTCTTCGAGGTTCAATCGACGGAACCTGTCATCAGCACATCTGAACACGCCAACCTTGTCCAGTTCTTCACCTTCTTCCAGGATTTGGACGTGCGCATTTCCATCCTCATGGATGGTGCCAGTGGCCTAGGGGAGCGGGCCGCGCACTCTGGCGAAGTTTGTCGCTACCGCGGCCTCCACTTTAGTGCCACCGAAAGGGTGCGCATGGCGCCCATCGCGGGCCGCCTACGCCTATACATTGTGTCTGCGCTTGAACCTGTGAGAACAACGTTGCAAAACAACATGTCACTGGCCTCGCCAACATTGCGCCGCTCCTCTCGTCACCTTCTGGATGTGCTTGATGTTTCCATTGGCCGGCTCTTTGAGGGCATCCTCGAGCGTACCTGAGATTCGATCGCTCGCGAAATTTATATTTTAGTGTTAGTCTCTGTACTCTCAATATAGCATATCATGGTTTGGCCATTCACCAGTAGCAAGCTGTCGTCAGAGCTAAGTAAGGAGCTTCCCGAAAACCTCAAAGACTTCTTTGACGAGGCTAATCCCGAAAAACACCAGTCTATATTCGAAGAGTCGCCCCACCACAAGAGAGTCAACCAAGTGCTTTTACGCCATGAAAAAGACCCATACAACTACGACTTGGACAAGTACAAGCGTACCGAGAAGCCCGTCAAGGTCACCGCCATCAACTGCGCCGAAATCCAGCAGCAAGTAGTGGAATGTTTCAGGGCTTTCGACATGACCTCTTCCGGTCTGTGCAAGACCCAAATCACCAAACATACCCACTGTGTTGAACTACAGAACAGAGCATTGAAGAGGCTCTACTACGACGAATGTGTCAGCACCCAACATTGCGACAAAATACGGTACATAGTAGACCAACTTTTCACCCAAAACTTCGGCCAATATGGCGATAACATCTCGGAAGAAAGCAAGGCCAGTTTCGACAACGACTTAGATAAAGTATTCTACAAGGTATGGAAATAATTGTATATAGAAATAGAACTACACCTGTGCAGCTAGATCGGTCCAGAGCTCCAATTTCTGAGCAAAGTTCATGCTAGTGACGAGCCCCGAAGTGCTGGGAAACACATAAACGGCCACCCCTTTCGGTACGAGGGTGAAGAAATGCTCCAAAAGAATTCCCATCTGTCGCGACTTGCTGTCCATAGCTGTTTCTCTTTCAGGACATTGCCTGCCCCACTCAAACGTAGCCAGGTCTAACTTGGGTGGAGCTACGCCCATGCTTCGAGCAAGATACTTGATCACAACCTCCCATATACCTTTACCAATAAATACAAGAGAACGAGACTTGGTGTAGTTGAACTCTTCTAAGAGTCGAGGCACGTTTGCAAGTTTCTCTTCCACAGTAAGCTCTTGTGCAGTCTTGGTACATCGGAGGACCAAGTCGGTAAACCCGATCTTGTATTTGATCAACGAAGCGTCGTGTTCCGGTCTCAACCACGTTTCTTCGTAGTCCGTCACTCTCTCGAGAAATGGGTCCTGTGGTTCCGTTGGTATACGTTCCAACACTTTTAAAAAGAGCTTGGACTGGTTGAAAAGTTTCCAGAACGAGTTGGAAAAATGTGCGTAGTGGTGCTGCTGGATCGACGACTGTAGGCCCGGATTGTACCCTATAAAAAGCACCTGCTGGTCTTCTGTGATACACGGTGGAAGGTCCGGATACTCCTGTGGGCTTTTTGTTTGCTCGTCTCGATTCTGCTCGAGCTTCTGCTTCACCATACTCTTTTTGGGGCTTGTACTCTGGCCCCTACTCTGAGGGACTTTTTTGGTTATTCGGCAATTGGATTTATTTGTGTCCAGGGAGCTTAGTGCCTCACTCTCAGCATCGTATCCAAAAGCCCGAATCTTTGCCCGCAAATCACCTGCACCTCCCATCCTCTTCCGGCGTGTTCTTTGCTAGCTTCAAGCTGAAAATTCGTTACTCCACATTTTCCTGCACACACCACATAAAAACATTCGTGCTCATCGTGGGCGAAGACTAGACACCAACAACATGGCAGATTCCTCGATATACTTTGAAGCCATGGTAGATGAACACTCGCCTATTCTGCATGAAGGTATCAGGCAAATTTCCACCCCGCTAAGTGGTCAGGGAATCGACAACCTTGCGCTGTTTGACATTGAAGACCGCGACCGGACGTCGTTCCAAAGACCGAACCTGATGTTCAAGGCAAAAGCCCTGACCAATTCTCGACCTAGTGACCAAGACAGAGACACCACCCTTCGTGCAGATACCGACCCTGTGTCTGATGCGCTCTTCATACATCCTACGCCCACTAGTACGGGTATAAACGATCGTCAATTCACATCACGGAACCGAGTCGTCACCAACACTTATAAGGATGAGTCCTTCTCCAGCACTGTCAGTAGGCGTAGAAAATCCGAAAACACCCCAGAGAGCTTTTTGGACGCTTCTGGTGAAAACGCACTGACCGGAAGACTTGGTTGGGCCGCTATCTGGGCAGACCCCAACACACCTTACATGACATCATTGTACCTTCAGCTTATCTTGAATGTAGTGATAATCGGCTCCATACTATACTACATATTTAGGTTTGTGCGAACGGTCCAGTCCGATATCGACCACAGACTCGAGATGTACATATCCGACGCGCTTCAAGAGATCTCGTTGTGCTCCCGTGAGTATTACAGAAATAAGTGTGCTATTGAAGATGGTCACAAAAGAGTTCCCGCTTTGGAGAAACAGTGTACTGCTTGGAGTAAGTGTATGAACAGAGATCCTCAGCTTATAGGCAAGTCCAAGATTGGTGCTGAAACGTTTGCAGATATTGTGAATGGCTTTATCAAGCCCATCAGCTGGAAGTCCTTGATGTTTATCAACGTTTTTGTTGTTGGGTCTTTGATCGCCACTAATCTCGCATTCAGAAGCTACAGAAACTCTTCGAGTGAATCGAAAAGTGCGAAACGTTCGATTCAGCTCATGGAAAAACGTCTCAAAGATCAAGAATTTTTGATCGAAAAGTATGAGCTCGAACTCTCTCGTGATCGCGAAATACCGCCTCGAGGCTTGTTGAACGTTACGGCGCAACAAAGGCTTGAGTCACCTCATATTCTCAAGTCATCTGATATGGGACAATATGAGGATATGTCCTTCAATTCCCCACTTCTGGGTCGAAGTAACTATGCCAACGACTATAGATGATTTGATTTGATACATGCGCATGGGCGCAAAATAATGTTTGATGCTATTTTCAACACACTGCGGGCATTGCCCTTGCCCAAATAGGAAATCGGGTTGCAACTAACTCATATCCAAAAACAACTCTATTCGTAGCCGGCAAGTGAGTAGTATATAAATCGACTCTACTCCTCGAGCCTTCATTCTCGTCAACTTTGCAATGTCGGAAAAATATAGTGCTGGCTCAAATCCCGACTTTAATCCCTTTGAAGATAAGAACGAGTATCAGTACGATGTGGGGCGCATCGCTTCAAGCGAAAGCAGTCGCGTATCAAATGACACAGGTGACACTAGTAGAGCTGCTAAGGAGGATGTCAAAGAGGATGAAGCCAAAGGCAGCCTCGCGATGTTCTTGAAAACCAAAGATATTCCCTTTCTCGTTCTCTCTACTGTTTTAATTTGTGTGACATCAGTGGCATCGCCTCTTCAGTCAATGCTATTTGGACAAGCCTTTGAAAAGTTGACGCTGCTCTATTCTGGTGATTATACCAGCTTTCATGGCTTTATTTCAGACGTAAGACTACTCTGTGGAAAGATCATTATCGTCGGTGCCGTTAAAATGGTGTTTACATGGTCAGGCATCTTTTCGTGGATGAAGTTTGGGGAGCAGCAACAGACTCGGGCAAGGAAACAGTTGTTCGGGTACCTTTTAACCAAAGACTCTGACTGGTACGATACCAAAGAGAACCTCATGGGAGATATCACCCAAACCAACCGGTGCATAGAGGAGTTCAGAGCCGGAACTTCGGAGGTTGTTGGGTTGTTGGTGCAAACAATAGCCTCTGTGATAGCGTTATTGGTTACAGCTATGGTCCATTCCTGGCTCCTTACTATTGTTATTTTGGCTGGCTCGCCGCTCTTAGCTTTATCTGGGTGGTACTTCGGGAAATTGACCTGCAGCGCCGCAAAGCTCGAGAATGAGGCAAGTGCCCAGGCTTCCAAAGTGCTTAATTGGACTTTAGTGGCCAGTGCTAGTGTGAGAGTTCTGGGTGGTAAGTATGCTGAGATGGTCCGGTTCAATAAAATCGTCGATACGTCTGCAAAGGCGTACTTCAAAGTAGCAAATGCCATTGCTGCAAACGGCGCATTTTTGAAAACGTTGGTTTTGATGATGTTTGTGCAAGGGTTTTGGTTTGGGAATCATCTCATCAAAATCGGACGCCTTGAAATCAACCAAGTTTTCACTTGCTTTAGTTCTTGTCTTCTTCTTGGAACAGAAATTAGCAATCTCAACCACATCTTGGCAATTCTCAATAAGGCCCATGCTGCAGCTGCCAATATTGCTAAAATGACTATGAGAACCCTGTCGAATCCTAGCGATTCCCACTTTATCGATCCTGTGAAGTGTGTAGGAGGTATACGCTTCAATAATGTCCATTTCAAATACTCCTCGAGAGATGAGTTTACTTTAAACGGAGTGAGTTTCGATATAAAGCCTAGAACAATGAACTTTATTGTTGGAGAGTCAGGTTCCGGAAAGTCCACTATTTCTCGGTTGCTTATGAAGTATTATTCAGCCTCATCCGGCTCGATTTCCATTGACGGTGTTGATGTGGAAGGAATAAGTCCGGCGTGGGTCACAACCAATATCACCCTTGTGGATCAGAGCCCGTTGATATTCAGTGACACTCTCAAGAACAATTTAGGGGTAGCAGTTGTCAACAAATTCACATCCTTGAATGATGTGCCAGAACCCCTCCTCTCAGACGCATGTACCTTTGCCTTATTAAACGACGTAATACTGGTTTTGGGGGGCTGGGATACTCCCATATCTCAAAACAAACTTTCCGGGGGTGAAAATCAGAGAATAGCGTTGGCCAGAGCTAAGTTACGCGATACCCCCATTCTTATACTCGACGAAGCCTCAAGTGCATTGGACTCATTCAGTTCGGACAAAATATTTGAGCTGATCAGGAATTGGAGACATGACAAAACCACTATTGTGATATCACATACCCTCCACCAAATTCTGCGCTCTGACTACGTGGTTGTGATAGATAAGGGCGCGGTGAAAAACCAGGGATACTTTGGGGACTTGACCCACGAGCTCATTCTCAAAAGTTTCATATGTAAACGAAGTGAAATAGATAATCACAATGAGTTGGTATCTCCAGTAGATGATTCTGATGACGACCACTCCTTGGACTACCTTAAAAACCCAGCAATATTACAAGACCTCGAAGCCAACATCGGAAAAATCTCTGGAAAAATATGCGACCTGTCAAAAGATGGCTGCGAAAAAATCATGTCGGTATTTTCTATTTTGAAGTATTGTTCCGCCACCATCACCAAAAAGCGTTTGATTGGATGTGGTATCGTGTCTGCACTTCTCGAAGGTGTTGGGGGGCCCGTGTTCTCGTTTACATTTGCAAAACTACTCAATAATATGGTCAATACTGCGATCGGCAAAGATGTGAGCTCAGCATTGATCAAATGGTCATGTACTGTAATTGGGATAGCTTTCGGAATCGGAATAAGCCGATACATCTCACTCTTCTTATTGGCGTTTGCTAGTGAGAATTGGATCGTCAGCTTGAGAAAATTGGCTTTCGTCAAAATCAATGAACAAGACATGAGCTTCTTCGATATGGGGAACACTCCAGCTGAGCTTACCACCTTGATTATGAATGATACCCGGGACTTGCGCACTCTAGTAGCCGAGTTTCTCTCTTTGTCAATAAACTTGGTGTCATTGGTTTTGGTGGGAATAATTTGGTCAATATTAGCTGGTTGGAAACTTGCATTAACAGGTATTGCATTTGTGCCGCTAATCTTGATTATCACTGGAATCTATGGCCAAGTTTTGGCAAGCTCAGAAGCTAGATACAAAGCGCAAGTGGTTGAGATTGAGACTTTGCAGCATGAGACCGTCACCAACATGAGAGCTGTTGTGGCGATGGACCTCAAAGCGTTCTTTAATGAACGCTTTAGCACTCATTTGTCTACATTAAGAAAGGTATCTACCACTCGTGCTATGTACACTGGTTTTGGATTGGCGTTATCGGAAGTTTGTATTTCGGCTGCTACTGGTACAATTTTGTACTATGGAATGAGATTGGCAGGTCGGTTTGAATACTCAAGCGACAAGTTACTTCAAGTGATTTCGCTACTTTCCTTCACGATGTCAAGTGCCAGTAGTCTCATAGAGCAATTTCCCGAGATCTCAAGAGGTCAGAGAGCAGGTACTTTCGTCATAAAGCTATTGAGTCTTGAAAGTTCCCCTGTTGAAACCGAAGGACAACTCGCGTTGCAGAAGCTGCTGTCAGACCCAGTCATAAGTTTAAACAAAGCAAATTTCAGCTATCAGCTTGGAACAGGTAAACTAGCATTGAAGAATGTTTCGATCAAGATAGCCAAGAATGACATCTTTGGAATATTGGGAGAGTCGGGGTCTGGAAAATCTACTGTGGGTTCCATCCTCGCCCGATTATACAGAGCTGATCCAGGCTCAGTACAGGTATTTGGTCAAGAGTTGAGCGATTTCGATGTAGACTGGCTTCGTGAGAAGCTTACGCTTGTTCCCCAACACCCCAAATTCTTTGAAGGAACGCTTAAAGACAATTTGGTCTATGGCCTTGTCAACAGGTCATTGACAGACGGCGAAATCTACCATGCTTTAAAACTTGTAAACATGTACTCTTTCGCTGTATCTTTACCGGAAGGACTATACTCAAAATTAGGGGAAGGTTCCAATTGTATGCTCTCGGATGGACAACTTCAACGACTTTCCATAGCTCGGGGCTTGATAAGAAAACCAGAGATACTAATATTGGACGAGTGCACTTCGAATCTCGATCCAGAGAACACAAGAATAATTATTGACTTACTCAACAATCTTAGAGGAAAACTTACAATACTAATAATTACACACGAGCCCCAACTAATGAAGATTACGGATTCATTAATTGTTTTGAAAAGCGGCCACGTTGTGGAGCGGGGTACCTATGATAGTCTTCTGGGGGCCAACACAGAGTTGAGTAGAATAACTAATCGTGTGTAGTAGATTATCTAATTAGTAATATTGAGATTTCTAAATACCACATTGCTCGTTTATACTTTGACAACAATGTATGGAACTTCGACATCCTCGCCTTCTTTATCATCACAACATATTTCAAAAATTAGTTCCTTGACATGTTCAGGAACCTCTTTCTTACTGACTTCTTTGATCAAATCAGTCAATTTCAAAGGTAATCTGTCCTTCACTTTCTTTGGTGGGAAAAATGACGCGTACAATAAGGAAACACCGTAAGACAACATAGATATCTCGAGACCTTCCTCCTTATCGAAATGGTCAATTAATTCTTGTAAAGTAATATTACCCTTCAACTCAAACCTATCCCAAGTTTGATCAAAAGTTTTGTCATTGTACTTGCCTTGAGCAGACTTGATTGGTTCCGAGAAACCGATAAATGGCAATGCCAAGTTGATAAATCCGTTCTTATACTTTTCAATGTCGTCATTCTCGCCAGCAACCTTGAAGAGCTCCAAACACACCAAACCTGTGACCAAGGCGGTAGTTGTTGCAATGGCTGGGATGATTTTACCAGCAATAAATTTAGTTTTATGGGCATCAGCTGTTTCAATAGAATAGTTCAATGCTCTACAGTTCGAAGCAGCGGTTATAAATTCAATATGGTGATTGGTGTCATCATCCTTCTCGAATTCAATTGGGTTCAATCTGAATCCAGCCAATGTACTTGGTTCAGGGAGCGATCCGGCAATTTTCTTGACTTCATTATCATCAAATGAGCCCGAACTGGCTTGTTGTTCGGCTTCAGCGTCGTTTTCGGCGATCTTAACACCAGATTTTGGAGCAAATGGTTCAATTTCAATAGAATCTAAAACCTTCTTATATTCTTCAAATGAAGCGTTTGGTTCTTTCAAACCGTAGATCTGGGCCAACAAGTTTGCACCACCAGAAATAAATCTGAAGTGATCCTCGTTGTTGATATCGAAAACCAAAGGATCTGGAGCTCTCTTTGGTCCTGACCAAAATGCAGCACCGCTTGAGTTCTTTGCATCTTTAGGGAAGTTATACAACAATTGCTTTATTTCGTGATTGAACTTGACTTCGAACTCTTGTCTTGCCCATTTGATACAATCTTCAAAGCTGTAAGGACGGTTATTCAAAAGAGACGAGATGTTTTCCAAAGTACCTTTGATGTCAGGGTTTTGCTTTAAAGTTTGTTCAACGAAATTTGGTTGGGTCAAATACAAGTTGACACTTTCAGGAGAGTCAGCAAAGTATCCTTGAAATAATGATTTGGCCCATGCAATAGTGTGGTCGATCTTATTAGGGAATGATCTCAAAGTACAAAGAGGAATCGATTTTTCAGGAGCATCTTGCGACGAGGAGTATGATTCGGTCATGTTTGGAATGACAACCTGAGTGTTACCTTTGGTACCAAGAGTACCTGATTCTAATAACGGTTTTTTGTAGAAAATACAACGACGGTCAACATATGTTCTAGCTTCAATGTTGTCCAAAGCATTTACTACAATATTTATCTCATTCCAGAAAGCGGAGTCAAAAATTTCTTCAGTTTCAGGGCCAACCTTGTCTAATTTGGCTTCGATATGTCCGACCAACTCAGGGTTCATTGCTTGGACGGCCAATGAAGCAACTTCTGACTTATTTTTGCCAACATCTTTGCTTCTAAATAAGAATTGTCGGTTCAAATTGGACTTTTCAATTGAGTCCATATCAGTTACAATAATTTTACCGTTTTCTCCAGAACCAAGACCCATCAAAGCCCAGTTCTTTAACATTTCACAACCGATGGCACCAGAGCCGACCAAGAATACTTTCAAATTCTTAATAGTGTCTTGGAACACCTTACCGAAAACGGCAATTTGGGCATCGTATCTGGAACCAATAGGCTTGGTAGTTTCGGCGTTTCTTGGGTATTTATCGTTTGGAGGTAAGGATTCCAACGAGTCAAAGTAGAGCCACTGCTTTACTGGACCGAACTTAGAAGAACAACACTTCAAAACTTCTTGAGCGATTAATCCACCATAAAAGGCGTTCATAGCAGGAATATCACCGGTAGCTTGATAGGCCAATTCTCTCAAGATCTTTTCATCGAGCTCAGCATCTCCCAAGACATCGGGGAATTGAGTAGCTACCTGCTTGACATAGGTTAAAAACTCATTGAAATCCTCTCCGTTATATGGTCTTGGTAATCTACCATTCTTATTCTGGAAACCGTGTAATGCTTGGAATCCCAAGTGTAATTGAGGAGGCCTGTCGAACTTGGCGAAATCAGAAATCAAGTATTCAGGATTGGCTAATTGTCTCAATAAAGGTTCGAATGTGACTTCTTTAGGTACTTTGACTTGAGTGTATAATCCACCTTTCACGTACTCACCGTAAGATTCGTCAATCTTGATCTTGAAAGCAAAAGGACCGAGAACTTCGATCTTATAAGCTTCACCACTATTAAGTTTTGGCATTCCCTCGATTTCGGTGAATTTGACATAGTCTCCGTCTTGCAATCCATGTCTGTTGTCGTCCAACATAGTCACTGTACCGTCTGGCATGATATCAGAGACGATACCAGTTGCGGGTTCTTCACCAGTTTGATCAATAATAGTAAATTTAGAGCCAAAATCGACAAATAATGATCCAAATAACCCTTTGACGTCCGCATTAATGAACCCAATGTTTCTATCATGAGTATAGTTGTTGATTCTAACTTGCTCTTCCAATGACAAGCTAGTAGATACTATACATTTGAAAGTAGACAAAGTATCAATTTCCAAATCGGTGATCACTGAAATTGGAACGTAACTATTCAATTCCTTCAATTTAGGAGCAGATGCTTCAGCTCTGGATTTACCGATATCGGTTTCAGGGTCCAAGAAAAATTGTGATGACAAATCTTGGATTTGAACTGGTTCAGGATCGTACAAGCTCAAAGACTTGACACCGGCAAGGGCGACATTTTTGGCTATTTCGATACCCAAACCTTTTAACCCAATTATCAAGACATTGGCGTTTTGCATTTTCAACATCGCCTCCTTACCTAAGACATACAATTGTCTAGAGTACAACCCTTCGTCAATCTCCCTTGGCGAAGGGGAATCGATTTGCATATTGTCACCCATACTTACCGATAAAATTAAGTGGTTAGTAAAAGAATCCAGCGGCAACAGAACTTATTAATCGTTACAAGTCGGTTTTCGATTGCGACGAGCTTATGTAATCTGATCAGGTGATAAATGTGTGTTGCGGCACGTGAAAGAACTTCTTGTTAACAGGCAACATAGGTTGAGGTTTCGTTTGTGATTGCGGTAGAGCCGCAACTGAAGTAGTAGGTTTCTTTTCGTCTTTTGCTGAAGCCTAATCGGACATACTTGTCCGCTTGGCTTAGAGGTTGACGTAAAGGGGAGAAAAACTGGACCTGCTCGAATTTCAAGTAAACGAAGTAAATAGCAAATATACATCACTCGAGCATATATGGACTACGTAGAAGAAAACACCTGACTTGAAAACTTGCCTCATATAGTCTCATTTGTTTTTGCGTTAACTCATCACGAGTTCTTGTGGAGATCCGAGACATGTCAAAGATTCCAAATAATATCGAGAGTTTGGCCCAATATGTCTTTGCTTGGGATGTACAGACATGTGCAATTGCGAGTATATATGCGTAATGTAGGTTTACAAGGCGGATTGTTAAACTTTCGCCGAGCCTTTGTTAAATATATTTTTGTTTAGAAAATTCCTTCTATTTTGGCCGTGATGACAATTTATTTTTACATGTTACAACTACATGAACGCGCCCCGGCTATCTGGAACACCTGTATTTTTACATTCATTTTAATTATTATCGTCATCATCAGTTGTATATCAGTTTCTTTTTGTATTAGCGCTGTGCTCCTTTCCCCACTCTTCGTTTTAGACGAATTTCCGCCAATAGCAAAAAATAACGTCTCCAACTGCCCGCAATGTCGCCCACAACAGTGCCAGCAATAATTGTGCTGACTTTTGGATTGTTCAAACCCTCATCTTCTGCATATTTTATCACTGATGCAAGAAAATATTCATTTCGAACAAATACCGAAAAATAAGATAACAATTATCCACGCTCGGGCCATGACTCAAAATCATCTTTTCGTAATTTGGGGGAATTGTACCGCAAAGCTAAAGATCCTTATCTATCGAGGACCTAATCCAACAAAAAATAGTGATGGGATTGGAAAAATAGAAATGGATCAGCGTCTAGAGGCCCCTGTCAGCCCAGTGGTGGCGGTCAACGAATGGGCGTCACCAAAAGAGAGCCTTGCTTTATCAGGTTCTCGAACCAGATATCTGCTCCAAACCCCTGTACCCCCGCAGTGCGCGAAGTGGGGATTTATTACTTCTTCTGTGTTAGTGGCCACCCTTGAGGATTACCTAGTAGCAGTGGCGTCATATCTAAACCCCTCTCAATGAATGAATTTCACCCTACACTTTATACCAGCATTCGTAAGATATGTACCGTTTCTTACTTCTTCACCGAGTCACTTGGGGCCCAGTTACGAACAATAGAGGCTACTATGAGGGAAATCTCTATTTTTCCGTCAATTGTACACGGCGTCCAGGGCCCAATTATCATGCTCAACCACCTAAATTGACTCCGATTTGGGGCGCCATTCGTGTTGTTCCGGAACTGATTGGGCCCTTGATCACGTTTTCGCTAAGCGATCAAAATTAATGACACCCACAAGTTTTTCAAGCAGTTACCCCAATGGCTCCGGTCACATTACATTGTCTTGCCGACGTGTGCTTGATTCCTGTACGTACAATCTGCACGCACTTAATAAGAAATTACTAACGTTAGATCGGAACTGCTACTCCTTCAGTCAGTGATGAAGTCACCCAGATAACCAAGCTTGCCATGGATTCGCATCTTTCAACCACACTCCATAGCGCTGGAACAACCATTGCCGGTCCTTGGAATGAAGTTATGGACTTGATTGGTCAGATGCATCAGCTTTTGCATGACAAACACAACGTGCTTAGAATCCAGAGCGATATACGGGTGGGCACTCGTATTGATAAGGTGCAAAAACCTCTGGATAAAATTGACGTGGTGAATGAAAAGTTAAAGAAGTTACAATAAATTAATTGATATATGAACTATAATATACAGACTATTACTCCGTTAATATGTCGATTTATAATATACAATGCTAAGTACAAACGCCAGTGATCAGGTAGATCAAGGGTTATCGAAAAAGAAAATGTAAAACAGTCTCATAAGAGATGAAAGCAATCAGAAAAAAATGTTATAATAACAATGGGAAGGAATTAAAGTCAATATATGCAATTGTAAGCAAAACACGTACCAAATCTATGCAAAATCTATTAGTATTCCGGTCGACTAGTAGTAATGCTTAGGGAATGCAGTATATTGATTTTGGTTGTTGTGAGTAGAAGACTGGAAATTAGCACCACCCGATGCACCATTGGAGGTAGCGGAGTTTTGTATGTAATTAACCGAGCTGGCTCCATTTACGCCTCTTTGATAAGGATGGGGAAGCATATGTGGGTGTGCATTGGCAGATGTGGCGAAGTAATTTCCACTATTCACATTATTATGGGATGCTGAAGGGGTTATTGAAGCGGTATTGCCTAAAGTATTCAGTTGCTGTTGTTGCAGAAGCTGTTGTTGCTGCTGCTGGTATGCTACTTTATTTGTACTAGTGGGTGAAGCTATTTCGTTTCCGGCTTCTTTTTTGAGATCTTTATTGGCTTTGGCATTAAGAATTGGCTCGACATAAGCCTGTTCGCTCGAGCTAAACCCCGCCTTTTCTGCCTTTTTCTTTATATGCTGATCACGTTGTTCCAATACCTTTTCGGTAAGTTTCTTCTCTTTCAAACACTCAGAAACGGTATCTTCATTGACTCCAAAGGATGCTGGATCCGACCAGAACATCATTCTGATGAGCTCGCAGCATTCTGTAGGAGTGAATGACTTTTTAGTAGCTTTATTGAGCTCCATACTGATGAATCTCCACTTCTCCAACTCACCAGCATCCAAGATCTGCTGCAAATGCACTTTATCTTGAGGATCCCAACTAGACGAATTGTTATTTCCTTGCTGCCCTACAATAACTTGATACCTATTTCTGGCAGCAAGATACGAACCGACGTTGGTGGCTTCTGCAATTTCTACCCATGACTTTCCTTTCTTTTTCAACGATACAATTAGTTCGTCTTGGTACTTTGAAAACTTGGACTTTCTCTTGGCACGTTTCTGTGACAAATTGAGGTTTATATCTGGTCTTGTTTGGGCTCTGGATAAGGGAGGGGCTGGCAAGAGTTGTTGCAATCTTTCTGGAAAATTGGGGTAGAGAACTGCAGGGGTAGAGTTTCCGTTGGCAACGTTGGAAACTGGCAAAGATGAAGCAGTTGTGACTTGGTTATTGGGAAGATTAGCATGAGTTGAAGGTGGTGGGGCATTTGTGGCTTGAGGATGTGGAATACGGTGAGGAGGCGCTTGGCTATAGTTGGCATTATAGAATGTGTTGATGGATGTGTTTGTGGGAACAGGTGTGGAAGAAGCGCCGTTTGCGGCGGTGGAATTGGTGGCGTTGGTTGTGTTTGAATAAGGAGCAGCAGTTGTGTTGTTTGGCACCATCATGTAATTGTTGATGGGCGCATTGTCAAAATACTGTTGTTGTTGAGCCAGCGGCTGTTGATTATGTTGTTGTAATTGTTGTTGCTGCTGCTGTTGTTGCATCTGCTGCTGCTGCAATTGTTGCGCCAGTTGTGCCAGTTGAGGTTGTTGTTGCTGGGGCTGTTGGTAGTTGGGAGGATAGCCTGATTGGTTGAATGTGTATTGGGAGTTTTGAGGGAAATATGAGGGTTGTTGAAGCACCATTGTCGAAGTGTAGTATCTTGGCTGGATATCGTAAGCGCCGTTGGCATCCTTCATGTTATGCAGAATCAACTGGGGATCCTGAAGTTGTTGTTGCAGCTGTTGCAGATTCATTGGTTGTGACTGTTGTTGCATCTGATGCGGATGTAAGTGGAGACCGTATGGTTGATGGTGGGAATAACTTGTAGTGTTGTTACTGTTGCTTGTAGATATGGTGGCGGCTAAATTATTATTCATATGAACCAAAATCAGATTGAGTCAGATACCTACAACGGCTTTGGAAAGTAAATGGTTGATGATATATGATGAGTTTTTGTTGCAAAAGAACGATCTTATTTTAATCAGTTACTCAACAATATATAATAAAGCAGATGTGGCCTAAAATATTACACTGTAACAAAGTGTCAGTAGTAAAAATTAATATATAGTAGTGGTGGAAAATAGATTTATTTTATAAAATGTGAGGAATGATAAAAGGAAAGGAGAGATACTATAGGCAGGACTTGGAGGCTAAAGATGTATGTTGGGTCAATCGAGAATGTATGATGCAACTCGCAGCAAAGCACGACCCGAAAACGGATAACCTACCCAAACCGCTATGGAAACTACGAGATGTGGAGACTCCGAGATATTGTGGAAGTAGACTGGTATGCTGAGCAGGCAATAAGAAACAGGAGGAGGAGGAGCAGAGGAATTATTATTTGACCAAATTATTTCTTTTTCTTTGGAAAATAATATTTAGTAATATTTTTTGGGAAATTAGGATGTGCGCGAGGTGTGAGTGCGTGGGCGTTAGTAGTGAGGGCTTGGAGAAATAAAAGCGATGTGGTTATTTTTAATGAAATTGTGTGTTTTTGGAAACGAAATATTTTTTATTTTTTAAAATTCAACAAAACAAATTGATTTTCAATCTTTGATTGTTTCATTTTTTTTCCTACGGCAACGCTACCTGCCGCTCTGCTTCTATTAATACAATTTTATTAGCACACAAAGAGAGATCGAAACTAGTCGCCATATTGTCGGGGTAGTGGAATCAATAGAACCAAACGGCCACTCTTTAATTTTTTTCGGGCATTCTATGTTGCCCTGGTCCAGCAACCTAACCAAGAACTGCAACCTCAAGATTGGTGCTGCAACGGACTTCAATACGAGGTCTAACTTCAGTCGATTTATCCAATCAAACACAGGGTCACCCCGACGGAGGCTGAGTGGGTCACATCTCACTTCCGTTCAACGTTATTCCATATTATACTTTCCTGACCAATTCTCTTTATCGTATAATTCAAGATCAAGATAGGAAATATTTTTAACCTCTATTATGATCTACGATGAAAGTTTATTGCGACAGAATAAATTTGGTGAATCATCAGCTGGTTTAGCGCGAGATTGTGTACTGTTCATTCATAGAAGCTAATTGTGGTATGTGCAGGACACGCCTTGCTCGGTTCATTAAATGTTAGATACTTTAAACATATGTAGCACAATAGTCTTATCGTAAACACATTGGTATGTCAAGATAGCCGAATGAAAGCTTGAATAAGGTTAATCCTGGAACACTTCAACTTCCTATTCTCCTTCTAGCGAATTAAATTCTCTTGCGCGTTGCCACCCTATTTTGTACTATTTATCAATTCAGGGTCTTGTTTAGTCCCCCAATTCTCGAGGCAGAACCGGCCACAAAACCGGCCACAATAGTAAGGCGTTGCATTGAGATTTGGTGGCCACAGGTTAGATACGTGATATTCTGGCAATCTTCTTGTTATGCGTACAACCAACTAATCTAAAAGGTAGTTTTCAATTTAGAGTTCTTTTTTCATGCTTTTAACCTCGTACTTGCAAAATACATCATGGGTTTACGCAAACAGTACTTTATCTGGTTGAGTGGCTTAATTTGGCGGATTTGAGAACCCTCTCTCTCCAAACACTCAGTACGCAACGCAACGCCACCACTCCACGTATCACCATGCCCTCTTTGGAATACTAGCCAAGAATGGTCTCTCGTAGGCTAATCACATTGAGGTTTTATTTCTATTTTTCTTGTCGATTCTTTTTGTGCGCTAGGCTAAGATTCACAATATCACAACCATACATGCTTGTGCAGCGCGCATGGCTAAGCACCTAATCACAACAACATAGTTACCGGTAACGCTTGAAATAACAATCAGATGCTTATTACGTAGAAATAAATGATCTCACCAGTACGAGCGTTGAAACTAATGCGTTTCCGCTCAACTTAGCGGTCACCTTATGGTTAAACTCTTGACAATGAAGATGTCTTATCTTATTTGTCATTTCAACTCTATTACTTAGCCTCTCGAGGCTCCTGATCATTATTGAGGCCTGTGCGCGCCGATCCGACTCGGATCCAGCAAGGTCGTATAATATTGCAAATCTTTACGTGTCTATAGTAGGAACAAAAAAAAAAAATACGCCAAACCTCAGATACGTAATGTTCCAATTATTTCGATTGCCACAAACATAGAGAAAATCTTTTAGATACGAAGATCAACCGTATAAATCGTCTTGTCCATCCATCATCTACATTTCAATACACAGCAAGTATGATATAAACATAATCTACAATTTTGTTGATCAGGTGGCCCAGTACTGCTTCGGTTCTCCAGTAAGGTTTTGCAAGCTTCTCTTCCTTTGCTGTTATTTTGTACTCGTACTTCAAAGAACATTAGTGATTATTTTTTGATTTTATTGTTCTCTTTGTGAGTCTCGCTCGTATTACCGATAAATCTATGTCATGTTAAATATTTTAAACTTTACAGTTTTCAATTTTATCAGCATACATTAGCTCTTATTTATTTAAACGAGTTATTTTTATTTTTGCTTGATTCTCATTTCAGGTGGACACATATTGTCTAATCATGTGCTGATTAAATATACTTTGGTCCACTCCTGTTCAGGTCCGTTTATTTATTAGCTACACCGACAATTCAAATTATATAACCGTATCATAGTACAGGTTAGATACATCAACAAAACTTTATTCATGAAATATTCAAATATATTTGAGTTCATAACTCCTATTTTTCACAAACTTGCGGAAATTATGATCTGATCGAGATTCTAACCATACTTGACGTCGCGCATATCTGCAGCTGTTCAAAGTAATAGATGTATCAGTAAGCGCATGTTCCCCCACGTCTTGGTACAAGCTATCAAAAGAGTGAGAATTGCACTCAATCCAATCCATACCCTAATTTATACTCAAACACATGACATTTAAAATAATAGAATGAAATTCTCACTGCTCTATATTGTTCGGCTCTGCCCGAGCATACGCGTATCGTCTAATCCCGGCATATCCATTGGATAGCAACGATTTCACGCACGAAAAGATCCATTGAATCTCGTCCCACGAGAGCCGACAAAAGTCTTGGTTCACAACTTTAATTTGTATCTAATCAATTTAGAGTTTTACGTAATTTGTATATTGCTTACGGATTCTTTTACACTTTCTGTTATTCGATATCGGATTTCGGGCTCAACAATTGATGCTATTAAGAACCAGGAATGGTGCTGCCTTTAACTCGTTTTCTTAGTTTGTTCTTCCTTCTCAGCGCATGTATGCTAATATTTTTTGTATCTGACTGACGTACGGAAAAAATATCTCAATCAGTATATTTTACACTATAATAATATAATGCGAGATTGAATATAATCTTATATCAAGATGTTGGTCGGTAGCGAAGTTATTGTACGGATCAGAAGCGAGATTCGGGATGCATTCATTGAGTGCTAGGAGCTTATCTATATTGAAATATTTGTAATGATACATCAGATATGATTTTGTACATAGAGACTCGCTTCGATACGAAGAAGTAAATTGTAAAAGCTGAAATGGCTTGGTTTGCAGCCTCTGCTAAATACTGTGCGACAGACAACAAATTTGGCAGAGGGCCATCTGATCGTGACCAAACTCTTGACGGTCTTGAGCTAGGTGGCTATAAGGCAACACATTAAGTTGTGTTGATGGGCAATGAAGTGTATATGTGTTTTAAGCCCCAACTCATAAGATCGTTCGGGCTACGGGTGATCATAAGTTGCCGGTCTAGTATAGTGGTCAGTACAGTTCGTTGTGGCCGAACAGACCCAGGTTCGATTCCTGGGACCGGCATGTTTTTTTTTCCTAGCTACTGATATGCTCTCACTGTAGTGACAGTGCCACCATGATAAGAGTTGCTGCTAATGATACAATTCTCACGAATTATGAAGCATCACCCAATTTATTTTTACAAGCGCTGCAAATAGAGAATGGATTGCCTCCATCTACAACGAAAGTCATCAGATAAATTGATTCATTATAATAGATAAACTACATAAGTAGACGAGTGAGTTATTTAAATAGCTCGTAAAAATCCAACTCCTCTATCAAAACGATTTCTGAAGTTGGAAGGGATGCTTTTTCAGCTGCCTTCGCTTTTTCGGCTCTTTTTTTGGCTTTCTTTTCGTGCCATTTTCGTTCCTTGGTAGTTTTATGCTTGTTAAGAAATTGGTACTGAAGTAGTTTTTGGGCATCTGTCAACGTGGTGCTAGACAAATTCACCTTTTTAGCGATTCGTTTATCAGTTAGTTTCAGCTCTAGTAAGCTCTGAGTATTTGTAGTAGACAACCATGATTTGAAGCTCAGATACCCAATATCGGGGACAAGCAGAAGCAGCTTGTATCTCTTTTTACTTTTTATGACTTTGTAAAGAGTATTCGAATGATTTGAGGCCTTGTGGATAGAATGGCTACTTTGACTATTCGTGTTTGAGGGGTACATACAGCTGGAATACGTAGATGGCATAAGTTAGCAATACGAGAAGAACTCGAAATAAATGATATGTAGATTCATTTCCCGAGATCAACTTATACCGCTCTCTGTAAATTATGCGATGCTTTGAGGCATAGTACTATTGGCATTCTCTACTCTGTTTGTTATCTTTACTCTGCTGTCTCAATAAATTTTGGGTGCAAAAAAGAAGTAAGAAAAACTAATGACTTTTCGGGGCAGTGACTGCCACAAACTTGAATTCTATATGTACTCGTATAGAAGTCTCTCTATTGTTGGTCGCCTCCTGGGAGACCCATGCTATTCACCTATACAAGCCAAAGCACCTCGACCACTTTGACTAGCTAGCTCGACCATTTAGTACTATTTTCACGACTTTTTGCAAAAATGCTACAACATTTGACTACTATCACATATCAATTCTCTGATGCAAAATTGTATCGAATACTTAAACTAATGTATTAAAACAGAGAGGAACCTAAATCAATATATAAAATAAACAGCTACTCACTTGGAGTTTTTCTTCTCGTGCTGTTTGGTCAAGAATTGTAAGGGAATTTTTGACACTTCGTCAAACGATTTATCAGGATTGAAGCTTCCTTCGTCGCTGAACTTGTAGTTATTGACTAGACGAGAACCAGACGAAGGCAGAGATCCAATTTTCACCCCCGAAATACCACGTGCAGCCCTATCAACACTGGAAGAAGGTTCTGGTTGAGGCTCCTGGACGTGTTTCGAAGATTGGAACACCCGAGTAGGTGGAACATAATCGCGATGCTCCCATGGAAATACGGGATCGGTTTGGGTTTCTTCGTCCCAATCTACCTCAGGGAACCCGCCAGTACGTACCTCACTCGAAGTCGGAGCTGAATCTTGCGGCAAATTCCACACGTTTTCAGTAGGGGTGAACTTCAATTTGTGGGCTTCTCCCTTTGGGTTCTTCAAGATATGTGACCTCTTTTCGGTACTGAAGAGCTTGTTGAACGCAGCCCACCATAAGTGATGGTAGTTGGAGGTATCAGACGACAAGATGCTCGAAGAATGCCAAGGCTTGGTGCTTCCAAAGAAGTGAAGAAGCTTGATATCGCTGAAGAACCGGTTGAACGCCGGCAAGTACTGGTAGTGCTGGCCCAAGTTGGGGGTAACATTAAAGAGAAACGGCAATCTGATCCAATTGTCGCCACCGGACCTGATGTTGAAGTATTCGTTCAAGAGACCCTGGTCCGCGCCATCAAAAGTGCTGTCGGGAGTACCGGAAAACTCAACCAACTCCTTGAATATAGTTTGGTCTGGTTTGATCACAAGCACGCCCGAATTGAAGATATCTGGCCATCCAGAGTCGGCACTGGCGACGATCTGGTGGGGCTCCACGTCCTCATACTTCTCAAACAAGTGGTCCAAGTTGTCCAACGGTAAGGCGTCACTGTCGATATACACTAACTGGTCGTACTTGGATTGGTTCCAGAGCAAGATCTTGGAAAATGTTATGGACAACTCCTTTCTGCCCAAACTCTTGAGAAGCTTGGCTATGGGCGCCTCTATAAGATCGTCATCAATGGGAATGATCTCGTCGTAGATCTCCTTCACCAATTTCACTGATTCGTCCGAGAGGCCATGTACCGCCAACAATATCACAAGCTTGTGTTGGGTAGTGTGCTGATGCTTGAGTGACGCTCCTAGTGTGAGTGCGCCCGGTAAGTACGCCTCGTTAGTGAGTAGGGTCACGTACGCTTTGGTCATGTTGTATTTGTGAGATCGCCTTGGTTCCACTAGTTCTGATTGTGTCGCACTTGGTCTGGTGAGGGAATCCGCACTTGCCAAACTCGCACAATTCTTTGCTTTGCTTTTGCGTTTGCCTTTCTTTGGTACGTTTAGACGCGCTTCTTATCTCAATTGAGCAATTGATCTGAGAAATTGATCTGATCTACTTGCTCGCGTTGATAAGTGAAGTGGTAAAAGTGATGATGTGAGGGGCCACACCAGCTGTATAAGTTGTATTAATACTATAAACTGTGGTGGTACTGGGATCGGCAGGTTTAAATAATCGAGCTTTTTTCTTCCTGCTCTTATCGGGGGCTTATTGTCAAGGTGAATTTTAGCCCCTTAAGCATTTAGACATTGCATACTAGTTGGTTACAGGGGCCCGAGTGTGGCAGAGTTACATTGAGTTGTTATTTACTATACATAGGATGGCAGATCACTCCGAGACGGTGGTTGTCACGGTAAAGGTCCAGTTGCCTGATTCCGGGTCGTAGCTCTTGAATGTCATGTCAGGCAAACTCTTTAATTTTTTAATGTGACGCGCGACCAATTCACTTTTAGGATCCACCACTGGAAGCTTATCGGCTTTGTTAATAGGATAACAGTTTTCCAAGGTGATTTGCGCTGGCAAGTTTAAGCCTTCTCCGAGTTTGGGCGAGCTTCCGTCGGGGTAAACTTCACAGGAACGGGTTCCAAACACAATCAAGTTTCCAGTTATGTCGTCCAAATTAAAACTGGACAAGTCGACTGGCTCCAAAAACTCAATGACACCGTAATGTTTGCGGCCGATTCTGAAGTTTTTGATGCCACGGAGGTCAGAAAGACTCTTGGCTTTGAGGCTGGCTATGGATGGCGATGTCCAGTACCCATCGTCGTCCACGTCATCTTCACTAGTAGGCTTGAGTTTGGTGTTTTCTATATGTTGTGTACCGTTACTAAGAGATTCTTCAGACTCTTTAATGAGCTTTTCTTCTGAGCTTGTGCTTACTGAAAAAGAGCCTCTTCTTTTGGTTTCAAGGGGCGAGCCGTCGTTTTCTATCAATTTCAGCTCTTTCTTTGGAGCTTTCAATACCAAATTCTTGTAGTTTGCTTTGGGTGCAAAGATATCGGAGCCCATAATGGCATTTTCGGTTTCACTTGTGAATAATCCGTCGGATTTAGACACAGTTGCTACACTGGAAGACACATTAGAGCTCTTTTTGGGAATGGCTTCCAAGTGGAACAACTGCTTGATTTCACGGCGTCCTGTAAGCGGCACTCTTTTTGTATTTTTACTACCTTCGCCAACCTTGATAGCGGTTGGAGTGGCTTGGACACCGGCTTGTGGTACTGATAGACTCTGGAAGAGCGGGTTGTTTCCGTATGGATTTTGTGAGTTGATGTTGGCCAAAGGCTGCTGGTTATTTTGGGTGGACTGTCCAAGAAGACCGGTACCTTGATTATTATTGTTAGTGTTGGCATTGTTATTTCCAAATAAACCTCCACCAGTCGAAATGCCGCCTGGAGCAGCCGGTTTGCTGCCAAATAACCCGCCTGCTTGGTTGTTGTTTGATCCCAAAGCATTATTGTTGCCTCCAAACAATCCTCCAGTAGTAGAAGTACCAGCATTGCTGTTATTTGTCGCATTGTTGAGTCCTCCAAAAAGGCCTCCGCCACTAGTATTATTATTGTTGTTGGAACCAAATAATCCTCCGCCAGTGGCACCGGTAGCTGGTTTACTTCCGAATAAACCTCCACTGCTAGCATTATTGGCACCTGCTGTATTATTGGACTGGCCAAACCCGGTGGTATTGGAATTGTTGGACCCAAATAATCCACCGGTAGTTCCAGCTGGTTTTGCTCCAAAAAGACCCCCGGAATTGGTATTGTTGTTATTATTGTTTGCTCCGAAAAGCCCTCCACCAGAAGTATTGGTGTTGTTGTTGGTGTTGGATCCAAAAAGCCCTCCACTGGCTGGTGCTGCTGGTTTGCTTCCAAAGAGACCACCTGAGTTGGAGTTGTTGTTGGCACCACCGAATAATCCTCCCGTGGTGTTGTTGTTACTGGCACCTCCAAACAACCCACCACCACTGTTGTTACTCTGGTTTCCTCCAAGAAGACCACCCGTAGCAGGTTTTGCTCCAAATCCAGTATTGTTGTTGGCACCACCAAAAAGACCACCAGAGTTATTGTTATTGGAACCAAATGCACTGCCAGAAGCTCCAAATCCGGTATTGGGGGTATTATTGGTGTTGGATGCAAACAATCCACCACTATTGTTATTTTGGGTGCCAAAACCTGAGCCAGAAGTTCCAAACCCGGTATTATTCGAAGCTCCAAAGGTAGAATTGGTATTGTTGGTGGCACCAAAGGCAGAAGAGGTGTTATTAACTCCAAAAGGTGAAGAGTTGTTATTAGCACCTCCAAAAAGTCCCCCAGAATTGTTGTTATTGGAGCCAAATGCTGAAGCAGTGTTGGAGCCAAAAGCTGGCTTATTGGCACCAAAGGCACCAGAACCTCCTCCAAATGCATTGTTGGTGTTGGTGTTGTTGGCACCTCCAAACACGGAGCTGGTGTTGTTTTGGGCTCCAAAAGGAGAGTTGTTTTGGGCCCCAAATGCTGAGGTGGTGTTGTTAGACCCAAAAGGCGAGCTCGACTGTGCTCCAAACGCAGAATTGGTTTGTGGCTGGGCTCCAAAAGCAGACGAGCCACCAAAAGCCGAAGGTTTATTGTTGTTTTGGCCAAAACCAAAGCCAGTATTTGCCGTAGCAGGTGCTCCAAAAGCGGAACCTGTAGAGGTGGCACCGCCAAAACCAGAAGCAGCACCGTTAGCATTACCAAACCTTCTGTTCTGCTCATAATCCTTCATTCTGAGCTCTTCAAACGACCAATTTTTATACTCTGGCATCGATGAAATGTTCTGGAAAACGGTGACACCTCCAGCGGTATCTTTTTCACTAAAAGGCGTGAATGGCTTTACAGCAGTGCCGTTGTTGACATTATGATCGCCTCCTGCACCTCCAAACACACTGTTGGTGTTGGAATTGCCTCCAAAAGGCGAGCCCGTGTTCGCTCCAAAGGCCCCACCGCCGCCAAACGTCGACTTATTGGCGCCTCCAAACAATCCCCCGCCGTTATTGGCAGGAGCGCCAAACGCAGGAGCAGAATTGGAGTTGTTGCCGCCAAAAACAGAATTGGAATTGGAATTGTTCAATGCAAATGGCGACGTATTGTTGCCAGCCGTACCAGTATTAGCCGCACCGCCAAAAAGACCCCCAGATGTGGTGTTGTTGTTGGAACCAAAGGGAGTTATTGAGGAGTTGGTGTTGTTGGAGCCAAAGGCACCCGAAGAACCAAAAGCGCCCGTATTGGTGCCCGCGTTGTTGGTGTTGTTGGCGGACCCAAACATGCCACCGCCCGACGCATTGTTGTTGGCACCAAACGGAGACGTAGTGTTGTTGTTGACGGAAGAGCCAAACGGAGACAAGTTGTTACCGCCTGATGCTCCGAAGCCTCCAAAACCTGATGATGATCCCCCAAACATTGCAGTGTTATAATTATATTGAAAATTCGATTTGTTTAAAAATTTTGGACGTGCGCGGAAAAATTAGCAGAGGCACTGGCGAAGCAATGGATGAAACGATGCAAAGAGCGAAGAGGAAGAGCCGGAGCAACTGAAGCCACTGAACATGCCATTGATTGGAGAGTGTGTAGAAGGATAGAATTCTGGAGTGGAGTGTGCGATCATTGGCATCTGGGTTTTGTCAGATGGATACTCATTTTGGCACTCGTCTGGTAACATCCTAACGACATAATTTCGCAGCAATACAAATGCAGAGAGACCAGGCCATTAACCAGGGCTATTTTGAGGAGGATAGTGAACTTTGAGCTTGTATCGATAAATGGTACCGAAATGGGAGAATTGATACAGAAAAGTCGGGTCATTGCTTCAATACGTCGGTGGGTAATGTCATTCACCTAAATGTACTTCTAGTGCAATTTGCGTTCGCATTTGTAGAAATTTTGAATTAAATTGAGATTAATCAGGATTTTTCAAGACTTTTTATAATTATAGTCAGGAAGGACAATTCACCACCTTTCTATCACATCGTTAGATCATGCCATTAGATCATGCCATTAGATCATAGCCACGTCGTACACTTTTGTTATACCTGGCATGCAACTGGCCGACTTAGCGCACGCTTTTGTGGGATTCTCATTTTGCACCCAAACCAGTCAAACAAGTAATTGGTCTCAAGAGTCCACGAATGATTCTCAAAATATAACAAGGTATAACTCCATGTTCCAATTTAGCCGGTTGCTCGTCTTCGTGTTCTTAGTTTCTTGCATGGAGGAATATATTACAAAACAAACTAGCACTACAAGCGAGCTACTTATTCGATAGTCGTAGCTGTAATTTTATATTCCAATTGAAGCCATATAATAGCATCGTGGTACTAGGCTATCCTGGCACCATTTCTACTAAGCTTAACCTCACTAGACTCATAACGACCCCTCATAGTCTTGTATATTGTCCCACTATTCTGTCTCCGTTTTTGTTCTCGTCCTAATCTTGTATTAAACATTAAAGTCTACTAATCCGTTTTTTTGTTTTATTCTATTCTCTTCATAGTCTATATTTTCAGCATTAAAACCTACTATTCTGTTCATTCCTTTTTTGGTTTCTTCAACATTGAAGAAATATCAGACCCAACTCTCTTCTTGGGCTTGGGCTTTGCTTTCTTATCCTCAAACTTCTTTAAATGCTCCTCTCTCTCCTTCTCACCCAATTTGGCAAGCTCGCCACTCTTTTCCAAGTACTCTGCATCATCGATTGTTTTGCCCTGGAGCCACTCCAACAACTTGATCTCTTCTCCATATACACCATCGTCGTTTTCGACCGGAGTTTCCAACACAATGGGAATATTCTGAAGACGATCGTAGTTGGCAATTAGTCTGAACGCCTCGAGACCCAAAAACCCTTGGCCCAAACTCTGGTGTAAGTCCAAGTTCGCAGCGAAGGGGGCTTTGGAGTCGTTCAAGTGAATGGCCGAGAGATACTGGGGCCCGATGATCTCGTCAAACTTGGCCCAGAACGCATTGAACGCTTCTTCAGTGCATATGTCGTAGCCAGCAGAGAACGCGTGGCACGTATCCACACAGACACCTACCCGAGACTTGTCGTTGACCATGTCGATGACATCGCGAATATCCTGGAGATCGGACCCGATCAAGTTGCCCTTTCCGGCCATGTTTTCGATGACGATCTTGACAAATTGGGTTTGTTCGATCGCGGCATTGATGTTTTTGGCTAGCCGGGCCAACGATTCCTGGTGGTCTGCGCCCAAACTCGACCCGGGGTGAAAGTTGTACAAGCCAATGTCCAAGCTCTCGCACCGCTTCAAGTCATCTACAAACGATTCGAACGCTTTTTGTTCCTTTTCAGGATCGGGGTTGCCCATGTTGATCAAGTACGATCCGTGGGGCAACACATCTGTGCGAGGATTGTACCCGTGGTGGGCACAGAGCTGCTTGAACTTGTCGATTTCGTCTTGCTTGAGATCGGGCAGCGCCCACTTGCGCGGCGACTTCAAGAAGAGTGCAAAGCTGTTGGCCCCGATATCCATGGCATTGGTCACGGCATTGGATATGCCTCCGGCCATGCCTACGTGGGCCCCGAACTTGAACTTGCACTGAGCATCTCGCACGTACCTGAACGGCTTGTCCGTTTTGACAGCTTTGGACTTGGCGCCTTTGGCTACTTTCTCCGCCGCCTTTCCCACACTCCTATGGTTAGATCAAATTTACAATCGTCATCCCAGCATCCCAACTTACTTTTTCGGTGGCATTCTTCTCTTGTCTTTATCTCTTGAGTGTTTTCGCGCATTTTGATAAAATCCGATAAGTGAGAAACAAAAAAATCAGTCACCGCCAACCCAACGAACCCGGTCCTCCCTACAACACGCTTGAGGTCTACCTACACTAGCTATAACATACCACCTAGCAAACAATGACCACTGCGCGGTCTTCTTTTGTCAGGTATGTGCGGGCGTACTTTCTTCCCGAAAACACCCTCCTTCCGTCGCAGAAATGGGTGCTTGGTCTCATCAACTTGTCGTCGGTGGTGATATTCTGGGTGTTGTCGTCGTTTCTCGTCAATGCACTAGTCGAAGAAGATATCTACCGCAAACCTTTCTTCATAACATACATCAACACCGGCTGTTTCTCCTTCTACCTTATTCCCTACTTGAAGTACGAAGGCTTGACGATTTCTCAGTTCTACACCAGATTGGTCGAGGACTACCACCTCACACGCGAGCTCGATCGTGAAGAAGCTCAGGACGATCTCTTGGACGATTACGGGTCAAGTGAAAACTTGGCGGAGTCCAGAACTTCCATCTCGTCGCGAACTTCCGCTCATGAAAACGACGGGAAAATCAACTGCTACGAGACAGTGGTGCTTTCATTGCAGTTCATATTGTTGTGGTTCTCTGCCAATCTCGTCACCAACGCATCTTTATCCTACACATCTGTGGCCTCGCAGACGATTTTGTCGTCGACTTCGTCGTTCTTCACTCTCGTTATCGGATACTTGTGCTCGATTGAAAAGATCAACCAGAACAAAATCTTGGGCATACTACTAAGTTTTGCGGGGGTGTTGATAGTTACGGAAATCGACTCCACCTCGTCATCCACCAACAACTCCAATCTCTTGGTGTTGTGGGGAAACGTGTTGGCGCTCCTGGGTGCGATTATCTACGGCATATACACCATTTTGCTCAAGTTCAAGACTTCGGTCAAGAACTCCACCCGCGAGTTAGAGCTCAACACCCACCTTTTCTTTGGGTTCGTGGGCCTTTTCTGCTTGTTCTTTTTGTGGCCCGTTCTTCTCGTTCTCCATTTCACAGGCTACGAGACTTTCGAGTTGCCTCCCACAAGACAAGTTACCACCTTGTTATTGTTCAACGCACTCATTACCTTTGTGAGCGACTTTTGCTGGTGCAAAGCCGTGTTACTCACCAGTCCTTTGACTGTCACCGTAGGTTTATCCATGACCATACCATTGGCCATGGTTGGCGACTGGGTCATCAAGGGATTCAGTGTGAATTGGTGGTACTTGTTCGGAGCTTCCATTGTTACCATTGGCTTTTTTATCATTAATAAAGACGAGAAGGAGGATTTTGTACGAAGCGATTAATAGACTGATAAATACAATCGAAGAACTATGAAATAGACTGATAAAACGAACCCAAAAACCATGATATAGACCACAAACAACTGTAGAGTCAATGGAAATGCCAGTCTGCTTTGAATAGAGTTTATCATTTTCTGTCCCTCGGAGTATTTCTCGCTAACCTGCGCGAAACCACTCGCTAAGCAGTCGCAACTAAATCAGCTCGCTAAGCTGCCCGAATTACTCTCGAGCCACTCATTCCTTCATTCTCCCTACACCGACTGGCCCTGCCCCGTAGCCTCTCTGTACCTACTCCAATGCAGACTTAACCACGTGTGCCGAAACACTTTTCACTGTTGGCTAATTCGTCTGATAGAATCTGTCAAATTTGCGCGACATTCAATCTCAAACCAAAACATCAATCATGGTTAGTTGGAGGCATTGGCACCATTGGGTGGCGCTATTCGTTAGCTCGGTTGTTCTCAGCACACATGTGGCTGTGGCAACCTCGACTGCCCAACATGAGCGTCTTTTGGAGGCCACTCTCAACCAAGACTCCCGCATGATACCTGTCACGGGCGGAGACCTTTCGCTCTTTGACGGCCCCAGAGACTACTATACGTTGCTTGTTCTCACATCAACAGACCCCAGACACGCCTGCGACGTCTGTCACGAGTTGCCCGACACGGTCAGTACCGTGGCGTTGTCGTGGTTCGCCGACTACGCCCACACAAACATGCTCTACATCGCAACCGTGGATGTCATCGATAGGAAAAACATCGACATCTTTAATGCGGCGGGGGTCGAGACCGTCCCACTACTCAGATTGGTTCCTCCTTCGGATACCGCCGACTACGACAATGGAATGGCGCTCGTGACGGCGGGCCACTACGAATTCAAAGTCCCCGTTGCGCCCGTTGAAGAGCAGCTGATGGAACTCGCCCGCTTCTTGTCCGAACTCTTGCAAAAGGGTATTACTGTCAGAACAGAATCCCCCACCACGAAATTCGCCAAGACGTTTATGGGAACGTTTTTGGCGATCATGCTACTCAAGAAAAAGGGCCCCCAGTTTTTGACCCGTGAAAGGAAATATGGATGGGCCATTTTCATTCTAGTTCTCACCCTCACTTTCTTGGGAGGATACCAGTTCACGGTGTCGGAGGGCGTGCCGTTCTTGGCCAGAAATGACAAAAACGAGCTCATCTACATCAGTGGAGGCACCACGTACCAGTTTGGGGTTGAGATTGTTCTCGTGGCTGCCAATTACCTAGCCCTTGGCATGACGACTGTAGCCATGATCTACATCGGGGCGTACAAAGTAAGCGCCACCAGCCAAATCCGCCGCGAATCCACCAGAGTATTTCTTGTGGTGGCCTCCAACGTGGTGCTATACTTGTTGTACAGTTGTCTCACCAGCATGTACTTGCGAAAAGATCCGTGGTATCCGTACGGGATCACCAAGTTGTTTTAGACGCACAAATAGATATGTAAATAAGGTACACACACGTAGCGAACAAACGCGTATATTACCAAAGAATCCGAATGCTAAGCACCACTCATGCACAAACGAAAAATCAGCGACGGCAACGGGGTTGCCCGCAAAAGACTCATCACCGATTTCTTTGCTACAGGCACTGCGAGAAAACCAGCCCAAGATGCCGAGACCATAGAAAAACCCACAGAGGTCAAACACGCCAAAGAGGTCAAAGGGTCCAATGATACTGAAGAGTCCAACAAGACTGTGTCAGATAAAGATGTGGAAAAAACGCGCGCGCACCAAAGCAGCTCTAAGGCAGTTGGGTCGGATACCGGCGTGGCCGATGGTTTTTCCAGTGTGGACTTTGACAAAGACGGCTGGGTCAATTCGCTTCTGGCCGAACACCGCGGGCTTCTTGAGCTTGAAATCAACACTCTTCATGTATCATGGCTAGCATACCTCCACCACGAACTCACCAAACCATACTTCATCGCGCTCAAGAAATTTCTCAAGTCGCAGGAATCCAAGACGGTGTTTCCCAAACCTCAAGATATCTACTCTTGGTCCCACTATACCCCGTTGCCCAACATCAAATGCTTGATATTGGGACAAGATCCGTACCACAACCACAACCAAGCTCATGGATTGGCGTTCTCGGTGCTCGAACCAACAAGACCACCGCCGTCACTAGTAAACATATACAAGACCATCAAGATCGACTACCCCGATTTCAAGATACCCGATTACAAAGAGTTGGCGCGGGCAGGGAAGCCGGGAGGCGGCAATTTGACCAAGTGGGCCGAGCAGGGGGTGTTGATGCTCAACGCCGTCTTGACCGTGGAGGCCCACCAGGCCAACAGTCACGCAAAGAGAGGCTGGGAAACGTTTACTGAGCAGGTCATTAAGGTGGCCTTGGAATACCACAGAAGTACCCATGGGTTTGTAGTTATGGCCTGGGGCACTCCGGCACAGACCCGTATATCCAGAGTGGATGCCCGGTTGGCCCAAGACACCAACTTCTTGGTCCTCTCCACAGTACACCCCTCGCCTCTTTCGGCCCGCAGAGGATTTTTTGAGCTGCAAGTGTTTAAAAAGTGCAACCAGTGGTTAGAGCTGAGGGGTTCCAGTCCGATAGATTGGAGTATATTGGACATAAAGTAAAAAAAGTAAATAGAGTACAAATTTATACTAATGTAACCAAATGTGAATACTTTGGTCTAGCCAAATAATAGGAAAGGGTATGGAGCTAATTATTCTGTACGCCCCAGCCTAAAACTCTTCAATAGTAGACTTCACCTCGCTCATTGGCAGCAGTAGCACGCGGGGATGAACTAGAAATAAACGGTTTGACATCGCTATATCATCGCTTGTGTCTATAGTGAGGTCCACAAGACGTTTAATAATTTCGCAGCCAATACTTCTTTTATGCCATCCTTTCTCATTGTGTCTCTATGATCTGGCTCCGGGTGCCACCATAAAATCCCCCCTTTTCTTCCCTTTATTTCAAGTACATATGCACCCGCTTTTTCTCCACCCGCCCGTTCCTCCTTTACCAGCACACTCGGCATCCATCGATGATTCGCAACCGATTATTTTTCGCTATTGTGCCAAAACCTCATTTTGTTTTGGCCGCATTTTTCGAAGTGGATTTGTTTTTTAAATTAGATTCACTTTCAAAACCAAACGACTAGCGCTTTCAGGAGTCCCACTGAATCGTTATCCACCATGAGAGCTCTGCGCAGTCGAAACGGCAAAAAAGTCCCACAACCTGAGCCGGAACATGAATCCGAATCCGATGCCGGTTCCGAACTGCAACATGACATTCCAGACCAAGCCCCGATTACCCCAGTCAACAGCACGTCAGCAAGAAAACAACGATTTTTGCTCAACTGTGATCCCAAAATAGCCAAGCAGAACGATGTGGACGACGCCACCACTCGATTCAAATACTTGCTCAATTTGACGCCGTTGTTCAGACATTTCATCGATCTTAACGCGTCCAAAGATGCTCTGTTCAAGCGCAAAATCCGAGAGATTGACGGCAAAACTTCCTTCACAGAGCCAACAAAAAAGGCAAAGAAGAGTAGCCGAAGAAGAAAAACCGAAAAAGAAGAAGATGCAGAGTTGTTACAGGACGAAGAGCATCCCGACACAGGTCCTCCACTGCCACTCTTGACAGAGTCTCCAGCATATATTCAGGAAGGTAAGCTTCGTGAGTACCAAATACAGGGTCTCAACTGGTTGATATCGCTTAACGAGAACCGTCTTAGCGGGATTTTGGCCGATGAAATGGGTCTAGGTAAAACCCTCCAGACCATTTCCTTCCTTGGATACTTGAGGTATATCAAGAAGGTAGATGGCCCTTTTATTGTGATTGTGCCCAAATCCACTTTGGACAACTGGAGAAGAGAATTTGCCAAGTGGACTCCTGATGTCAATGTGGTGGTGTTGCAAGGAACCAAAGAAAATAGACACGAAATTATCCAGAACAAATTGCTAGAGGCCGATTTCGACGTCTTGATCACTTCGTTCGAAATGGTTATACGTGAAAAGTCCCACTTGAAAAAATTTAGGTGGGAGTACATTGTGGTAGACGAAGCCCATAGAATCAAAAACGAAGACAGTTCTCTAAGTCAAATTATCCGGTTGTTCTATTCCAGAAATCGTTTATTGATTACAGGAACTCCTCTTCAAAATAACCTTCATGAATTATGGGCATTGCTCAATTTCTTATTGCCTGATGTTTTTGGAGAGTCCGAAGTATTTGACGAATGGTTCGAAAACCAGAACCAGTCCGACGACGGAAAAGACCAAGACAAAGTCGTACAGCAACTCCACCAACTCCTCTCGCCTTTCTTGCTTCGTAGAGTCAAGGCAGATGTAGAGAAGTCATTGCTTCCCAAGATCGAAACTAATGTGTATATTGGGATGACTGATATGCAAGTTGATTGGTATAAAAAGCTTTTAGACAAAGACATTGACGCGGTGAATGGAGCAGTGGGGAAAAGAGAAGGTAAAACCAGATTGCTCAATATCGTCATGCAGCTAAGGAAGTGCTGCAATCATCCATACTTGTTCGACGGAGCAGAACCAGGACCTCCTTATACCACTGATGAACATTTGGTATTCAATGCTGGAAAAATGATTATTTTGGACAAAATGCTTAAAAAGTTCAAGGCCGAAGGATCCCGAGTATTGATCTTCAGTCAAATGTCGAGATTACTCGATATTTTGGAAGATTACTGCTATTTCAGAGACTACGAGTACTCCCGAATTGACGGATCTACATCCCACGAAGATAGAATTGAAGCCATAGACCAATACAACGAGCCTGGTTCCGATAAATTCATCTTTTTGTTAACCACAAGAGCTGGTGGATTGGGTATTAATTTGACCAGTGCCGATATTGTAATATTATTTGACTCTGACTGGAATCCGCAGGCCGACTTACAAGCCATGGATAGAGCACATAGAATAGGCCAGAAGAAGCAAGTCAAGGTATACAGATTTGTTACAGAAAACGCCATTGAAGAGAAGGTGTTGGAACGAGCAGCTCAGAAATTAAGACTCGACCAGTTGGTCATTCAACAAGGCAGAAATAACGCTTCCCAAGCAATTGGGAATAACAAGGACGATTTGATCGATATGATCCAGCATGGAGCCAAAAAGGTGTTTGAAAGTAGCAAAGGAGATGATATGTTGGATGACGATATTGATGAAATATTGAAAAGAGGTGCGGCCAAAACCGCCAACCTCAACGAAAAATTCAACAAGCTAGGTCTCGATGATCTCCAGAACTTTACTTCCGACTCGTCAACTTACGAATGGAATGGCCAAAATTTTGCCAAGAAAAACGCAACATCAGGCCTAGGGTTCTCGTGGATCAACCCCAGTAGAAGAGAAAGGAAAGAAAACGTGTATTCCATTGATAACTACTATAAGGATGTGCTAAAAACCCCATCTACCAACAACGCCCGCTCACAATTCAAACTCAAAGCCCCCAAGGCATACAACATCCAAGATCACCAGTTTTTCCCACCTGGATTACCGGAATTATTAGAACGTGAACAGTTGGGATTCAAAAAAGAGGTCGGATACAGATTCACGGTTTACGATTTTGGAGATAGCGACGAGGAATTTTTAGCCGATGAGTTCAAATCGGATGTTTCGAGGGAAGAAAGGCGAGCAAAGGAACAAGAAAAAGTAGACAATGTGATCCCATTGACCCCCGAAGAGCACCAGCTCAAAGAAAAGCTATTGGCCGAAAGTTTCCATTCCTGGTCCAGAAGAGACTTCACCAATTTCATCCACGCTTGTGCCAAATACGGACGCAATGACCTTGAGAACATAGCCAAAGCTTTGGGGAGTAAAACCAAAGAGGAAACCGAGAAATATCTGAAGAAGTTTTGGTCATCGTACAAGCAAATCGAAGGCTACGAGAAGTACTTGCAACAGATAGAATCCAGCGAGAAGAAGTTCAACAAGTTAATGAACCAGCAGAAACTCCTCGCATTCAAAATGGAAGGATTGCAAGATCCGATGGATGAATTGAGAATCCAGTACCCTCCGAATAACTCCAAGAGAGTTTACTCCAAGATTGAGGATAGATTTATTTTGTGTTGCGTCCACAAGTTCGGATTATTCAGTGAAAACTTATCAGAAAAGGTCAAAGAAGAAATCACCAACAGCGACTTGTTTAGGTTTGATTGGTACATGTTATCAAGAACTGCTCAAGAAATTGGTAGAAGAATCAATACGTTATTATTGGCCATAACGAGAGAGCTTGAAGGAGCAAACAAAAAGAAGATGAAACAATCTAGTAATTCAACGCCTAGTTCTCGGCCAGGCTCAGTCGAGCCTTCGGCTATAGGCGTTAAAAGAGGGAATGAAGATTCAGAAGTGGGGGCCAAGAGATCGAAGACGTGATAAATTAGTTTTGTAATATATTAATAATGGGACAGCTTTGTAATATACAATATAATATACATGACATTATTGTCTTTTTTTTTTTTAGCTAAGGGAAACTTAATGAGTGGCAACAGTAGTATAATTGCCGTACTTATCATCAAATGGTACATTCTTTTCCAACTTCATCTCTGGTACATTAAAAACCTCGGGGGTTTCGTCCCTACCAATATACTCAGGCAAGATGTGTTGTTGGACAGTTGAAATGTAGTATGGAACTTTGTTGGCCGTCCAACTGACGGAAAGAAAGTCACTCATCTCGTGCATTTCCACCTTAAGTCTATCAAAAATAGTATCGCCTTGCGCTTTATAACGAGGCCGGATGAAATTACGCAAACTGATGATTTTGGTACCTGGTCTGAGTCCATACAAAAGCTTTCCAACGTCATTATTCAAATTGGCATCGAATAGATAGTTATTGATGATTAGCACATCACAGTCTAACACGCTGGATCTGACTAGTTCGTTGTCTACAAAGCTTTGCAGCAATGCAAAATTGAGCTCGAGTCTTTTGAGTCCCAAGACAGCCAAATGTTTCTGCAACAATCCCTCTTGCAATTTGGTTAGCTTCGAGGCATGGTCCATGAGTTCACAGCCTCCACTTAAACTTGCCCCAAATTCCAAGCTGGCTTGAAAGGTGGTATTTCCCACGCCTGATCCCAAGTCGTAAAACTTTTGGTTAGGTTTAAGTTGGACCTTTTCCAAAACTTCGCTGGTGAATGATGGCAATAATTCTCCGTACACTTCAGCTGTGAACGCTTTGTAGGACCTCAATTTTCTCGAGTCGGTGGAGACAACTCGCGAGTATACCCTAAGAAGAATCTGCTGCATACTGAATCTCGAGACGCTGGTCATTTTCGCGAGTCTTGCAAAGAAACATGAGCGATATTCAGCAGGCTTCAAATCCGTCATGGTATCAGAGACAGTGGTAGGCACCTCAACCCCATCCTTGGAATTTGATTCCTCAACGTATTTTCCAGACTTGTCGATAAGGTTGAAAGGAGGACTAGGATCTTCGAGAATAATCGCTTTATAGAATGTCTCTAGCTTCAAGTCCTCTATATTGGGCACTTTCACCTCCTCTGGGCCCAAGAACTGCCTAATTTCGATGTTGATATCGGAATCATTCCCCTTGAAATAAGCAAGTTCCTCTTCATTTGGACTCAAGTGCAACATTAAACTGTTCCACTTGTCAATAACGAACATGAATTTGCTGAAATCATTCATGTCCACCGATTGTTCCAAGGCTTCACAGTAATCTTGGTTAATTATTTGTTTAATTTCTTCTGAGTGTGAAAAGTAAAGAGTATAATGAATCATAAACAACTTTATGATCTCATATATGGGATCCAACTCGTTACTTTTTGGAGCAGCAAGAATAAACAGTTCATAATGCCTGGGATGCACAAGGAACCGTACAGACACTCTATTTCTGGAATCAATCGACCCATCTTCGTCAATATTTGGATCGTACAAGGGAGGAAATGAGATAGGTAATGATCTGTAGTTTTTATGGTGGGACTCGATAATCAGCGCAGCCAAGTTATCGTTGAGTGCGACGAGATTATTGGGTTGAGAAATGCCTTCAGAGGTTGATACGTATTTTAACCGGCTGATTTCTGGTTCTGCCTTGTAAAAGCCAGGCTCAAACAATTGGCGACCATTAAAAGGAACTTGAGTATCTGCATTAATACTTGTAGGATCAAAAGGCGAGACATAGTCGTCTTCGTCCTCGAAATCTTCGGATTTCGGCGTTGTTGTCTTCAGATCCACATCATCCACTTCTTCTTTCTTCACGGGCAGTTGCTTACGCTTGGGGCTTTTCTTTCTAGGTTTTTTAACCGCTTTTTTAATCTCTTTGGTTTTCCTTATGAACTCTTTCTTCTCCAATTCACGAGGTCTTGCTTTGAGTTTTGGGGAGGTAGTCTCGTACTCCGGCTGGTAGTGGTCCGCTTGGATTCTACGTCTTTTCTGACCATCCTCCACTTTCTGCTTGTCTCCAATGACCGATTGGAAATGTTCAGATCCAGCCAAAAGAGCACGCAACGACGCAGTGGGCCCGTCCTTATGAGACCTAGAAGAACCATTAGTTTTATATTTTTCAGCTTGTTTCCTGGCAAGTTCTCTCTGTAATCGCTTTTTTTCACGTTTCTCCCCAAGCAACATGGCCCGCATCTCTCTTCGACGGGCTTTTTCTGCCAATTCCTCGGGACTTATCTCGACCTTGATCTTCTTGGTATTTGCTCGTGATGCCTCCAAATCTTTCTCGAGTTTATCGAGATCTTGATAGACTTTTCTTCTTCTGCGACCTTGTACGGGATCGGAACCACTGGTGAACATCACCCATTTGGCCTCATACAAAAGACGCTCTTCAAGACTGCTGAATTTGCTCTTTCGTGACGACACGTATTCCATCTCTTTATACTTGATATCAAGAAATTCCTTGCTTCTGCACGGAAGGCTGTAGTAGACCTTGTCGATGCCATCGCCATTAGTTATAAAGCTTTTCAAGGTATGCTTTTCACCTAAGGTAAGCTCGGCAGGAAGTTGCATGGTAGAGATATGAGCCACGATGGACTCAATTGGAATTAGTGGGAATGTCTGGCAGAGATTGGCTGCTGTCAAATCCGATTCTATGCTTTGGTGCAATCGAGACTCATAAAGTGGAGATGTGATGTCATTATGGCCACGAGGCGTTAGGTCAGGAAGTATCTTTTCTATTTCTGACTGCAGTCGACAAGGTAGCAAGTTATGGGCCATATTTGAAGGTACAGGGTTTAAAGACTCCAATATGGTGATCTCAGAAGCAGTCCAGGTGTTGAAATCAAGCTGGTTAATAGCTTCTGCTACCTTAGTGACCGGGGTAGACGGCATTTGCAGGTGAATGTCGTTAGCCGAAAGGCCCATTAGCGACAAAGTATACAAAGATTCGATCTCGTGAGCATTCCAGCCGTCGGAAGACCATGTTTGTATAAGAGTATCCAAGTAAGGTTGCCAGCGGCTGACGTAAAAAGGCAAGCTGAGTAGGTGAATGTGAGCTGGGGCAAAGAGCTTGAAGTGAAGTAGTAGTCTTGTCCATACGGAGTAGGCTGTGGCGGTGGGTAGAGTAGTAGCGTAGTCAGAAACCAGCGATACCAATCTTTCTATTGAAACCGACAACAACTCCTGGAGCAGAGTTACAGTAAGCACTTGGGAGCAGAACCGATCAAGAATGTGTTTATCGGACAGAGAATTGGAGCATGGAGTGAATGAGCCGCTGCTAGGCACGGAAGTGGGGACGGTTTCGACCAGACAGTCCACCAGAAAGCTCATCTGGGAGTTGGTTGTGGAGTAGCGGGTGTGGTGAATTTTGGCGGTGGGTGTGGTGGTGGTGCTGGAGGGCCAGCTTTGAGTGGTATATCGGGGTTATTATGAGTCTGTTTGTGAAAAAATTGACGGCAATGCCAGATATGGTCGGTCCAGTTTATCCCCCGAAGTTACACCGCAGATCGCTTTTGCTAGTCGAATTGGCTGCTGCAACCTCTGGTGTCTGACAATAACAAATAAACGCGACCAGTGCGAATGAGGTGTGCAGAGACAAAGGGAAGAGAAAGGTTTAGGGAGAAAAGTGCAAACAGAATGTGGTGATTGCCCAAAGGTTTAGTCTGTTTCAATCCACCATTCGCTGCTGGACGTACAACGTTGCCCGGTAGTTGTTAAGTGTGCTCAAGTGTTCCACGACGTCCGTTAGTTTACCGTAGCGCGTTGGTCTACTTTGTAAGTATTAATTGTAGCCTCGCAAATTTTATAGTAATGAAGGGCTGCCTGCGAGTCCCGTCTGTAAACTATCTCGGCCTAATGTAACTGGCCACTTGAGCTGTATTATACTTCTTTCTCTGGTATACATTCTACTAGTCTATATCGTCTAATTCTATACTAGAGGCCGCGGCAATGCTTCTTACTGAAGCAAAACAGTACTAGCTTGGTTCAGTTGACTTCAACCCACGTTATGTTTAAATTTGCATCAGGACGCTATAACTTACTAGCTCTCAACCCATTTAGCCTGAACTTGAGCTCCTTCAAGACCTTCGAGTCAGGTCTCCAAGCCTCAAACAGTTCGTACAACTCATTGATCTCGTCGTATCCATTGCGACCCAAATCCTTGCCGTTGTCCACCATCAAAAGCTTGTTGTTATTGGGCCAGTTCTTCTCAATGTTGAACAATAGGCCCCGCAAACACCACGGCAAAATAAACGGATTGGTGCCGATCTTGCCCACGTTGTACTCTCGGATATATACTTGGTTAGTCACCGGCATCACCATCTGGTTAGCACCTTCTGCACCGTAAGTTCCGAATCCAGTCGTAACCAACAGCTCGCTGGGGATCGAAGGTAATGCTGTTTCGGGCGATTGCTTGCCTTTGGCGTTGGCAGACGCAGCAGGGATCACTATATCATCGGTATCCAAAACAAACTTGATTCCTAGATCATAAACTTTTCCGTCATTGTAGATCTTGGAGTGACCACCTCCGGTCATCAGACCTGTCAAAGAGGTACTTAACTCTTTGAGAACGTTGTTGTCGAAATATCCCAAGTTCTGCAATTGACAGCATAAAGACACCAACTTCTGGATAAACAACGGTGTTTGCGACGAATGGTCAATGTAGCATGCTCTGTAGATGTTCGGATGGTAGATATGCGATGCCAAAGCCGAGTATAACGGGACCAATTGGTCATTAATAGACCCGATAAAACAGAGCTTGACATTGGCATTGACTATCATCTGCACCGACTCTTTATACACCAACGACTGCTTGCTATCAAACCTGGTAAACTCAAACAATTCAGCTAGCGATTCGTGCTCTATGGCAGAATATGCTTTCATCAAGAACGACTTGTCGATCCCGTAGAACGGGCCATTATTAATCCCGGCCATTCCAAGAATACCAATTCGTTTAGCCGTGGGGTTCTTGAGAATACCCATACTTATCAACTTGGCCAATAGAATAATAGACACGACACACCCCTGGGAATGTGACGCCATAAATATAAAGTCGCTCTCGTTCAATTCGTCCAGCCATTTCTGTAAGATCTTGGTGAAGAAATCCACTCTGTCAAAAATCTTGCCTTCTTTCTCTAGAGCTATTTTCTGAATACTAATACTATTGGCGTCGTTTTCGTCAATCATGTTATTTTCAACACAGTACCGAATCACAGACTTTTCGGCTTCATTGGCGAACTTGAGCGAAGTTCCCTTTGGAGTTCCTATAATTGGTCTTATCATACGGGTAGGAAAAAAGCCGTGCACCCCAATAATCAATATCTTTCGTATACGTCTTAATGGTTTGGCACTTTGAGACACAGTAACTGGCTGGTGCAGCAGCTGGGACGGACGCTGATTGATAATGAGGTTCCCAAGTGGATCGTTCGAGATGGTGATGGAGTTCGGATCTTTGCTATCTTCTTCTAGCTGGTTTTTAGAGGTGTGGCCAGCACTGTAGGCGCGGTTATAATTCGGCAAGCAAGCTCTTTTGTGAGGAGGCAATTTCTGAAGCGACTTACCGTAAAGTCTGTAGGTTTTTTCATAGAGCAAGTTGAATTCCCTTTCTACAGACTGCTGGGGTGTTTTATCGCCGGTGTCTTCCTCATTTGTCACCACACTGGCCAAAGAACCAGAACTGAATCCAAGCTTGGACGATAACTGACTCAAGAAATTGCGCCAATTTTTAAGATCTACGGTAGTACTTTGGTTATTGTTGGTGTTGGAAGTCGAAAAGTTGCCAAATATCGACGAGGTGAGGGAAGAATTGATACTTGAAGATTGCGTGGGAAGACACAGATTCCAGTCGGGAACAATGATGTTTTCTTTCAAGTTTTCGTTCTTGTGAGTGTTGATTTGGTTAAACTGAGACGATTTATCGTGAGGTTTGTAAAGCACAGCATCGTCCTGCCCCAGTGTCTGTTGCGAGGTGTCATCCTCATTGGCTTTATCGGCTTTTCTGTGGCCCAAACCATCTCCTAAAAGATCCTGCTTGGTAGGAATAGATGGTGTTGAGCTTACAATAATGTTGGCAATACTAGGCAGTTTCTCTTTGTTGTCTTTGTTGTTGCTACTGTTGCCATTGCCACCACCAGCAGCCTCGCTTTCGTTGCTGTTCCAAAACGTCCACGAGCCACTTTTCTTGCGGCTTTTACTGTCCTCAACGTCGCCCTCATTATCTGCATTTCCATCGTTGTCGCCACCATAGTCATCATACTCATCGTTATTCTTGTCGTTGTCATTTTCATGCTCATTGTCGTTATCATCTTCGCTCTTTTGGGTGTCGTTTGGGGCCGTTTTAGACGCCCATCCTAGCCAGTTACCAGTAGTCATCGATGCCAAAGATGTGGTTGAGGACTTGTGTTGTACGCTTTTTGAGCTGAACCGACGTTTTTTGCCGGTACTGTCCTTCGAAACCTCTTTGGTATCGCTTAGCTCGTGCTTCTTATCGCCCGAATCGTGCTTGTTTTGGTCCCCTAAAGTGGAATTGGAAGTGTTGGATGCCTTCATATACGGAATCCAGCTAACATTGGGAGATCTGGACATTGGTTAATACAAATAAGTAGACTTCCACTCTGGTTGAGTTGGCTGCCGTGATTTTGTGCATGACAATTTACTTTTTCGGAAAGAGGCTTGTGACGCACGAGGTTAGATGCTAGCGATAACCAGCTGTGAGTATTGAGGCAAGTAGAGGTGCAGCAAGAGTCATAGAGCCATAGAGTCATAGTTCCGCAGAACATGAGAGCAGGGCGGCCTACAGGTGGTGTTGACTTCCACCTAGCTGTAGTTTGAAATGGACCCAGTCTTCCCCAGACTTTCGCCAAACGCTTGTGATTGTGCGACCCCACACTTTATCTTTGTTCCTGATGTACTGCCTACTGAACGATTCAACGAGCCCAAAGTATTTACATGCTTAGTTCAATCGATCGATTGCTCTGTAATTATCTATTTTTGTGTCTCTACTAGTTGACGATACTCTGCAATCACCTCGGCACTGGCTCCAGATCCTCCGCACACTACAAATACTAAGGTGTCCGACGGCTTCAAGTCAAAAATCTGGGCCAACGCTTGGGATTGATTGTAGGCAAAAGCAAGCGTAGCACCACAAGCAGGCTCCACAGCTACACCAGTGGCATCGTAATGGGCCAACACCGCCTCCACTGCCTCGAGGTCATCTATGGCTTTGACGGTAGTAGCGCCTGCGCGGTAGTTGTCGAGCGAGCGTTGCGACAAGTACGGCGACGCTAGCGACGTAGCGAGAGTGTTGATGGAGGTGAGCGTCACCACCTTGTCGGCCCTCACGGCCTCACTAAAAGTAGGAGTCTGCACTGTCTCCACAACCAACACCGGTACGTTTTGCAACCCATTGCGAGCAAGCCCGTTGATCACCCCGTTGTATAGCCCGCCGCCCCCAACACTACACACCACAGCTTTGATACTGGCGGCGTCCAGGCCCATTTCGTCCACCACCTCGTCGATTAGGGCCGCGTGCCCGTCCCAAACCACTGGGTCGTCAAAAGGATGGCAGTAAATTGCGCGCACCGCTGGTGGCACCGCGGCCATAACGCCTGTGCGGAGATACTCGTCGGCGGCTCCCCAATGCTCACCATGAACGAGTACCGTAGCCCCTAGACGTTCAAGAGCATCAATCACCACCTGTTTGGCAGTATCCGGCAATACCACAGTACACTTGACATTGTAGAATTTACTGGCATACGCAGCAGCCAACCCGGCGTTGCCTCCCGACGACGAAAACACCTCGACCTGCGAGTCCCCGCGAGACGTTTGAACTTCTTCAATCGCTCTCTGGACCAAGTGTCCTATACCACGGAGCTTGAACGACCCCGATGGCTGCTCATGCTCGTTCTTGAACAATGCTCTGAACGGTGCTCCAGGCACTTTGTGCTCGGTAAGCGTAGTCTTGACTGAAGGCACTTCCATCGAAGATGGCTTTTATTTTTTTGTGAGTGGTAACTTCCGCAGAACTTCTTTATCATGGCTCGCTCCAGAAAGAGTGGTGGGTTTGCCAAGTCCCAGGCGTTTGAAGAACCCGATCCTGCGATCGAAGATGAGATCCTCGAGACGTATAGCGAGTTGACCGCGTCGAACCCCGACTTTTTCTTGACCCAGTTGCTCGATCTATTCAACAGGCTCCACATACAAGAGTGCTTCACCAAAGATATAGCACAATGTGTGGAGTACTACTATGGGTTTATCCAGCCTGTGGAGGGATTGAGGTTCGACCCTACAAATGTAAAACAGTATACTACCATCAATTTGTTCAAGGCGTACACTATCAGCGCCAACGCCTCCACCTGCGACGACCTCATCGATATAGTCGATATCGACAAATTGCTTCGCAATGTCACCAAGTTGGTGAAAATGAGAAACAACTACAACCATATATACGATAGCTGGAAACTCTTTGTTGCCGCGGCGTCTTCCAACGACCACGTATCCAAGGCCGAAGTTCTCGACTACAAGCTTAGTCTTCCAGACTTGAAAACAGTCAAAACGTCACTAAACCTCGACCCGCACGAAAACGCCCGCGTGGCTTTTGGCGACGCCCTACTAATCGATATGCTTAGCTGTTGCCTGACCGACTCACACGGCAACATCATCAACTTCGACTTTGCCAAACCCAAAACCGGCTCGTACGTGTCCATCAAAGACTTTGGCGAGATCTTGGGCCAATTAGGAGAGTTGGACTAATATCTACCGCGTGAACGGGTTGTGGTGGATGTGCACGTCTGTGATCCACGGTGCGGTCTTCCACTTGCCTCGCACCTTGCCGCTCTTCTTGGCCTTTGCCGGATCCGACAACTCGCTGTCTTGCTCTACGCGTTCGATCGACTCAATGCCATCGATAATCTCTCCTACAAGCGTGTAGTCTCCCTGGGCAAGCACTTGTTTGTGCGCGTCCCCCAACACCACGAAAAATTGCGACCCCAAACCATCGGCTTGGTCGGTGGTGTTCACGCACATCACCGACCCTCTCTTGATCTCAGGCAAAACTTGGTATCTTACTTGCCCGTACACATGGTCCCGATCTGCAGCCGGCGAAGCCTTACCGGTGTTGGTGGGATCCCCAGTTTGCAATATAAACCCAGGTATGTAACGTAATAGTTGATTGTTGTTGTACGAACCCTTGGCACAGTGGATGAGGAAGTTCTCCACATGCTTGGACTGGCGAGCATCCGCAATATGCAATTCGACCTTGAATGGTCCTGTTATGGTGGTAAACTTCGTTGGTTAGTACTCATCCCCTCTAGTTAATCAATCCACGTACCGTCACAGACATCTGGTGAATTGGGTCTCTCCGCTAATTCGCGGTGGAAAATCCATCTCAGTCACGATGCAAAAAAAAATTCCAACGCAGCCATTCAATAAAACATTTGAGACACCACAGAGAACTCCCCAGTGACCAACACTCAATCGCCAACACATCCTAGAACTGAACTATCCGAACCAACGGCTTCGCGTGCTGCCGCTCATTCAACCATACAAGCACTGAAACCGCCGCGTTTCTTCCCCCTAGTCCGCCTAGCTAGACCATAAGTGTGCGATCTACTTAGTAGGAGACCTGCACTTTTCTGGCCGACCCCAGATTATATGATTTGAGAGAGTCAAGATATGACCAACCCCCACAATTTGTTCAAGCTTTCCTCATACCTCAACTCACAAGAAGACTTCATCCACCACATTGTCCCTGAACTCACCCAGCTAGACCAAAAGGTAGATCTCAATAATGTACGCCAGTTCGATGAGTTGTTGACTTATTTCGAAACGAGCTTCAAATTGAATGCTGAAGCCTCGCAAGGAAACTCCTCGCCATACGCCAATTTGGTTCTTCCGTCTCACAACGTGATACGCGTGCTTTTAACGTTGGCAGCACTTGTTCCAGGAACAAATCACATCTCCAAAGCCATGGATCTCGATGGAATACCCGCTACTGCTGAGTATATTAAAGGACTTAGCGATGACTACTTCCATGCTCTTGCAAAGCCACCTCTAAAAGATCGAACCATATGGGTATTGAAGCAGTACTGTCAAATTCTATACCTCGAAGCCTCCCAATACGACCCTGTAGCGCAACTTCTTTACGCAAGGCTAATTGTGGGGCTCACGGACTTCATGGTACGATCAAGACTTGTGAGGCTGAAGGGAAATACCATAAAATCGAAACCTTTGACTTCACCTCTGAAACAACATAAAATCACCAGTTTTTTCCACTCGTCTCCAATCAAAGAGCCGGTTCAAGATTGGGACGAGATCAGCGATTCTGAACCCGAAATCACCCTCATAAATTCACAAACCACCATAGAAAATGAGCTAAAAATGTACCAGAATTCACCCCCAAAACCAAGCTTCATATTGGATGGTGATCGCCAGGTATCAGGGCTAAAAAACTCGTTTGCGTTGTTTGATAGTATGAAACGAAAACCTGAAGACCTGGAAGGGGAATCGGTTCCAAAGAAGCCCAAACCTTCAGTGGTAGATGGGCCACTTCACAAATGGGAGAATATCCGGGTGTTTGGGCAAGACCTCATTGGGAAACGGCTCAATCCTGAACTTAACCATCGCTTTAGTCTCTGGCTCCTTATGAACTGGGCTTTTTACTGTGCTGACCAGTCTTCGCAGTACCAGAAAGACCACATCAACTCGCATTTCACCTCCTACCACCTCATTTACACGACATATAACGAACTATTCCTGGTCTTTTACGACCTCATTGCATTAAACTTCACTCGGACTCTCCGAAACCATCCTTTGTTACAGAAGAAATTGAAACAAAGCTCCGATGTTCTTTTGGTGTTTTTTTCCATCTCCAATCACACTCGTGCAGACTTACTAAACCATTTGGAAAGCTGCGACTTTCTATTGCATCTGCTTCTTACCCAGCTAGATTCCAAGCAAGAGTACTGGTACGATCGCTTGACGGAATATGTGCTTAATGGCTTGGGCCAACACAGTCTTCTGACCACCATTCCATGCTACGAACACGAAAGTCACTTGATACGAACCGATAAGGCCCCAAAAGAAAGATTTGTGCTTCCTGCCAACTATGCTCCAGAAATCAACGACAATATCGAGTCTATGTTGAGCCGCTATCAGTTCATCTCTCTAGTGTATTACCGGTCTCTTTTCTTTACCAATGGTTCTGTGATTGGCTTCAAGCATATATCTACCAACCCACACTTGTGTTCGCAGGCATTAATCCGTGAACTCGTGGTGAAGTTTTCTAGTATCGATTTTATATACTTACGGGAATTCTACGCCTGTTTGGCTGCTGAAGAAAAACACTTTCCTAAGTTTTATGAACAGGCAATGTTGGTAGATTTAGCAGCGATGCTCTTCTTGGATATTACCAGGTCCGTTGAGTTTGACCATTTATCACTAGACAGAAGTCCTTCGGTAAACCTGAAAATCGGGAATGAAATTTGGCAGAAACAGAACTTGGAAAGTATTTTGAGAGTGATAAGCGATAAAGAAACCTACTTGATGATTGCAAGAGATGAGCCCGATTCAGACCAGATCTGGCTAAAGGCTACCTTCTCGCTCGAGTTTCTACTAAACATAACCCTAGAAGATTATAGTCTAACAGAAACCAGCAATGAGGTCATAAAGGAAGCTTACAAGACATGTACAAAGGCGGACTTCGTGAGAAGAGGAACAGAGAAGTTTACGTGCAATTCTTACGCCGATATATTCAACAGGTACTTTGAAGTAAATCGTATGTAACTAAATAATGTGCTTGACCTTGAAGTAATGTCTCAAGTACTGGATTTGCCAAACGCCCAAACCAATCAACGAAAGAATGACCAATGTCGAAAAGTACTTGACTCTCGAGTTGGTGGACTCGTTTGTATCTCTCATTCTTTCCTCTCTGTTTTTCAAGTATTGCAACTGGGTGTAGATTTCATCAGTCAATTCTTCGATTCTACGCAACTCAACCTCATTTGGCTTCAATTTTTCAGTGGCTTGAATGGCGTTCCAGTCTCTGGCAGCAGCACCACTTTCAATATCCAATTCGATTTCACGTGCAGCGTATCCAGCAACACGGCCGTCTTGAACGTTGGTGAAGCAAATGTCAAACGCAGCACTATGGTGACTGTTGAAGACGACTCTAAGTGTTCCAGCCACGTTGGATCTCTTGCTGTATTCATTTCCTAACGTGTCAACAACGTACAAGTCCAATTTCTGACCGTCGCCAACTCTACCGCTGGTTTTGATGTTGATCACAACCAAACTGTCTTGCTGAACAAAGTCACGGATACACACCGGGTCGGGGTGGGACGTGGCACGCACTTCCAAGTTCAATGCGTTGGCCAACGATGCAATAAATAACCCTATAAGTACAATAAACGATCTCATACTGGCACAATCTGGTTTTGGTGGGTGTTGATCGGTTTATTTGGTTTATTCGTGTCCATTGGGGACAGCGAACTTTTCACGCGTTGCTTAGGTAAGCTGGCCCCTCTCGCTAGCGCACCCGAGCCTTTTTTTTCACACCCTTCCGCATTGGGCAGTCGACCTCAAAAACAGCGAGAAAATTCACCTTTGATCGGTGATATCAACTTTTTGATCAGTGATACTACAAGACATCATGGCAAAACCAAAGTCTACACATACCATGGTCAAACTCGTGTCGGCCGCCAAGTCCGGCTACGAAAAGTGGTTCAATATCCCCAGACACCAACCCCGTCTTAACCTCATCTTGTACGATCCTAGAGTCAAGAGACATTGCTTGTTCACCGAAGACAAGAAGAGAAGAATACCGGAGCAAGCACCAAAGGACTTTTTGAGAAAGCACCGTGTATAATAACAAACCAAAACCACATTTACATCACAAAATTTCATAGATGAGAGTCATCCTCTACCATGGCTCTGCCTGTATATATCTTAATTAACCATATCAAGTTACAAGTATTGTAGACAATATAGGCCAATCTTCACTAATCTACACTAGTTGCACCCACCTCGACTGCTTCCACTGAGCATTAATCTGAAAGGAGTGCCGAGAAAGGGACAACACAGTTGGCGTACAACCGAGACTTTAAACATAATTGCTAATATACTAATAATATGGTATATGAAGTGTTGATAATAATATCTGCACAGAGACGGATATTATTCACATGTTTCAACATAGTGAATTACCGGTACAGTAGAATATGAGGATTTCAGTAACGGCCAATATCCTTTCTTCCCTAGATTTTTGAGTATGGGATAATATTTACTGTGTTATTTGCTTTTATCTACTCTATCATCTATTTATTTACATTCATCTCCTTGATGGTCCACAGACCGTCCACCTTGAGCAACTGGTTATCGCCTATAACTGTAACCAGACTAGGTGCTTCATTGGTCAAGTACTTTCTAACTACATGGTCAAGATCTGCCTGGTTTACCGACAAAAAGTCTTCTCTTCTTTGCTGTCTCATTTCGTCAGTGATGCCTTCATAGAACTCGCTGGATCCTTGGCTGGATATGTTCATTGGGGCATCGATGCTCTGGAAAATCCGCAATTTGGCCTGCTGCAAGTCTTTGTCTTCCCAACGGTTGACCAACCCGTAGTCAAACGAACTTTCGAATGCCTGGATCGACTTGGTGGCATTGGGGTCTCTGTACGAGTAGAAATTGAGAGTGCCCCCAAGTCCATCGTACGTAAGTCCTCCGCCGTAGGCTCCGTTTGACTCACGAATCACAGAGTGCAAGTGCTTAAACGACATCAACTGGGCAAGAACTTGTAAGCTGGCACCGTCTTTATCGACATAGTTGGTTCCCAAACGGGCCAACGAAGCATACCCTACTTGGAATGGCAAGTCGACTAACGTTTTTTGGCCCACATTGATTCCTAGCTGGTTCTTGTTGAACGCATTGGTCAATTGGGTTAAGTTGTCAAACTTGTCGGATATTATAGATGTAGCTGGTGCGGGTTCGGAGGGTAATTCACGGTCAAACTGTTCCAATAACTTGATGTTTTCGTTGACAAGCTGCTGGTCTCCCACCAATCTGTACTTGAACGGCTGGTTTCCAAGAACCAAGCTTTTGATCTCTCTCAATACTGGCAAGATTTCTCCGGTCAAGTACTCTTTGCCTTGCTTTTCCAACTTGGCATTCATTTCCATAATGAATTGCACCTGACTCAAACCTCCCATCATATCATTGACATATTTGACAGGGGTAAGACTAGCAGTACTGACTCCACCAGAGTAAGAATGGCCACGGTCGGCAATAGAGTTGAGTTGGTTCTGACCCATATTTTTGATCAACTGATAGAGTTTATCCACCACAGCAGCATCGTCATCTAGCCTAGTCTGGGTCAAGATCTCGTACCAAAGATCATATACTTGGGACGCGTTTTGCTTGAGAGCCATGCCGTTGATGCTAAACCTCAACTTGGCCTTGGATATATCGTACGGATCACAAACAGTTCTGAAATTGAAGTTGATGCCTCCAGTGACTCTAGCTATTTTAGTTTCCAATTCAGTAATTGGGGTAGTTTCGGTACCGGCCAAATTGCTCAAACACGAGCTGAATAAGGGCAAGTATTTATAGTATTTTGGACTCATGAACGATACGTCTTTGACGGCCGAGGCGTACAAAAGCCCGTTGGTATCGACTATTCTTGTCTGGAGCGTTTTATCTCCAACTTTGGAGTAGTTTAATGGGTAAAAGTCGCCTTTTACGGCAATATCGTCTATGGTCAAGCTGGGCAAAACGTCTCCATCCTGCTCTTCCAGTTGTTGTTTAATGAGACTTTCGGTATCTTGGTGTATTTTGGTTATATCTTGTGGGCTAAGCTGGTTGATTTTCAGCTCGAGCTTATGCTTTTCTTCCTCAATAAGCTTTCGACTAAAGTCTGCCTTAGGTTCCATGGTGAAAACGTACTTTTGAGTATTAGGATTGAGCACAGACTCATCCAAAAGCAGTTTAAACACCTTAAGGCCGTTCTTTTTATAGTCCTCCTTAAAATGGGTCAAGATTCCTTCCACCTCAAGTAATTTGATAGGATCGACATTGTTGATCCAATTGGGCAAAATGGAGTTCAATAAGCCTAAACCAAAATCAGGTTTATGTTTCTTCAAATTGAGTTCGATCTGGTGCAAAATAGCTTCAATTCTTTCATGGTAAGTGGATTGGGGATTGGAAAACTCGGGCAATACATGTGTGGTGAAAATATCAGTGATTTTAGACTCTAATGTGTTAACAGTTTCCAAGGAACAATTGTTTAGGCCAAGCGTAAATGAAGCAAGAGCAGTGGTGGTGTCGAAGCCAGTATTAGGGGAGAAGTCTTCACCAAGCTCTGTTTCAATCAATTCCTGGTAGAAAGGAGAATTGTGGCCGTCACAGATCAACGAGCTCAAAATCTTCCATTTGAATACATCATAATGATTATTTTCGTCAAGCGGATTGCCCAAGTACCATGTGATGGAGCTTTTGTACTGTTGATCTACTGGCTTGCTGCTCATACTATCTATAGGACCAGGGAGAGTGGCCGAGTTCAAAGTGGAATTCAAAGTAGAAAAAATGGGATACTTGATTTCGCCCTTGTGGTGCTCCTTATTTTCAAACTTACCAAAATATTCGTCCAATCTTTGGAGGTGGCTAGACAATGGAAGGGAACCATAGGTGAAGATCTTGGCGTTTGAAGGTTGGTAGTTTTGGGCATGGAATCCACGCAAGTCTTTCCATTTGAGGTCTAATATATTGGGTGGGTTCCCACCTGAGTTGTTCAAGGAAGGATATATAGATTCCAAGAACTTGATGTAGAAGTAGTAGGAAGAATTGGAGTTTTGTCCTTTCATTTCGTTATAAACCACTCCTTTAAATGTGAGGCTGGAGTCAGGATTTGTTGGGTCTTCATTTTCTAATCTCCATCCTTCTTGAATAAAGTCGTTGTACAGCAATAAAGGCTCAAATACTGACGACAAGTAGACGTCCATCAAGTTCTCGAAATCCTTGGCATTCGTGGTGGCAAAAGGATAGTACGTATAGTCATGTCCTGTCATTGCATTCATAAAATTACTGAGTGAACGGTTGGTCATTTTGAAGAATGGGTCACGAACTGGATACTTATGCGACCCACAAAGAGTGGTGTGTTCCAAGATATGGGGCACTCCAGTGGCATCGGGCGGGTTGGTCTTGAACCCAATCAGGAAGACGTTGTTTGTATCGTTTTGCGGGTCCAAATGAAGATGTTCCGAGCCAGTCTGCAGATGCTTGAGATGGACGGCAGTCAATGAAAATTCGGGGATGTGCTTGACTTGCTCAACGGTGAAACCATGTATTGTGGAGCCGACCAGGTATTTGGAGTCGGCCAGTGTGGCCAACATCCGCTTCAGCAACCGAAGTGCTCTTGATGGTATCTTGAACTTCAACATGCTTACTATGGAATGTCTGTTAGTGGCGAGTCTTGATGGTCATTAACGGCCGGTCACGTGTCAAGCTCGGTGATGAGATCGTTAAACGTGTCGTCACGTGACGGGTCTCGGGCTCCGATTCAGGCGAATCGAAATTTCCGGGGTCCAATACACCCAACTTGGTCTGTACCATGACGAGTGCTCCTGTGAAAGAAAAGACCGCGGCAGAGAAGGTGTCGACCACCGGTGCATTTATTGCCGGCGGTATTGCTGCGTGTGGGGCGGTGACGTTCACCAACCCCATCGAGCTCATCAAGACTCGTATGCAGCTCCAAGGAGAGTTGACCAAATCTTCGGCCCACGCTCCCATATTGTACAAAAACCCATTCCAGGCGTTTGCACTCATCCTCAAAAACGAAGGCTTCCGGGGACTTCAACAGGGGCTCTTGTCGGGGTACATTTATCAGATCGGGTTGAATGGGTGTCGAGTAGGACTCTACGAAACCTCCAGATACCACCTCACCAAGTTCCTAGCACCGTCAACATTTAAGGAGGGTGAGGCTATACCACAACGGGTATCGATCAATGTGTTGGCAGGTACGATTTCCGGGGTGGCCGGCGCCATACTTGCCAACCCTTTCTTCTTGATCAAGACCAGAATGCAGTCATACTCCAGAGCCCACACTTCTGTCACTGTTGGACAACAAACTTATTACAGCGGTTTGTGGGACGGGCTCAAAAAAGTGTATCAGGCCGAAGGTATTGTGGGACTTTACCGAGGAATGGACGCTGCAGCCTTGAGAACAGGTGCTGGGTCTGCTGTCCAATTGCCGGTGTACAACTTGACCAAACACTTTCTTATCGACTACAATTTGGTGAAGGATAACAGCATTGGGCTTCATCTTATTTCGTCGTCCATGGCCGGTTTGGGTGTGGCCATCATGATGAACCCATGGGACGTGGTGTTGACCAGAGTATACAATCAAAAGGGTAATTTGTACAGCGGTCCGTTGGACTGTTTTCAAAAGACCGTTAGATACGAAGGGTTCGGTGCGTTGTACAAAGGGTTCTGGGCCCAGTTGTTTAGAATAGGTCCCCATTCGATCTTGACCTTGATGTTTATGGAGCAGAGCATGAAGTTTGTTTACAATGTTGAGAAGCTGTTAAAATTAGCAGAGTAATAGAATAGAAGACACCAGAACAACATCATTTGTATAAACAATATAGAGCTTGTTACATACCAGAACATCATCATTCGTATAAATAATCATATAGAGCTTATTAGATACCATAGTGTTACAGACGTACCACTAAAAAGTATGGTAGGCCTAAGTCCGTGAAAAGCCTCGACCACTGAAACAGTCTGACCACGACTGGTCAGACCAATCACTTCCTACAGGCTGGGTGATAATAAGAGCGACGGTGTTGAGCTTAGTAACTCTATTACTCTTGGTGAAAAATTAATCAACGCGAAAAAATAATCAATAAAAATATTTGATTCAAAAGTGTTTATGAAAGTATAAAAAAGGATCGCAGCTTACACCCACAGTATCTAACAGCTCGGCAACACTTGTCTCAATAACCTGTATCTTATTTTCTATCTTATCCAAGTATAAGCCCCGGCCAAAAAATAAAAGTAGCCAACTCAAACTCTATCAGTAAATAAGATCTAAACAACGCCACCTTATTGGCTTCCCTAATATTACAATATTCTCGACCCTCCTTTTACCAGTCTTCCAGAAGCTCGGCTCGCGATTGTTCCCAATTAGGCACTCCATACTTTATCGAGACCAGGGTTCAACACACGATTTCGGGTACTTGGTTCGCTCAACCACAACTCTAGCCTCGACCATTCTCTATATATCTAAATGTTCACCCTCTCAACCGTGCACTCTCGGCTCCCTACTCTAGTCCCGCCTCGACGCCGCCGCCTCTCATCACCCACTCCTGCTAACACGCCATTGACCACTTGCCACTCCACGTGACCAGTGGCGACAATTTTGTCTAGGGAGAAAACACACAAAAGGGTCTTGGAGACCTAGCGACACTAATTTGCATCAAATCCCACGGTATATTTGTCCATATTAGAGGCTTAAAGAGTTGTGTGGCATTCAAAGCAGCTTGAGAACCCCCCTTCATCAATAAAATCATCGAAACCTCCACTTTGTCATAGATCCCACACTACTACCAAATTTTGTATGCGTGAATCCAATTACAGAGCCATCTCGGCCAACAAGGCCTCAGTCACCATAACAACCAGTCTTTACGACCGTCGAGCCTTGGACGTGACATCAGATAAGCCTTTGGTCAACTCATTGAACTACCTTACTTACCTTGTTTCTTCACTGGCCAAGGTCAGAGACACCCTTAGTGTTGATGGTGGGATTGAAAGACTCATTGAGATTCTTCACGAATGTCATAACTCCACTTATAATTTGAATGATAATATCTTTAATAGTGAGAAAAAGCTCTTGACCGCTTGGAAATGGACCTTGGCTTTCCAATGTTTGGTCTTGGTGGGTACTAGGGGAACTGAGAAGATCAGGCAGAAAGTGGTGAAGGCCGGTATTTTGCCGATTATTGCCACTGTTTTGGATAACTATCTTTCTTTACATGAAAGGACATTTATTCATGCAAACTCAAGGCCAGCACCACCACATCAACATCCCCATCAACATAGTCAGAGCCAAAATCCGCAAAATCAACAAAATCACCAGAATCATCAGAACCGCCAAAATCCTCATCTCCAACAACAACAACAACAGCAATATGATCAACAAAACCGCCATGAGCACCCAGATCATCAGCATGGACATAATCGGTCGTCTCCGCAGCCGCCACAGAATCAGAATCAAAACCAAAACCATTCCGACCATTCCGACCATAGGCACCTTCACATTCACAATCCGCAAGACCAGGGCCAAGTTCGGTTTGCAAGTACCGAAACCATCCAACCTAACCATGAGCCTCTCAGACGACAAGATGATTCAAATAATGTCGATCTTTCTCAACAACAACCTCTTCCGACTCATAACGTTCCTTCTATTCCTCCTCCGGCCCCAGACAATAACCCAAATGTTCCTCTGCAATCCATGATCCCCCAAACATTCCAACCTATTCCAAACTTTTCACGTTCTCAGCCAGTAATCACGCCAACCAGCATGGAAGCCAGTCGTATTTCAGGCTTCCCGGCATATTTCAACAATAATCACGTCAACAACTTAACTAATGAAGATTACGACAGTTTCACCGTAGACCAGCTTTTCAAGCTCATCAGATTCAATTCATTCAATATTCCCACCCAAAATGATAATGGTGTAGCTGGCAGCAGCCAGAACCAGCAAGCATCGGGGAACGACTATATTTCTCAAAACGCAGCATTAATGAACAACTCCAAAAACAATTCTATCACCAACGATGTCAGAAGACGCTACATGATAATCAACATTATCAAGAAGCTCAAAGAAGAGAAGGAACTTGAAATCTTGGACGATCGTTTCTTCAACGATAATGATTATGAAATGGATAATAACCTTCAATTCTTGACCAATCTCTGTTTGCAAGACTACGAGACCAACAAAACATTGATTAACTCCAAGATAGCCGTCCGGAATTTCACTGAAACCGGAGTGGTTATACCTAGAGACGACGATATTGTATGGTCTTTACAGCTATTAGCTTACATCTCGAAGTACTCGTATCTCAAGGATGTGCTTCAAAATACTCATTTGATTATAGACATGAGCATAAGAGACAAGCAGCTCAAGATATATTTGGAAAAACAAATGAAGTTAAGTATTAAGAAACATTTGGCCTTCAAGCTCCGTCCTCGTCTCAAAATCACCCCCAAGTCTCGTAAAGCACTAGCCACCGATACCAACAATTCTTTGGAAAATTCGTGTTTGAAGCGATTCAACCCTTCGGCTTCCAACTCGCCCCAAATGTTGGATGATATTAACTCAACCATTCATGATGACAATTTCTTCTTGGAAGAAGACAAGTTTGAGTTGTACAACAAAGCAAAAGAGCTGTGTTTGACTGAGAATGCTGAGGTTGAAGATGAGGAAGACTTTGATGACGATGACGACGAAGAAGTAGATGACCTTAATGTTACATGTCTTGATGGTTGTTCAGATAACAATTTTCAGAAGTATGATGAAGATAGTCTTAGTGGAAAGCTGGACGATAGACTCAAATCAGAGGCGCTGGAGGAATCTATGAAAGAGATTATGAATTCAGACTATATCAACCAACTTTACGAATCGATTATCAATTGTGAGTCCATTATTGATGATCTCGAGAGGGACATCAAGCTATTTCAGATAAACGAGAAACTCAACAAGTATACTTGCATTGAAAGTAGAAAATTGGTCCAGACTATCATGATGAAACGTCAAGAAAAGAAAGAGTTTTTGATCAAGAAGTGGAATTACGACGACTACGATGGTTTTGATATTGACGACAAAAACGAAGACCAAGACGATTCTCTAATCGAGTACAAAAAAGTCAGCTTGTTCCCAATAGTCGAGAAGTTCACCTTTTTGACAGGCACGGACATGTACTACTGGTCGGGAGTGATTATGAGAAACTCGTGCCGCAGAAACGAGTTGAGAGGCAGTGTAAGACAGTGTGGAAACCTCGAGTGTGGAAAATGGGAGCGTTATCCGCGCGAGTTTCTGAAATGTCGGAGGTGCAAAAGAACCAAGTATTGCTCGCGTGAATGCCAAATGAAGGCTTGGCATTGTCATCGTAACTGGTGTGTTCCCAGCAATTCAAGCACCACCACCAGTACCACCAATGCATCGAGCCAGACCAATGGAGGAGATGATGTCAGCATGAACCCGGACGATTCTGTCGGGGGGCCCGAAGATGATTAGTAGACACTCTTTAGTATTATTGAATCCGGCACGTGACGCGACTTCAACCCAATTTGTAGACATCAGTAAATGAATTTACAGTAGAGATGACCAAACCAGTGGCTGAAGAAAAGGTGGTGGTGCCACGGTACTTGCCGCTTCACAGAGATATGAACCGGGAGTTTGAAAAAACCACTGCTTTCAAAAACCCTCTTGGCAAGCAGATCCAGGAACTCGTGGATATGGTGCTCGTGGATTCAGACCGATATCTTGACTACATGCTTGGGGAAAACAATCTAGACGTACACGAGGTGCTTGGAGCCAACTTGAAGAATCTCGAGGGATTGCTTAAAAGTCAGTATGAACTTGAAGTATATAGGGATCTGATAGACCATACCAAGAATCAGATCAAAGAGCACAATTTGGCAGAACCCGAGTTGTCGCTCGCGACCGTGGATGAATTTAGCGAGAATGGTGGTGCAAATTTCAGCGAGCGCTTCGCGCGCGAGTACCGCGACAACGCCAGTAGTATGAGAGATAGCGGGTTCCAGGCGTATCTCAGAAAGAACAAAAGCTACCGCGAGTTGAAGAACGTCATGTTTGTGATAGCCCATCCCGAGGACCCGATTCCCGACGAAGAAGAAGAAGACGAGGAATTGAAGGTGTCGGGAGGAAAAATCTCGCTCAAGGATCCTCTTTCTCTCAACTACTTCGCAGACCCTGTTATTACCAAAAAGTGCAGACATACATTTGAGAGGCAAACCATTTTATCGCACTTGGTGAGCAGCCAAGATTGTCCCATTACTGGGTGCACCGAGAAAATCGTTCGGGGCGAATTGGAGGACGATCGGTTGATGAGAATCAGAGTGAAGGTGTACGTGCAAAAGGAGCGTACCAACAAGAGAGTGGCAAGAGTGGTATGATCCCTCATGACCCTTCTAACCCTTAGGCCCTTCCTTCTTGTCTGGCTCATTATCTCTTGTGGCTCGCGCGAAAGATTAGCGCCACAAATTGTGCCGACCAAAGCGTGCGCGATCGTCGAAATTTTGACCACGTCCGCCACTCTTCTCTACCAAGCGACGCGATGAAATACCTTGGAATCTTTGCTATTCTTGCCAGTGTGGTGCTCTTCTTCAGTGGATCGGCCTCTGCCGCCCAGGAGCTTCCTGAAAACCCCCCAATTACCCACAAAGTGTACTTTGACATCACCGAAGAGGGCAAGCCTATTGGGCGTATCACCATCGGATTGTTTGGAACTGTTGTGCCTAAAACCGTGGAGAACTTTAGACAAATTGCCACTTCCACGGATCCAAAGTTCAGCTACACCGACTCCATTTTCCACAGAGTCATTCCTAAGTTCATGCTTCAAGGTGGTGACTACGAAACCGGTAAGGGTTACGGTGGTAAGTCTATTTACGGAGGCAAGTTTGATGACGAAAACTTCATCTTGAAACACGACAGACCATACCGTTTATCGATGGCCAATGCCGGAAAAAACACCAATGGTTCTCAATTCTTCATCACCACCGTGGTCACCTCTTGGTTGAACAACGCCCATGTTGTCTTTGGTGAAGTTATCGATGGTTTTGACGTGGTTAAGTACATCGAAAACGTCAAGACCTCCCATGGCGATCGTCCTGTTAAGGAGATCAAGATCGCCAAGGCCGGAGAACTTCCAGTCGAAGCCGAAATTCCAAAGGATGAGCTCTAGCTATACTATACAAATATATTAAAATACACGTCTATACTTCAGGAAGATTCACCCGTACGCCTAGCATCTCTACTGTGCTGCCTTTTCCGTAAAGTGGTATGTCGTCCAAATACACACTGCGATTGGCCTCTGTGTCTGCTGGCGTTCCTCCTGCAGTTCCAGTTGACTGTACCACATTATTTAGTAAATTGTTGAATGCAGTGCTCGTGATTTCTATGTTGGACTCGACATTAGCCAGGCTATTGGTGGCTGATCCAACCGTCCCCACACCACCCGCACTTACTGTTTGAGGTGTCTGCATAGGAAGCGGTGTAAGTGAGGACGGCGCTGTCCCTGCCGTAACTGCGGATTTTGTCGTTTGGTGCAAATTGGCAGCAGAAGGCTCAGGATTGTTGTAAGAGTGGCCGCCATCCAGTATCTGGTACTTGGTCATTCCGTTTAGAATATCTATGGAGTTTTTCAACAGCAAAACGCTAGATAACAATCTTGACGACAAAGCATCGTAGATCCGTGGTGCCTGGTACACATTGGCACCTATGATATAGTAGTCTTGTAAGGTGAGGGTGTTGTGGGGGTCGAGACGCCTTTGTTTGCGAATAATCCAAAAATCGGGCTCGCGGTTGTATGCAATAACAAACTCCACCCCGGTCATGTCACGGAGCTTGTTTTGAAAGAACTGTTGAAACGTCATGCCCATGGGGATCTGGATCTGCTGGAACTGGAACTGCATCATCAACACCTGGTTGTTGGAGGTCCGGTCGTAGAACGGCGATATGGCAAAGTACTCGAGCACATTGGCCGTGTGTAGTCCTCTCTCCTGGATAAACTCAGGCGACTTCCACTGTATCTCGTCCAACGCCGCCGACATCTTATAGTGCTACTGCCTAGTGGGCTCGAGCCTGAAATATATTAGGGTGTGTCACGTGTATTCTAGGTACTACTGAGCAGCTCAAGCTGGTCGCGGAGCCACTGGGCCTCCTTCGCCATGGTCTCCTCCGAGCGGGGCACGCGCGACTCGTCGTCCACCGACAACTCGCTTGCCCTGCCCAATCCCTCTCTAAATACTTTTTTCCTGCGCTCAAAGTCTTCGTACAACGGTTGGCTGTCGAGTCTCTCCAACCGCGCGTACATTTCCTCGCCATGGCCGTCATTTTTGTACCGCGGGATAATGTGGGTGTGGAGGTGGGGCACCGATTGTCCCGCTTCGGGGCCGTCCTGAATGGCGATATTGAGCGAGTCCGCCCTGTAGGCTTTGGTGATGAGTTTGGGGATCAATTGGAGTGTTTTCATGTAGTCCGCAGCCTCGTCGGGCGACAAGTCAGTGAAGCGAAGAACAGATGTGCGGAGAGGAACCACTAGCACATGGCCAGGCACCAACGGCTTCAAATTGACTAGCGCATACGTATATTTGGATTGGTAAAACACTTGGGTGTTGACAACCCACTTGCAGAATTTAATTGGTTCCGGCATGGCTTACCCGAGAAGTTAGTGTTCTGCCATTTTCAATTGCGATCCCCACGAGTCTCCGCATGTGCGCATTGCTGCCGCAACTACAATAGTAGTACAATTTACCTTACAATAGTATTATATAATCTTTTGATTACGAGCTAGGCTCAATTATTCTAATTAGTTCTACTTACTTGTTGACCTTACCAAAGTATTCCTTGGAGTTGTCAACGGTTGGCTTGATGGTTTCGGAACCTGGTTGCCAGTTAGCTGGGCAGACTTCACCGTGTTCTTCAACGAATTGGAAGGCTTCCAACAATCTCAACGATTCTTCAACAGATCTGCCGACTGGCAAGTCGTTGATGGTTATTTGTCTCAAGACACCCTTTGGATCAATCAAGAAGATACCTCTCAAGGCGACACCTTCTTCTTCCAATAAGACACCGTAGTCCTTGGATAACGAGTGGTTGGTGTCAGCCAACAATGGGATGTCAATTGGTCCCAAACCACCATCCTTTCTGGCGACGTTGGTCCAGGCCAACAACGAGTATTCGGAATCGGTGGAAGCGAACAAGACTTGAGCGTTCTTGCCGGCGAACTTCTTGGCGGCTTCGGAGTAAGCAATGATTTCAGTTGGGCAGACAAAGGTGAAAGCCAAAGGAATGAAAGCCAAGAGAACCCATTGGCCCTTGTATTGCTCTAAAGAGACTTCTTCAAAGACACCGTCGATCACGGCGGTTTTCTTGAAGGCTGGAGCTTGTTGTTGGATAGTGGCGACCATTTTGTGTGTTGTTAGTGTGTTGTGTAAGTATGGAATAAAACCATCCGGGAGCAAGGGATTCGTAGGTATTTATACTTTTCGCATTCGTGTTATTTTTCGCCCGTTGCAACGTTCTATACTCGGATGCTGATAAATTGCGGTTGATTATTAACAAAGACGATCTAGAAGGGGCCGTCAGAATGCGACTATCTGCGATTATTAACTACAATCTATCCAGAAGACGTGGGTGGCCAACACGGTCTCTGGCAAACGCGGTCTCTGGCAAACGCGATCTCTGGCCAGATCTACCACTGCCATGTAATCACTCCCTGATCCTCTCTAATCCTCGTGTAACCAAATCACCCCACTGCCTGAATAAGGCAGTGGTTCCCTGGGCCGACGGCCACCGTTCGGCCAACCTGAAACGACTACCACTCTGAATTTTCACATACAATTTACAGCCACTTGTGCTACTCTACATTGGCACTTTGCTTGACATGACGCCTGTCCCACGATCCTTCCCCCTGATTATCTTCGTCGGATACCCAACAAGTGTGGCGTTTCGTTTGTGGCCGATGCTCGCACTTTCGGCCGCCACACTTTGCTCGGTGATCCTTCACATGCCAGAGCCACAAACGCATCTTATCGAAACGCTAAGAACTTTCTGAGCGTTTTCGACCCGAGACACACCTCAGATTTGCACAACGTCTACACAAAAACCAGGTTGGTATAACTACTTACCTAGTATCTTGCACGACCAAGACCTAGTATCGGTCTGTGCTACGCGACTCAATGCTTTCTTTCAAGTCGTGGACCTGGTGTTTGGTGCTTAATACTACCACGTTTCTTTCACTCTCTCCTTTTTTCACTTTTTTTGCAAGAATTTGTCAAATTGTACACAGTTGTGCGACTTGCTAGTGACGTTTCATTGGATTAATCTACAGTTATCTGAATGATCATTCATGTTTGTTTATTACTTCAGCTCAGGAAGCTCAGACTCTATCCCATTACAGTTACTTAACTACGCCTCTTCTTGACTCTATCCCATACAGAAGCAGGTTTCCTCTTTCTCGAAGTATCATCACCAATATTTCTGTTGTTGGTCTGGTTGAACATCGACCAGTCTTCTCCACCAAACTGGTTGGCCAAGTCTCTTTGTTTCTCTTTAAACGACTTCTTGACTTGGTTAGTGGATAATCTGGTGAAGTTGTTCTCCTCATAATCCTGTATTTCCTTCTCTTTTCTTCTGTCATGCTGAGTCTTCACCCCTCCTCTACCATGATCTACAATAGTGGAACCCACCGAGACGTCGGTAGTAGGCATATCTGATTGTTCCCGCAAATATTCCTCCATACTTTGTAGCTTTCTGTGTCTGGCACCTTTGTCTTTGCTATCAAGTTCCCTTTGGGGTATTGAGCTTGGTGGGGCAACCGCAGAGATCTTGGGTGGCTTATACTTCTCAGCACCGGTGCTTTTGCTGCTACGGTCTTGTGCCTTGGAGCTAGCACTAAGCTTGGCCAATGCTGCTGCATCTGGCTTATATGATAAGTTGTCATCCTCAGATTCACTGTCAGATTCACTTTCGGAAGCGTCTTCGTCTTCTGAGCCTGAACCTTCCGCTTTTTGCTTCAACCTGGTTTCAACCTTTTGCTCGTCCTCTTCCATTCTATTGTATGCCTTGACCATTTTGTCGAGCTGGTAGTTCAACTTCTTCTCCAAGGGCTTCACACCCTTCTCCAAGTTGACTCTCTGTACAATAGACCTTTGAATGGCCTCCAAACGGAGCTTCTCGTCGGACTCTTCCGATTCAAGGCGCTCTAATTGGCTCAATATTATCAAAACAACATTGTTCAAGTATGATACCAAAGAATTGTTTTTTAATGCAAGTAATGAGACTCCTTCAAGTTTTTCATTTCCAGTTTTGTTCAACAAAGTTTGAATAATTTGAGGAAGTGCTTCATTTTCGGTAGTGCTCACTAGATCTGCCAAAGAAGTCTTTGTCGACTTGAGCGACGTTATAATTCCACCCAACAAATCGTCGACCGTTTCTGCCATCTCTATTTACTAGTTGTTACTTCAGAGCTCATCGATCTCATCTCATGTTTTCGCATCGCAATCACGTGGCGACAATTTTTTTAGCTCTTCGCCTGAAAAGCAGAATCAACTTCTACTGAAGAAGGACACGAGGTTCAGGAAAAGATTATAACAAAATGCCTCAAAACGAATATATTGAACAGCATATCAAGCAGCATGGTAGGAGATTGGACCATGACGAAAGAAAAAGAAAGAGAGAGGCAAGAGAGGGTCACAAAATAGCCAAGGATGCACAGAACTTGACCGGATGGAGAGCCAAGCAGTTCGCCAAGAAGAGATACAGTGAAAAGGTTGCCATGAAGAAGAAGATCAAGGCCCACCAAGAGTCCAAGGTCAAAGGTCCTTCTACTCCGAAACAAGATGACGGTGAAGCATTGCCTACATATCTTTTGGATCGTGAAACCAATAATACTGCCAAAGCTATCTCTTCGTCTATTAAGCAAAAGAGATTGGAGAAAGCCGACAAGTTTTCGGTGCCTTTGCCTAAGGTGAGAGGTATCTCTGAAGAAGAGATGTTCAAGGTCATCAAGAGTGGTAAGTCTAGAACTAAAGCCTGGAAGAGAATGATCACAAAGCATACATTTGTGGGTGAAGGTTTCACTCGTAAACCAGTGAAGATGGAAAGAATCATCAGACCTGCGGCCTTGAGACAGAAGAAGGCCAACGTGACCCATCCCGAATTGAAGGTCACTGTGTTCTTGCCTATCTTGGGAGTCAAAAAGAACCCCCAATCTCCAATGTACACTCAATTGGGTGTATTGACCAAAGGTACGATTATTGAAGTCAACGTCTCTGAATTAGGTTTGGTGACTGCTGGTGGTAAGGTCGTTTGGGGTAAGTATGCCCAAATTACCAATGAGCCTGATAGAGATGGATGTGTCAATGCAGTTTTGTTGGTATAATTATCGTTCTTCTTCATTCATTAGAAATTTGTATTTAATAGCATGGGTTAAAGTATTAGACTACTGTAACTAATTGTAGACAGATTACCGGAAATACCATTGTAGACATACGACTTTAGATTAGACGACTGGACTACTCGAGATGGTATGACGTAGATTAGTCCTCCAACTGGCCGCCGAAAATGTCCAGACATAATATGTCCTTCTTTCCTATCGATCTGCACCCACAGTTCAAAATCAACCGGGCGTTTTCTCTAATAACTTCCCATTGACTGTTTAATAGTTTTGTGCCCACCAAAAAGCATAACCCACTGAGATTCTGCTTGTTGGTGATATGCGGCAATATATCGCAGTACTTGGAGAAGATCTCATGGGGCGTGAAGTTGACTCCTTGGTCGTTGGGCTGATCATTAAGCTTGAACGGATGAATATTACAGATCTTGTGAAGGTTGTCCTTCCGCAAGTTGGTCAAGAACTCCTGTCGTACTCTTCCAAGATACTGATACCCTCCTTCAGCACTCAACTCCACCAATTCTTCATATGTCATGTTTGATATCAGATGGGCTGAAGGAGTGGCTTCGAGGGTTTCGGCAAGCTCAGAGTATCTGTTGCTTTCCTGGCCATATATAGAAAAGGAGTAGCTCCATAATACTAGCATCGCAATGCTCACAGCATACATGCTGTCGAAGTAATCTCGATTGACGTTCCAGTCAAGATATTGAATACTGACGTCCATATCTTCGGCTACAATGGGCTTGAGCATAAGCTGCCACAACAACATGTAACAATGAATCACACTACGCATATTGATGAGTTCGTTGATGGTCCGCTTACTGGGAAGGTTGTTTTTTAGCCACATATTGCTGAGTTTTCTTTGGACAACGTAGTGGTCTTTCAAGGTTACGTCAACGCTTTGGTTGGCTGGGGATCCACCAAAGATAGCTATATCGTAATGGTTAATATCAGACATCCCGATGACTTGGGACAAGTGGTACATTGGAATAGGCACTGTGGACGTATGGATATCGTTAAAGATGGAAGACGTGGTGGGCGAAAGTGCATGAGACGAGTACGATTCAATAACTTCGGCGTTCCAGTTGTCAAAAGCTCGTGTCAAGACTTCTTTCCATACTTTACTACGCTGGATATTGAACTGGATAATGCCATTGGAAGTCAAGAGACTGGAATTATTGTGAACATCGCTTTGTTGAAGCTGATACATTATCGATACCAAGCCTGCTAGCAATATTTTTCTGGTGAATACCGATAAATTTGGCAGAATGGTGACATCTGGAGTTTGTGAAGGTTTGAGGAGTTTCTTGAGTACATTGAGAAAGCTGGCTCCATTACGAATTTTGGCAGGATCTTTACGTTTACGTAAGCTATCGTTAGGATTCTGCTGTGTTTGAGCCTGCAATTTCCTTTGTCTCTTCACAAGTTGTTTGAACGACCCATTAACTTCTCTAGAGTTCCACAACTCGTCGTCACTGGGAAGATTGAGTAATTGTAACTGGTATATGGTGATCTGGGGATTATGGCGGAACTTGATATAGTCTATAATGTCCATGTAGAAAGCCATAAAGGTGATACGTTTCATGGACTCAGACTCCACCCACTTGACAAACATGTCATAGTCAGAAGTATCATTGGAGGAAGCTGCTGCCAAATCGTGCGCTACAGTGTCTGAATCTTCTTCTCCACCACTAGTATTGGAGCCACTAGCAGAACTGGTACTTTTCTTATTCACTTTGCTAGGATTTCCTCCCAATAAAGGTGATCTTCTTAACAACTGGATAGTTGTTCCATGGTGAACATGGGCTCTTTCGTGCATGGCTCTCAGAAGGAAGTTCTTTTCGCTCCATTCCAAAATTACCAAGCTCTGAAGTACCCATAACTCCACAGGGGACTTGAAAGCTTCGTGCTGGAAGATCATATACCGTAGAGGAGCGGCCACCATCAAACTGAACTTCATTTCAGGAGTCCGTTTGCCCAACTTGGCTAGTTCCTGGCCTTTTGTAGGAGAGCTGTAGTTGCACCCGATAAGAATCATGGAAAGAAGAAGCAAAGGAGGAGCCTTTTTTGTGGAGAATGACGGCTTGTGAAGAAACGAAAACTGGGTATGGAATACAAGCCAGTACATGTATAAGTAGTAGGATAGTCTGTCTTCAACAGTGAACTTATTTGTGTCGTCATGATTAAATGTCATTACGAGTTTTTCTCTAGTGAGCTCAGGAATTGCCCGAATAAACAGATCTACAGTAAGACTATCGATAAAGAAATGCTTGTTTTTGGCGACGTTGTGTTTGATGCCGTGGTTGACTAGTTTTGTTTCTAGTGGTTCGGGGTTATTGGAGTGTCTTATTGAATCTGGACTGAACACAACCGAAGCTTTGCGAGATGCAATTGAATCTGCGCTGGGGGAATTAGTGCTAGCGGTATTTGACGTAAGATTCAAGTTGGCACCCAAGGAGTAGTTTAATGAGTTTGGGTCGTTTTTTTCGTTGTTACGGTGGTTCATAAGAAAGACCTCGTCTAAGGGATTATCGTTGTTCATAAAGATATTGATATCTTGAAGCCCGCCATAATTATTTGCAAGGTTAGCAACATTTTCGGTGCCGTCGATTCCGACAGCACCATTATACTGTTGGTTTTGAACTGGAGGTTTGAAGTTGTCCAGTTGCCGGATTTCTGGTGAAGGCTGGGACTCGCCAAAAGGTGAAGGGTTTGGAGTATGTCGTATTGAATAAGGGCTAAGCAGTTTTTCTAATCTTTGGGAGTCTGTGAATAGCCACGACAAAATATCTTGTTGAGTTTGGGGGATAAATGCACCAAAGTCCATTGGTTTGTTATAGTCGGTCGAAAGCTGGGGTTCTGGGGGATATTGATACTGGATGTTCTCAATGGGTTGTGGAACAGTATTCTGTACATTTGGAGCTGAGGCATTTTGGGCTTGGGGTAGTACTTGAGATGGAATGGGAATATAGTCTGGTTTATCATTTTTGGGTATTTCGTCATTGATTAGGTTATTGATCAGTAGTGTTTGGGGATTTGGAGCAGTGGAAGTAGTATTAGATACAGTTGAAGCATTTAGTGGTCCAAAACCCATCCCAGTAGTATTTGATCCATACGAGTTGGGCCGGTATGACGGAATAACGGGGACCGGGTCTTCGCCCGAATTGAGAGACGATATGCTCGACTTTCTGGTAGTATTTTGCTTTATGGGAGACACTTTCCCATCCATGAACTCCAAGTGTCTTTTGGCGTGTCTTTCTCTCAAGTCTTTCCGTACAAACGTCTTTCCACATATCCGTTTATTTCCGCCATATTCTACTAGAACAAAGTCACATTTGAACAACTCCTTGGGCTCGTGGTTCAAGTTGTGCCGTGCCAAGTGGTCTGAACGGGTAAATACCTTGTCACAGTGGGCACACGGAAACGTCCCCAAGGTTCTCTTTTTCTTTCTGGGCCGCTCTGGACTTGCACCAGGTTCGTGGTTCTCGGGCGACGCCGACATAATAGAAACAGAAAACGGGATGGAATGTGATCAGTATGCCATAAAGGTTAGGTAGAACAGCAAGACCTCGCAAGTATAGCACCTTAAGTGTTTGATCTCTACCTTTGTTAAGAACAGATGCGGCAGTCACGTGAGGCAGTTGCAGCCAAATGAAAAACTCAATACCACTAGGGAGGGGAGAAGCACACAACCACATAAGCGGTTGACGAACACGTAGGGAGGTAAGGAGCTAGATGTTTGATACTAAGAGTCAAGTACTCGACAGGGTGCCGTGAGAAGTATGAAGTCGGTGTTGTTTGGTTTCCGTAGTGACAATAGTTGTCCGACGACGTATAGCGGTAATGGGCCACGGACTAGTGAGATCCATACAGACTTACTCCGGGTATTACAATGGGGACACGGACGCTTTAGTGCCTACTGCACCGAGTCGAAGTGTCAAAACTTGGATCCGAAGCCCATATCGCCCATACTCTGCACACTCTCCTACGCTTCCGAGCTACTGTCTCGGTAGGCTGTTGGGCGACGCGCGCTAGACTACCGAGAAGTGGCCTCACTACATTACGATCCTACTTAAGAGCTACTACCGAAAGGCTTTGTCTACAACTATGTCTACAACTATGTCTCTATCAATATCTCTGTACCATCTTGGGTGTATTTTGTTTCTTCCACTTGTCACTACTTCCACTTGTCTCACTACTGTCTCTGGTCTCCGTGTCTCCCTCAGTTGTCGTCTGCGGTTAGGTCCCCGGCGGATTGATCAAAAAACACGCGCTCGTTAATAACAAATATAAAATTATTCAAAGTTCATCACCCTCTCATTACAATGATGTCTACCCGGTATATTCGAGTGATCTTGGCCGTATTGGCCATCTTCACGGTGGTAGGGTTCTTTGCGTCGACCCAAACGTCTCTCGGTGAATCGATCCAAAAAGTCCAAGCCCCCAAGGCCTCTGAAAATTTCCAGCCCATCTCCGAAGAAAAGGGAAACACCTTGCAAGGCACCACCCACCAAGGATCGGAACCTCCATATGCTCAAAACGATAAAGCTACTAAAGGAAAGCCAAAGGTGGTGGCCGATAAGTTAAACTCAGAAGGATACACTAACGATGCCTCTTCCGGTTCTAAGGTCAAGCCAGCTCCTCCAAAGTCCAATACTAAATGTGATAAAGAGTATGTGGTGATGGTCGATGCTGGATCTACTGGTTCCAGAGTCCACATCTACGAGTTTGACACCTGTCAGTCGCCTCCTGCCTTGTTGAAAGAAGAGTTCAAGATGTTGAAGCCAGGCTTATCGTCGTTCGATACCGACACTAAGGGAGCCGCTGCATCTTTGGACCCGTTATTGAAACTAGCTGTGGATACTGTGCCTGAAGCCAAACAAGGATGCACTCCTATTGCCGTTAAGGCCACTGCTGGCTTGAGACTTTTAGGGGCTGAAAAGTCCGACAACATTTTGGCCGAAGTCAGACGTCATCTTGAAGAAGATTACCCTTTTGCTGTGGTTGAAGGCAATGGTATTTCGATAATGGATGGTAAAGACGAAGGCGTTTATGCCTGGGTCACCACCAACTACTTATTGGGCAACATTGGCTCTGCTGAAAAGACCCCAACCGCGGCTGTATTTGACTTGGGAGGAGGCTCTACTCAAATTGTATTTGAACCGGACTTTAAGAACGACGAGAAAATGGTCGACGGTGAACACAAGTACGAGTTTTCGTTCGGCAACCGTGACTTCACCCTCTACCAGTTCTCCCATTTGGGATATGGCTTGATGCAAGGAAGAGACAAGATCAACAAGTTGGTAGTGGAGTCTAATCTCGAGTCTAATTCTCAGTTGGCCAGCGGTAAGCTCACTAAGGCTCAAGCCAAGGAAGCAAAGGCTTCGGTGACTATTCAGAACCCATGTATTCCACCTGGTGTTGAAGCTAGTGATGTCGAAGTGGCTGTTGGTAACGATGAGTATTACGTAGTCAACATGAAGGGACCACTGAGTGCCACTGGAGCCCAGTGCCGCTTCCTCGCTGAAAAGATCTTGAACAAGGAGAACGAGTGTACCCAAAAACCATGTTCTTTTAACGGAGTCCACCAGCCTTCCTTAGTCAAGACCTTCCAAAAATCGTCAGACATGTATGTATTTTCGTACTTTTACGACAGAACCAATCCTTTGGGAATGCCATCGTCGTTCACTGTTGAAGAACTCAACGATTTGGCCAAGGTGGTTTGTGATGGAGACAACACATGGAGCACTGTATTGATGGCTGACCACGTCAAGGAATTGAAGAAAGAACCTCAATGGTGCATGGACTTGTCGTTTATCACTGCATTATTACACACTGGATACGACATCCCATTGCATAGAGAGTTGAGAACTGCCAACAAAATCGACAATAATGAAATCGGTTGGTGTTTGGGAGCATCGTTGCCTTTATTGGACAAAAAGGGATGGAAATGTAGAATAAAGAAGGTGGAGTAAACAGTTCTACGAAATACAATGCCTCTCTAATATACCAAAGTAGTAGAGAAGTTGCGACTGCGACAGCCCTCATAAATAATTTTGCTCTTGACAAACTACAAGTAACATAATGTACTCGAACACTATATTATTGATTATAGCATGATGCGCACAGTACGGCTCTCCTGATGTTGATAATAGTATAGTGTTTGAGAGGTAACATGTATGAAATATTTCAGTGTACAAGTCATTTCCAGTAATATAAGTTACAATTGTAGTAGAAATGCGTTACTAGGCCCGATTAGGACTTGGTATTCATCAGGTACGAATTGAATTGAGCGATATCGTGAAATCATATGGTAAATAGTGATAAGAGATCATCGATATTATCAATAAGAGTAGTAGCCTTTTGTCGACTTGAAAGAGTAAAATACTTCGCCTATGTTTTTACTATTCTCAATAGTATGAAGTTTGAACTATTATTATAGACGTTCGATCTTATCATGGTGTACTCAAACTCCTCCAATTAGAGATGTGTTTGCATATCCAATTACACATACATATGCCAGTCCGAACTCGCTCGCAAAATTTGTTAGTGAGTCGCGAAGCTGCAAATGAACATAAAAATAGGCAAATTGAAAAGGAGAGAAGATAGAAGCAACCAAACAGTATTGACAAATTGCTGGTGCTATTTACACATACGCGTACACGTACACATCTACACGCTACAATCACCACTCAATATTGTCGGCAGCAGGCGTTTTGTATCTACAAATTGTCATCGATTTGACCATAATTCGAGTATCAGTAAGAGTCATACACCACACTTGATATGTCACACAACGAAGCCATTGAGCGAGAAAAGACTCACGGACTTAAAAGTCAACTCACCAAGCAGATAGAAAGTGGCAGTGGTGGGAGACTGAAGCCTCCTTTAAAGATCAACACCAGTCGTAGCGACATGGACAACAAGCACGAACCCAAGAATGAAACCAAAATCGATAACAAAATCAACACTAAGAACGACAAGAATGAAAAGAGCGAATCCAAAGAACCCAAAGACGACGCCAAAGTCAATCGTCGAAGAATATTTCATCACCATTCCGGTAGTCCCAGCAGCAATAACCGGGAACAGCCGAAGATCCACAACAAACTCTACTGCGAATCGGTCAAACGCAAAGTATCTGAAACAGTACTTCTGAAACTCAGCAATGAAGATCTTAGGTCCGTAAAATCACATACCCAGCTTGCTGAAACGGCCAATGGAGTAAGAATGTTGGCCAAAAACCTTAGCAAAGCCACCATCCAGCTCGACGTAAGGGCCATTATGATCGTTACCAAGGCACGAGACAACTCCCTAATATACTTAACTCGAGAAGTGGTCGAATGGTTGTTGACTAGACAAAGAGATATCACTGTATATGTCGATAAAAGCTTGCGCAAGCTGAAACGGTTCAACGCCACCGAGCTCCACGACACGTACCCCAAGGCCAAAGATCTTCTTAAGTTCTGGGACAAGAAACTAGCTCTGAAAAACCCAGAGAAATTTGATTTGGTGCTTACATTAGGCGGTGACGGAACTGTCTTGTATGTGTCTAATTTATACCAGCGGGTGGTTCCACCGGTAATTTCGTTTGCATTGGGCTCGTTGGGGTTCTTGACCAACTTCAAATTCGAGCAATTCAGGCTGCGTATGACCACGGTATTGGACTCAGGAGTAAAAGCATATCTTCGTATGCGGTTCACATGCAGAGTACACAAGGCTGACGGTAAACTTGTGTGTGAACAACAGGTATTGAACGAGTTGGTCATCGATAGAGGACCTAGTCCGTACGTCACCCAACTTGAGTTGTATGGTGACGGCTCTTTGTTGACGGTGGCCCAGGCCGATGGTCTCATTATTGCTACTCCTACTGGTAGCACAGCCTATTCACTATCTGCTGGAGGCTCCTTGGTGCATCCTGGAGTCAGCGCTATCAGCGTTACACCAATTTGCCCCCATACCTTATCTTTCAGACCCATATTGTTGCCTGATGGAATGTACTTGAAAGTCAAAGTTCCCGAAACCAGTCGAGCAACTGCATGGGCATCTTTTGACGGCAAAGTCAGAACTGAATTGAGTAAGGGCGACTATGTAACAGTACAAGCCAGTCAATTCCCATTCCCTACTGTCATATCGTCAAAGACCGAATACTTTGACAGTGTCAGCCGCAACTTGAACTGGAACGTCAGAGAAACCCAAAAACCCTTCAATTTGTTGAGCGATTCCAACAAGAAAAGATATAGCAGCAACCACACTGAAGACCTTGAGAACCTCCATATCGATACTCACGACGAAAGAGAATTCGATATCGATTGGAGCAGTGATAGCTCCTCTACTCCTAGTGACAGTGAAGGTGATACTGAAGTGGCATATGGGACTCTGCCCATAGCGTGCTCCAATCCTGATGACAGAACGTGCTTTGCTCATCCAATGGCTAAAATATCTCTCGATTCGGAGCATAGTACCCCTGGGACTACTCCGACTACCAGCCGGAACCCATCGTATCTGTCTATTAGTGATGTGCTAGAGCTCTAGAGTGAATGAATACATGTACGTGTATTACTGAGAGAGTATCAAACTGTAACTCAAAGTGAACGGGTGCTAGTACTCTCGTATTTAATTTCTTTAACACGGTGACGATCAAACCCTAGTGTATTAATAGCGTGCCGTCTAGATATATCATATCGTGATTGATGCCTTCTTTTACAACATACCTCTTATGATAGAATAGCGAAACGAGAATTGACATGAAATATTAGGCGTGGAGATGTAAGCACTTCAAGTTTCAGGTAATTGCACCCATTGTGACTGGATAGAGTTTTTCGAGCTATTCTTTGCATCCGAATTGAGAGTTGATCCGTAATTCAGGTACCGTCCAGTGGCCAAAATGTTCGCCTGTCCAGTATAAATTTGCACCCAATTGGCAGTACAGAAAATGTTCTATGAGTAAAGTAGAAAAGTTAATAGAATACAAAATGAGCTGACTACGTTGAGGGGATCCCCCTGACAAAGATCTATTATCAATCCACTTTTAGGTATCATTGACCACAATGGTCATCAATGGTGGTTCAAAACGAAATTCATCGTCTACGTCATGGAACCACAAATAGGTATACTGATATGGCTTAGAGAATTACATGAATATAACGTTTTGGAAACTAGGTATGTTCTCACAAAGAACTTCTCGCAAAAACTTCGCCAGGGGATCTAACTAAAGCGAGCCTCTTCGCAGGGCAAATATCACTATTGATATATGCCTTGATAAACCTTAAATTAAGGGTATACGATGGAATGGGATACTTTGCAATCTATGATACTCTGTGAATAGTAGGACTTGGCGTATATGAACTCGACTATCACGATAATGCCACACCGGGAATACAAAGTTTTTTAATGATGTCCAACGGCACGAATTAGCAAAATGCCCCCTCGCCCAATATTTCCCTAAAAATACTTGGTGTCAAACGTGCATGCATACGCATTCACGTTGTATGCACCTTTATCGCCGAGAAAGGCTGGATTTGGGGCCAAATGTAATTGACAGCACAAAATCATGTTTCAAATCATATGACAGGCTCGGAACAAACCGCCCCGAGCTTACCAGCATTACAGGTGCACGATGGCCACCTCCCATAGATCCACGTATTGGTGTTGCAACATCAAGACAATCGTGTTGCGAGAGATATTTCGGTGTGAAAAATAATTAGTTGGACACATTTAATTCATCCGTCGACTTCATATTGCCCCGAGAATTTTTGAATGGAATCGTAAGTCAAAATGGCGATAATGCAATGGAATAGCTAAAACATCGAGCTGTGAGGTGAACGGATTCACAAATTCCTGATTCCTATCTAATTTAGGGACTACCCATGTATGAATATGTTTGAGTTCGCAGTAATCGCTTCGGTCGGTAATGAGTAAGTATTCGAAACTGTTGTATATTGAGAACCATTAGATACTCTTTTAAACTTCAAACAACAAAATCAAACATGGTTAGCTCTCTCTTCACCGTCAAGGCTTTCACAATTCTCGCTTAAGTGTGGACCACTTAAGCTGTTGTACTTCCAACCAGACAAGACAAGGGTCCTGTATTCGTCAAGTTACCAATTAGAAAATCTACCGCCAAACAAAACGCTACCGTTCTCGCTGACAATCCTATCACATCTCCAATTAAATTGGAAACCAACGGTCAAGTTTACACAATTGCCCTTCATTTTGGCTCTCAAGCACAGACTATTTCTGTTATTCTTGATACAGGAAGTTCTGATTTATGGGTAGCAGATGCAAACACCATAGCTCGAGGTTACAATTACAATCAGTCCTCCACTTACAAAGATACAGGGAATCCTTTCTGAGTCGATTACGCCTTGGGTTCAGCTACTGGTGAGTACGTTACTGACGCTGTTGGCATTCCACGCGGTCCATCTCTTTCAGTTTGGTGACGTCCCAGAGCCAGAGGCCGTTGCGTTTTTGTGTTTTAGGAATTGGTTACGTCATATATAAACCAGCTTTCTCCAGGCATCCCAACTCCCCTCCTGCTTTGAAGAATGAAGGCCACGTTTGCAAGAATGCCTACTCGCTTTAGTTGAACTCGAAACTGGCAGGAGAGGGTGAGATTATTTTTGGCGGTGTCGATACCGCCAAATTCAAAGCAGAGTTGGCTATCTTTCAGTTCAGCGTCCATTGGCTGGTGTCTTAGATATCACCTTCGATAGTACTACTACTCCTGCTGGTACTGTTATCTCTATTAATGGAACTGGTTCCTGGGACACAGGCTCTACCTATTGTTCTCTACCAGACGAGGTTGTCAGTCAGCTTAGACAAGTCCTTGGATATCCCCTTTATCAGGGATATTTCCAAGTTCCATGTGGTGCTACTTTACCTGGAGACCTAAAGTTTACTTTTGGTAGTGTGAGTTTCGATGTTCCAATTCAGAAACTTTTACAACCTGTTTTTACTGACCGTACTTGTGGACTCGCTTTCGCGCCATCTTCTTGGAGCGATGAACAAACACCTATTGGTGACGCTATCTTCAAATACGCTTACGTTCTCTATGATCTTGACGACAACACTATACGAATTGCCAACGTCAAGTACACCACTGATTCCATGTTGTTCCAGTCAGTTACATTTCCATACGTCCTTGGTCCTCTAAAATAGTTGCCTGGACTCATACTCAATTTGAAAGGTCACATAGATGTAACTGTATCCCCGTTTGTGGTGTAGGTCTCTGTAGCATTATATGTTCGCCTGTCTAGAAAAATTTGCACCCAATTCCAGAAATAAAGAGTGCTCAACGTACTGAAGTGAGTCTACACAAAGTCTCGAGGGAGTCTATACAAAGCATCAAGGTAGTATACGAATCCAATTGAGCTCAGAAAACATGTGGCTCCGATCGAATTCAAGGCCGGAACAAATTGCATTTTTCTCTGTCTCCTACTTCACTATTGATCCAGAGATCATTGGTATTTAAATGCAGTACATCGTCTAACTATTGGCATGCTAAATTATTTACTGGTAGATCTACCTCGCATAGAGAGTACGCAACTAGATACGACAACCGACCGAGTCGTACACTAACTCACAGATCAACTAGTTGTACTAGAGTAACCCCATGCATGATAGGGTTCTTGGGGGTTCACATGTCGAGTTATCGCTCACGTGCCGCAAAAGCAATTCAATGCGGACCGCAGCGATGTGCGCGTACCAGGCAACCATCAAGCCCAATCACGAAAAATTTTCTGTAAAAATCGTATATAAAACACGTTCCCGCTGCAAATAACATACTAGTATAAGCTTAGAAATACAAGATGACTGATTTTACGCAACAATTAAACGGCCTCTCTATTCAAGACAACGGATCAGCCCCTCAACAAGGAGGATCCCAACCCCAAAGACAGGGAGGCTACATTCCTCCTCACCTTCGTGGCAACCCCGATGGCGTTTTCGGAGGATCGCGCAGCAGCAGAGGAGGATCCAGCGGATTCGGCGGCCGTGGCGGTGCCCGTGGTGGCAGCTTTGGTGGCTCGGGATTCGGTGGTGGAAACCGTCGTGGTGGTTACGGAGGCAGCGGCTTCGGTGGCGGCTCCCGCGGTGGATTTGGTGGTAGATCTTTCCAAAGACCAGGTGTCGGTAAATGGGTTGATGGCAAACACGAACCAGCTGCTCGTATCGAGAAGATGGAGTTAGAATTGTTCGGTACTGCTGACGACTCTTCCTTCCAATCTTCTGGTATCAACTTTGACAACTACGATGACATTCCCGTTGAAGCCTCGGGTGAAGGCGTTCCAGAACCAATCTCCTCCTTCACTGCCCCACCTCTTGACCCATTGTTGGTTGAAAACGTCAAGTTGTCCAGATTCACCAAGCCAACCCCAGTTCAAAAGTACTCGGTTCCTATCGTCGCTGCTGGTAGAGACTTGATGGCCTGTGCCCAAACTGGTTCTGGTAAAACCGGTGGTTTCTTGTTCCCAGTGTTGTCTGAATCGTACATGAACGGTCCAGCCCCTGTCCCAGCCTCAACCGGTGCCTTTTCGTCCCACAAAGTATACCCTACTGCTTTAGTCATGGCTCCAACCAGAGAATTGGTTTCCCAGATCTTTGAAGAAGCCAAGAAGTTTTCTTACAGATCCTGGGTTCGTCCTTGCGTAGTTTACGGTGGTGCCGACATCGGTTCCCAAATCAGGAACTTGGACAAAGGATGTGATCTTTTGGTCGCCACTCCAGGTCGTCTTAAGGACTTGTTGGAAAGAGGAAGAGTTTCTTTGGCCAACATCAAATACTTGGTTTTGGACGAAGCCGACAGAATGTTGGATATGGGTTTCGAACCCCAAATCAGACACATTGTCCAAGAGTGTGACATGCCTGACGTGGCCGACAGACAAACCTTGATGTTCTCTGCTACTTTCCCAAGAGACATCCAACTCTTGGCTAGAGATTTCTTGAAGGATTACATCTTCTTGTCTGTTGGTAGAGTCGGATCCACCTCTGAAAACATTACTCAAAAGATCTTGTACGTCGAAGACGATGAAAAGAAGTCAGTATTGTTGGACTTATTGGCAGCTGGTGACCAAGGTTTAACCATCATCTTCACCGAAACAAAGAGAATGGCTGACAACTTGGCTGACTTTTTGTACGACCAAGGATTCCCAGCCACTGCCATTCACGGTGACAGATCTCAATACGAAAGAGAAAAGGCTTTGGCTGCTTTCAAGAGCGGTACTGCCCCAATTTTGGTTGCTACTGCCGTTGCTGCCAGAGGTTTAGATATTCCAAACGTTTCTCATGTTGTTAACTATGACTTGCCAAGTGATATTGATGATTATGTTCATAGAATCGGTCGTACTGGTCGTGCTGGTAACGTTGGTATCGCTACTGCTTTCTTTAACAGAAACAACAAGAACATCGTCAAGGGCTTAACCGAATTATTGGGTGAATCAAACCAAGAGCTCCCAGACTTCTTAACTAAGATTGCCAGAGAAGGTGCCTTTGGTGGTGGTAAGTCTAGTGGCCGTGGAGGTGCTCGTGGTGGCAGAGGTCCTGCCAGAGACTTCAGAAGAGGTGGCAGTGGTTACGGTGGATCTTCCGGTGGCTGGGGCGGTAACAGTTACGGCAACGGTGGAGGATACGGAGGCCGTTCCAGTTACAACTCTTATGGTGGTGGAGACTCTGGTTTCGACACCAACCAATCCTCTTCTTCCAACTCATGGTGGTAGATTAGGAAAGTTCATATGAATTATCTGAATTGGTATTCGTAAGAATTGTTATGTTTTATGAATCCCTAGTTCAGAGTAATCAAAGGTCTACATTGCATCTTTGGTTTTATTTTTATTTTTATCACAGTTGTTTTTTTTATTGTTCATTCACTTGTTATATTACTCCATGTCTCAATCCTTGTCGAGAAGAAGAAAAAAGGAAAAAGATTAGTATCATCAAGATATATTTGCATTAATCACTTGGTTTTATTTGTTTCAGAAGATCAAAATAGTTCGACTTTTTTTTAACAAGCATAAAAAGAGTTGGGTGTCCTATGAGTTGATGCTGATAAATTCAAATTGTTTCAGTTCAAATCATAGATTGTATTAATATTTCAGATTCATTAAAAGGAAGATTAAAGGAGATTAAAAAACAAATCATAGAAAGTTATTAATGGGGTCAATTTATAAATCTTTTTTTTTTTTCAAGTCACTTGAAAAAGTCATTTGTCATTAATTAGTTTCTCAGTTATAGTTTTGCTATCGGATTTAGACATTGGGTTATTTTATACAGTTTAGTTATATATTTATTAATGCATATAGCAAGTCATCAATCATCGTAAGTACTCAATTCATCGAAGCATAGAAGCCTACTTGGTATGTGTATTTTCGTGTTCTCACGTGAAAAAATATTTATCGTACACTATCACTATTTGACTGGAACCCTGTGGTAGCAAAAGTGTGGGCAGTAATGTTGAATCGGAACACCAAAGTGGTTGTAGGCCTTGTTGTGGGCCTCTTTTTCATTTACGCGTTATTTCATTCATCGTCCAAACCCAGAGCCAGTCATAGAACCGGAATCGGTTCGCCCAAAATCCAGCTTCAAAACGAGCTCGAAAAGAACTCCAACTGGAGAGAATATGGGATCAATTTCACTCCCAGCAAAATATCCCGCTTGCCAGCAGACTCTACTGTGAGGCAACAGCTCTCGTTCCAGTTTCCGTACGAACCAAGCAAACCGTTTCAAAGAAACATCTGGCAAACCTGGAAAGTTGATCTCGAAGATGACAGCTTTCCCAAAAAGTATCGCGAATTTCAAAACAGTTGGCAACAGAAGAATCCAGAGTACAAGCACTTTGTTATAGCCGATGAACTGTGTGAAGAATTGATTAACCAGCTCTATGCTACGGTTCCAGATGTGGTTGAAGCCTACAATATCATGCCCAAAAACATCTTGAAGGCCGATTTTTTTAGGTATCTTATCTTATATGCTAGAGGAGGGGTATATTCCGATATCGATACAGTGAGTATTAAGCCAATTCACTCGTGGTTGTCTTCCAATGACACGCTCTATGGAAAGCCCAACAACCCTGGGATTGTTATCGGAATTGAAGCTGATCCGGACAGGCCTGACTGGAACGACTGGTACGCTAGACGAATTCAATTTTGCCAGTGGACCATTCAGTCTAAAAAAGGCCATCCGTTATTGAGAGAATTGATAGCTAAAATCACTGAACTTACCCTTGAAAGAAAGGCCCATGGAGATCTCAAAAAGATTTTGGGTAAAGATCTGGGAGGAGACATTATGGACTGGACGGGGCCTGGAATATGGACAGACTCAGTGTTTGGCTACATGAACAATATCTTGCAATCGCCCGAAAACTTGATAAATCAAACCCCCGAAGAAATTGTCACCTGGCAATTATTCACTGGTATGACCAACCCTATAGTCATAGATGACGTTATGATCTTGCCTATTACTTCGTTTAGTCCTGATGTGGGCCAAATGGGAGCACAAAGTATCAAAGATCCAATGGCCTATGCCAAGCACATGTTCCTGGGAAGTTGGAAAGATGACCAAAAGCATCAAGATCTAGACATCTTCACTAAGTAGTTTTAGGTTTTCAGCCACTATAGAACTTTGGCCTTTAACCTTGACCTTCCTATAGAACACAGCACAGCTCAAATTCACACACAGATCCACACATTCGTGTTTGTTGTTACCATTGACCGCCCGTAGGTTTCGAGCTACACACCCGTCACACTGGCTCTCGAGCCCCATAAGCTTGAGCTGGCTATGCTTGTGACCAAGACATAGCGATGCTAGCAACTGTGACTCGTTCTGGCGACAATTGCTGCACAAACGAGACGGTGTACTCTTGTTATACTGAACAACTTCACCTCCACAATTAATACACGAGCTAGACCGAATACCAACATCCATCACTCGTCCTTTGATTCCCGGGTTCAAGAACTTGGGCAACTCCTGATACCATCCTTTGACATTTACACCCAATAAATTGAATATTCTTTCTAGCGGAGGGATCAACACTCTTGTGATGTAGTACTCGTAGTCTAGCCTGAGAGGATTGGTGGATTGTAGAGTGGCGATGAACTCCTCGGGAGGCATGCACCGGTCTTTGATCCGCGGCTTGGATGAGTCTTGGATCACCACGTACGCTACTCTCTCTCTATACTGTGGTTCCTTACGAGGGTCTTTCAGTACTTGTTTCTCGGCAATTATCGCTCCCGGAGGCAAGTACAATTCGTTCTTGTACGTTCCATAGCGTACCTCTTTGGCAAAACAAAAATCGGAAACAGATATCTTGTTGAAGAGAATTTTGAAAAACTGGTTCAACACGTAGTTCTTGACTTCAGAGAGGTTCTTCAGCTCAAACAAGATTCGCAACGCCTTTTCTACAATCTTCTGTTGCGCTGGAATCCCGTCTCTTCTTACCGTCTCGATCCCCTTGGCATTAAAGCTAGGCACTTTCTGGTCTTCGTACTCATAACTATAACCCACGTATCTCTTCTTAGCCAAAAGCACGCAAGGATGGTATACTTTTTCGAATTTTAGAGTTATCGGGTCGGGAAACTGGTTGGTGATATACTCAGCAAGCTGCTTTCCTAACGAGAATGCATCTGCTTTGGACTTTCCCGGAAAATATACAAATAACGAGTCGGTATCCCCATAAAACACCTTGGCTCCAAAGTCGCCCGACTCTATCAATTCGATACTCTTGGAGAGAATTTCTCGTCCAGTCGATACTATAGCATCAGCTACGTCGGAATTGGGCATTCGACCGCTGAAAGTGGCAGAAGTGTACCCGTAAGTAACGTTTGCAATCAATTTTAATGCTAGCTGACGAGCATTGTAAAGCTTGTAGAGCTCGCTGTCATTCTTAAAGAGCTTCATCAATGACTTTACTGCAAGTCTTGTATTCAACATCTCTTCCAACATCTTGGCAAGCGCAGATTTCCGTACATTGCTCTTGACAAACATGTATCCGTTTGGCGAAAGATTAATGGCGTCCTCTTTAGATAGTAAATCTATAATGCAATCTGGAATTGGACTATGTTTGAGGTAGCCCACATTATTCTTGTTGGGTCTGAAGTTGTGAAGACGGCCTATCAAGGTAGAGTAACAATAATTGTAGGCTATCATAATTGATGGATATAGCGACTGAAAGTCTAGCACCACCAATGGAGACTTGTAAAAGTTAGACTCGGGCTCCATGATGAGTGGGATGCACTCGATAGATCTCATTTTGTGGACCTGATCTTTGGACGGTGAGTTAAGCATAAGACTCTCTGACTTGGTGATACGGGAAAGAATTGACTCCACCTTATACTGAGATCCTCTATAGAAGTTGGAGTAAAAGTCTATTCCAATAAGTCTGGAATGCTCCACGTTTCTAGATACAAGCTCCTGAACACTGATTAGCTTGAGAGTCAAGTCCATTCTACGAACATAGTACATCAATACCGTCAACATCTTTACATACACCCCGCTTCTCAACCAGTCACTAAGCTGTAGGTTCAGATACGACGGAAATGTCTGGTGGAGGAGCTCGTAGCAAACCCTTTCAAAGGTGTACGAAGTAAGGCTGAGCTCACTTCGAAGAATTCTCCACACATTAATGATATGTCTTCCATTGGTACGAAGATTGGACGTGTGGGTGTATCCCCAGCGGTCTCCAAACTTGCCGTTACTCTTGTACGAACCTCTACTGAGCTCCGCCAAAACATTTATATCGTACTCGGAGCGAAACCTCTCAACTACATACCCCCAGCTGGAAGCATTAACTTCGTATCCCGACAAGATATCCGGATCAAAAAGCTGTACCATTGTCACTAATCGTACTACCATCTCAGTTTCGTCTGTAAAACTCTCTATGGGTATCAGGGTGCCTTGGGTCAAAGCTTTGATGGTCTGATCGCTGATATTCATGGTATTTAACAAGAGTATGCCGCTAGTTAATGGAGTGTGTTCAAACATATTGTTTGAATCGTCAAAATGGTAGAACATAAGAGTGATGGCATCAGTAGCGGGATTGGGCAGAAGCTCTTTGGTATCAGTATTGGTGTGAATTTCCAAATAGAAGTTGGTAAGATTGTTGAAATCGTCGGGCCGACGGGCAATTTTGTTGGAATTGTACGAGAATTTGAAGTGGGTTGCAGTGATTCCAGGCTCGATTTGAGACCGGAACTTGGCTGCTTTGGTTTTGGCTCGTTTCTCTTCCGTTGAGAGCCACTCATTGACCTGGCTCTTTCTGGGTGGCTCAGGTGCGTATTGCCAAACAGAGTTGGCGCTGTTTTGAAGCAGCGAAGTGTACTTGGAATACTGGTTATCTTCCAGGATCTGGGCTTGGATTTTGCTGCTCATGGGAAGAGATGGGATCAGATCTTTGTTCTTGAGAGGTATCACTAATTTTTTGTGGGCAAAGATCATTGGTTTCGGCGGCATATCAGCGGCATTGGCATAGAATGGGTCTGTATAGTTGACTTTCAATATTCCTAATTTGTCGAAGGATTTGGTGATTACTGAGGGATGCAAGTCTTGAGGTACTTCAACTTCATAGCTTCCCGCTTGCTGCTTCAAATTGTGGTCTGTTTGATCTGTTTGAGAATCCATATCAAACGAGCTTCGAATTTGTAGTTTTGGGGATTGAGATTCGGTCACTGCCGCTCTTTTTTGGGTAAGCTCAAGCAAAACGTTTTCATCCAATTCATGCAATTGAGTCTCCTCCAATTCTTCATCATCATTTTCGTTTGACTCGTTCTTACCTTCTTCTCCTGATTCTTCACCAAAGGCCTCGTCTTCTTCATTCCAATCCACACTCTCTGGCTCAGAATCTGTCTTATTCTTCTCTTGCGACGTACTAAAATTACTACTGAAACTTAATTCTAAAATCAGCTTGCTAGCCTTGTTGTCATTGGAATCTTCAATAGGATGTTGGCTCTTTTGGTTTTGGGTAAGCTGAGCTTGTATGCCCTTTTGGGTACTAATAATCAAGTCATCACTATAACCGTGTGTGGGTTGTGTGTCTACTCGATATAGCAAGTTATAACTGCTCCACCGTATAAGATCAGACCCAAATTTAAGCTTATAGTCATGTAACTTCTTGTGAGTCTCGATATCAACCATTTCGAAACACGTAGACGGCTCTGGGACTTTCTCTACCTTTTCACCAAGCAACTGGCTAATAGTAGTATCAGGCTTACGATGCAACACTTTCTCACAGTACTCTTTATAATTCAAGTTTGTCGGTTTGTTGAGTTTAATTGCATACTGCAATAACTCGTCCAATTCAGCCTGGTTGGACCACTTGGAACTACCTGTTCCCAAGTAGTGGATGCCAAAAGATGGCTTGTGAAGTGACTGGTTATAGATGGAAGGTGCGTGATGAAGCTCAAACGACAGATCTCTCAGCTCAAGCTGGTACTTAAGATCCTTATCAACATGTCTAAGAGAAGAAAGGTATATTTCTTTGTTTTCTTTGTAATAGTTGGCGGAGCTTACGACTTTTTGTAGATGCTTGAAGTTGGCCAACTCGGAGAAATCGTTGTGGAGATGACGAAACTTAAGGAGAGTTCTGTTGGATATACAGGCCGTCAGAATATCCAACTCTAGCATTGATCTGCCTATTCTATTATATATTCCGTGCTCGGGATCATTGGCTAGTACGTTAGTTTCGTTGATATGCTGCTGCAAATAGTCTATTAAGTGAGATATCTGGCCAGCAGAGTAAAACTCACGGTGGGCTGGATTGAGTATTGGAGTACGGAAGTACGGACCTCCCATATCTGAAGGAACTATATCTAGCCAACCACATCCAAAAAGGTTGAAGTCGGTTAGAAACTGGAGCAAGTACGGCAAATGACTCTCATATATATTTAGAGGTGTAGTCAGGCCGGGCTTTTCCAAGTTAAAATTGATGGCTTTTTCGTTGACTAGTCTGGTCAACCTTGTCTTGTACACTGGGGAAAGTAACAGTATCTTATAGAACTTGCGGTAGCCCACCTGGTAGCCATAAATGGGTGTTCCCTTACAGACAGATATGCCAGCAATGTACTTTCTCAAGGCCAGATTCGAGACCGGATCGAGTTCAGGATCCAGATCGTCATCGTCCGAGTCGTTTTCATTACTTCTTGCCTTTGATTTCTTGAAAGATTCGCCAAGGACAAATTCTAGATGGTTGGTCAATCTTGCTAAGTATTCTGCATTATCGAGCTCATCTGGCTCATTGCAATCAACATATATATATGGATAGAAGTTGTGGACATGCACTAGCACGTTGTAGGCGTCATTTTGTGATTCCACCTTCTGACGCTTGTTAGACCCTTCATTACTAGACTGGCCATGGGGTACCAGTATCGAGCCATAGACCCTAATAATAGGGACCTGGCTTACGTGAGAATAGAGCTGGTCGAGCTTGGTGGGCTTTGACTGGTACGTGTCGTAGTCATTGAACTGAATCGACAAACCAGACTTCCCTAGTGGGTGTTGGGTAGGCATGTAGTTGCAGCTAACAAGGTGATTATACTTTTGTGTGTGCAGTACACGAGAGTGTGTGCAGTGCCAGTCACGTGGAGAGACCCCAGGGGCGACCGCGGTGTATGCAGTATATGTTGAGAGTCTGGTGACACATCTGACTAATACTACACATGCTAATCGCTGGTGTTGAACTCTGTCTCTGGAGCACCAGCAACTGCAATAGACAATAGTCGAGGTGCGCTTACGTAAAAAATATTTCCCTGTTATTGAGAGAAGACTGCACAGTTCGGGCTGTTGTGGTATGTGGTATGCGGTAGCACTGACATATCCGTAGGGCCGCCTTGTGCCGTTCTATTGAGAGCTCGCAATCTGTCGTAGTGTAGACTACCCAGGATTGCTTTACACGGTTACTAATCGTGCACGACCCCGGGGCTGACAGAAGCATTCTCAGGCACCATGCCCAGTGCCCATTACATGGAACGCTTAACCACGCCAGACGCGGCCAACCACCGCGATGGTTAGTAGAGAATCGTACCATTACAAGTGGCATACCCACGGGATTGTGCTTTTCCACGCCGCGTATTTCCACGGCTTGTCAACTAGTCTGAGTCCGGAAGTGTCTAGCTATTGGTCGCGGAAAGGGTTGCGCGGACTCGGCGCAATTCCACGCAGGCTCGGTGCAGTTCCACTACGCTAGGCGACCAATCCTGTTGATAGTCAAGCCCTATTTTTAGAACCAGGCTCCACCGCGCAGAACCATCTACATGCAACTCTCTAACCCTACCACTATGGTCGTAAACCACAGTCTGTTCTTGGCAACCTCCGGACCCTGGCATGATCCGACGGGATCCGATTAGTGCGCAAAAACAGAAGCCATTAGCCTGTTGAGAACAGTTTGAGAGACCGTTCCTTGCATTTTTCGGTACACAGTTAGGCCATCTACCCACGCTGCTAACTAGGCATCCCAGCTTACAATCTTATGACCGTTTGGTGACAATTTCCCAAAAATTCGGGGCCCGCTACTCTACGTTACTGCATACAGCGCCCACCCCCCTCTCATTTTTTCCCCAAGCTAGTTTATTTTCTTGAGTTTCCACGCAGCAACAAGGCGAACCTCCAAAATCCACTGATTTGACAACGTCCATAGCCATCGGTTGTACAGATCATATTGTCGAAGAGGCAACGCACACTGAGTTGCCACGTTAGTATCAAGCCATTCCTTTTGAGATCGTGAAGTATAGAGATATTCCATTCCCCTATTTTGCTAGCTTCACACCACGGATCCCTCGAATACTATACATACTGCCAACTTCACCAGGTCCACCTGATCCACTCATCAGAGCCCCAGATCAGACGAATAGTACTCAACTGCATTGTTGTGCCGTGAACTTTATTCAACATAAAAGACGTGAACAACACCGTCTGATTGATCATCCAGACCTTCATTACAATATTGACTGAATTGATGTCACATTCCTGTGATTATGTCTAAACACAACGATACTACATCAGACCTTCATCCAGGCATAAACTCAACACCTGGCCTCGGATTGGAACATCTTTCCATAAACAATGATGATACGTCCCAGTCTAAACCTCTGCATTATCCGTTTCAATATCAGCAATCACACCTTCAATCGCCCAAACCTCCTCAATCTCCCCCAGTTTCTTCTTCAGCACCGCAACTAAACGATGACATAAAGGCTAGAATTATGGCGTTTCAACAAAAGAGAACAAAGCCTGTAAACTCTCCACCATTATCTGGCCATCCTTCTCCCAACAGCACCAACCTTAATTTGGCATCCATGGATTCAGAATACTCCCAAACCCCTTCGGCACATCTGGCTGCTCAAAGTAGCTTACCTGATAACTCAGCACCAAGCTACTATTACAAACCTTTGCCGGCTACACCTTCTAAACCTTCTCGTCCTGAACCGTTTTCTCCCAAAAGATCATTATCAAGCAACGATTCTGCTCCTTCCACCTTAATTCCATCGCCCTCGGGCCACCAAAGAACTCACTCCACTAATAGCCCCATACAGGGCCCTTCATCTCAAGCCGTGGCCCGTTTGGCTGATTCGGTAAGAAACGCCAATGCCCAGCAAGCAGCACCCGTAGCATCACAAACTCCGTTTGAACTAAAGAAGAAACCCTCTTTGTCGCAAAGAAGAGGAATGAAGTTGAATATGAGCGATATCACAAAAAGCCCTTCAAACAATGAAGTTTTGAGTCCTCCTATTCAGCTAGATGGCCAAGACGGAAAGGGGCTTATGGGAGAAAATGGTCCTCCATTGAACACCACCGGGGGCTTATCCCGTAGGTTATCTGAGAGAAAGAACAAGCCCAATTTTAAACTTAATCTCGATTCAAGTAATAGCGATCTTCCGCAACATCGTCGAAACGACAGCCCTAGTAGTGATAGGGCTAGCTTGACTGATGAGAGCGTAAACGGAAGTGCTAATGCCAGTGATGAAGACAAAAAACCACAACTACAAGGTTTATTTGCCAATTACTCCAAATATGTCGATATCAAATCGGGCCAGCTTAATTTCGCCGGTAAAGCATCTCTACACTCCAAAGGAGTGGACTTTTCGTCGGGATCTTCATTCAGAATATCGCTTGAAGACATGGAATTCATTGAAGAGTTGGGCAGAGGTAATTACGGTTCGGTTTCGAAAGTCTTGCACAAACCTACTGGAGTGTTAATGGCTATGAAGGAAGTTAGACTTGAGCTAGATGAGTCCAAATTCACCCAAATCTTGATGGAATTGGAGATTTTGCACAAGTGTGATTCGCCTTATATTGTTGACTTTTACGGTGCTTTTTTTGTAGAAGGTGCTGTCTACATGTGTATGGAGTACATGGACGGAGGGTCCTTGGATAAGCTCTACGGTAAAGACAACGGAGTAAAGGACGAATCGTGTTTGGCATACATAACCGAGTGCATTATCCGGGGATTGAAGGAACTTAAAGACGAACATAATATTATCCACAGAGACGTCAAACCAACCAATATTTTGATCAACACTTTAGGCAAAGTCAAACTCTGTGACTTTGGTGTTTCGGGTAACTTGGTGGCTTCGCTAGCCAAAACCAACATTGGCTGTCAATCGTACATGGCACCTGAAAGAATCAAGAGTCTTAGTCCTGACGATGCCACCTATTCTGTGCAATCAGATATTTGGTCTTTGGGATTGACCATATTGGAAGTCGCTGCTGGTCGTTATCCATATCCTTCAGACACTTATGGCAACATCTTCTCTCAATTGAGCGCCATTGTGGATGGAGACCCACCTAGATTAGACCACACGATCTTCTCCAAGGAAGCACAAGTTTTTGTCAAGTCATGTTTGAATAAGAACCCCGACATGAGACCTTCGTATGCCGCCTTATTGAACAATCCTTGGCTTCTCAAATACAGAGGAACCGACCCACATATGGCTGAATCGGTCACTGCCAGAGTGAAAGAGTACGAAGAGGCCAACAAGAATTCGCTCAGCAGATCGGGCAGCTCCAAGAAGAAAGCAGTTGCTTCGTCAGTGGGTGCTTCGCCTCCCATCATCGAAAATGTCCAGTCCTTACTACGGGGGAAAGTGAAACCTCCAGCATTACATAAAGGAGGATTGAACGCCAATAGAAACTTCTTGAATCGATAATATACCTATGCCTTTATAGACTTTTTTTCTTCTTAGAATTATTATAATGTACATTTATTCTGTATTGGGAATTGTAATGTTTCCTTACTCTGTATTTCCGACTTTGTTATGTACAATTGTGTATTTATTGTTTAAATTATTCTGTATTTAAATCCTTGGACATGTATGGTCCATCCAAATAGTAACCCAACTTGGCGTAGTAGTTTCTTACACCGACCCCCGAAATGACACTGATCTTCTTAGACCCATGCTCTTCTGTGGCGATTCTCGCAGCCTCTTCCATCAACAACGTACCGAACCCTTGGTGCTGGAATTTCCTGGGGTCTCTGGAATGCAAAGGAACAACAGATCCGTAAACATGAAGTTCTCTGACGATCGAGGTGGGCTGGTGCGTAAACTCCTTTCTGTAAGTGTATTTTTTGGAAGCCTTTCTCAATCTTAACAATCCAATCAAGATATCTTGCTTTGGATCTTCGTATGACAAGAACGTTTCCCACCCTCCGTTGGCGTAGTAGTCTCTTCTGATCAACTCGATCTGGTCAGGAATCACCTTGTTGTGGACTTCCTGAATACCCACCTCTCTGGTACGCACGTCTCTACACGACGTACCAAAATCCTTCATTCTGGCAAGTGCCAATTCTCTCAAATTCCCATTTTCTACACCTGATGTCACCAAAGGCATGGGGATATCTCTCTGAACACGATAGATTCTGGTCCAAGGAGGAACCAAAGCAAGGATTCTGGCCACCAAGTCGATCAAGGCGTTGGCGTTATACGACTTATACAAGCCTTTCTTCCATAACTCATACAAACCGGTACCTCTTATGACCAAGGTCGGGTACAATTTGAGCCCGTCGGTTCTGAAGTCGGGGTTTTCAAAGTACTCTTTGAACTGCTCCAAGTCTCTTTCCATACCTACGTTGGGCAAGTCCGGCATCATATGCGACACCACCTTGTATCCCGCGTCTTTGGCCACAGCAAAAGTCTCGCACACCGCTTTAACAGTGTGGCCTCTGTTGGTGTCTCTGGCTACATCTTCGTATACAGATTGAACACCGATTTCCAACCGCGTGCATCCGTACTTGAGCATATCACTCAAGTGGGTCTCGGTACAGTAGTCGGGTCTGGTTTCGATGGTGATACCCACACACTTTGTCTGGGACTGCTGGGAGAACTCGATAGCTTCATCAATATTTTTACCATTAAATCCGGTTAATGCGTTGTGGAGCTGGGTTATGAAACCCTCTCTGTAATCAATGGGCAAAGACATGAAAGTTCCCCCCATGATAATGTACTCGACCTTGTCGATCGAATGGCCCAATTGTCTCAACTGTTCAATTCTACCTCTAGACTGTTCGTATGGATCGTAACGTGCTCTTATGGCTCTCATTGATGTGGGTTCGTATCCAGTGTACGACTGAGTAGAGTATTCAAAGTCCGAGTCGGGTCCTCCTGGACAATACACACAAATATTACCGGTGTATGCGATGTGGGGGCATCTGTGGGGCTTACACATGACTGCTACAACAGCGATACCAGATGCAGTTCTAACGGGTTTGGCCTTCAATTTGGGTATAAGGTACTTCTTGTGTTGGTCGGGGATCGACGAGATGATGTCTGTAAGCCGCGGTTGCTGCTTAAGCTTGTACTTTTTGGCAAACCGGGTGATGAGCCCATTCAAGTTGATGTCTCTGGAGCTTTTGAGCGAGGCCACAAGCTCAAGCGATATGTCTCCACAGCATTGCAAGAATCTCTCCTTCTCCGGGGCAAGTTTTTGCTTACCCAGCTTGGTCTGAACGGAAGGCATACTGGTGTTGGTTCGTATCCGCTTCAGATCGCTTCATCTCATCGGTAAATTTTGCGGTCACGTGCCCAAGTTCACCTGCCCTTCAATCCTTCAACCCTTCACCACTACTTGTAAGGTTGGGCTAACGGGTTTGTGGATAGGAGGTGGGTGCCGTGCTGGACCCGAAGTAGAGTCGTGAAGCGGTTATTCGTCATCCATATCGCGTCAGGTGTCACTACTGTGACGTTGTTCGGAATAGACTCCGAAGTCGGGCCCTGAAAAAAGCGCGGGGTAGATGGTATAAATTGGCTGCAACTCCGCCAATAGCCTTTCAAACATTACCAACATGTCTACCTTCACCAAAAAGAACTTCAAGTCGCTCAATTACAACTCATTTCGTCCGCACTATCCCCCTAGCTTCTACAACATCTTGAGTTCGTACATTAACAAGCACCACACAAAGGTTCCTGTGCAACTAGCGGTTGATCTAGGCTGCGGAACAGGCGTTGCAACGTACCCATTGCTCAATATCGCTCAGAGGGTTATTGGTCTGGACTTGTCTCCCACCATGATCGAGACCGCCAACTCGTTGGTCCAATCCCGCTGTAAGGAGTTGGGAGTCAAGGATACGTCGGTGATATCCTTCGAGGCCGGTGCAGTTGAGGATTTACTCTACAAAAAGTCGGCCGGTTTGTCGGACGGCACGGTGGACCTCATTACGGCTGCACAATGTATCCATTGGTTTACGGACTACGATCAGTTTTTCAAAAGTTGTGCTACAATGTTGAAGAGGGGCGGCGTTTTGGCGTACTTCTTCTATGTCGACCCAGATGCTGTCGGTTTCACCGGTCCCAGTAAGCTTGACAAGATGGACGCTTTGAAAAAGGCAAAGGAAATCTACTACAAGTACGTCTACAATGATCCCCGGTACTTGGGACCCCATTGGGAACAGCCTGGAAGAGAGATCATCAAGAATCGGTACGTTGGTGTCGACAAGCATATTCCCCAGGACATTTACACCGACGTGGTAATTAACAGATTTGAGCCTGACTTTGCCAATGCCAGGTTGTATGCCTCTAACAACGATCTTGATTTGAAAAATGAGAGTATATCCATCTCCACATTCATTCTGTACCTTCGTACAGCCAGTGCTTACCACAATTTCAAAGATGCTACCGGTGACAACGAAGATATATTTGAGAAATATGTAAAAGAACTTGAAAGTGAGATTGGTTGGGACCGTGATGCAACCAAGATTGACGTTGTTTGGAACACCGGCTATACCTTTTTAAGAAAAAAATAGCACCCATAAAGACAAGCGACGTACATAGATACCAAAAAACGTCGGCCCTCAATTGAGCGTAGATTCTTCACACTGCATTGACAATAAATATTGAAAAAACTCTTATTTGCAAGGAAAGGCACTAAATCCATTGTGTGTTCTGATCATATACGAAATGACTTCTCAACTATGAAGATTTCAATCATTCAGTATTCTGGTCGGTTTGTTCAATCAATAATAGTTAAAAATCATCACAATGTTTCGTTCAAAAACTCAGTGATTTGAATCATGCCAAAGTACTCATCTGGGGAAAGTTTGTCCAAAGTCCATTCGGGGTCATCTCTGATCGTGGCTAGTATGGAGTTTCTCTAAGTTGAAAGTGCCATCGCGAACTCCCTACTTTCCACATGAGCTCTGATATGTGGAGAGTAGGGACCACGTTTTCTGATGTATGAGTGCTTTTCGGGAACCAACACATTATTGGAATCACCGTTAGAAAACCTGGAAGCCAAAGAAACGTCTACCGCAGCCTCTGCCCATTCCAAAATATCATCTCTAAACGTTTCATGTTCTTCGTGATAATGAAAATATCGCTGCTGGGGACTCTTAGAGTTGGAATGTTATCATAGTCGAAAGAACGCAATGGGACGTTGCCCGGAGACATGATAATGTCTTTATAGGAACAATCTCCGAAAAGCTGCGCCTCGTTGCTCAAAAAGAGATCGGGGTCAAGAATGTCTCTTTTGGCATTGTCGATGTATGATTTTCCAGGCTTCAACTGGTAAGGTTCTGGAACCATTGTGACCCAAGGGACCGACTAAAAGTACGTTGCTTGGAAGCAAAGAAGCTTGCTCTTGCTTCAGTCTAAGCCAGTGTGCGACAGCCAAATGCCCGCTGGCAAAATCTCCAAGCAAAAGTATGTTGTTTGGGGTTTTGGCCAAGCTCTTATAAGTCTCTGCCAAGTGGTTGAGTTGGAGGCAACTAGAGTCTGAAACACGCCAACTTGTAATCTGAAATGAGAATAGAGAGATTCTTCTGTTTAAAAAGGGTGCAAGAGCTTGTAGATAGCCAACATGGACTCAATCTGAAAGAAGTTGACCTCTGCCATGTATGCACCTCCATGGAGGTATATCAAGACCGGGTCATATTCAGAACGATTGGGTTTTACGACGAGCCGGTTCGAGTTTCTGTCGTGGCGCTCACCATGGTTGTTCGATTTCTCTGTGATTGATTTGTGGTATCTTGGAGTATACCTTTTGATCAAAGACTCGGCACTGAGAAGCCCAGCGAGTTTTGCACCCAACGGCTGCCAAGCCACCTCCACGCGCCGCAGCGATTTTCAGACTCGACAAGTCTGGTTTTGTACTTCCTGTATGAGCACCCGATGGTGTAGTACCGGGCTACTTGGTATCAAAGTGGGGAGCGAGCTTGAGTGTGACGAGTATACCTCTTGGGCAGATCATTGCAATTGCCCTTGAAATATTCAAGAATTACTACGATATATTTGTAGATCTTCAGACCCACACACTACACCACGTTTGAGTTTTGCCATCTTACAAACAGAAGTACATAGTCCCACGTCAAGTACTAAGCGAGAACTCATAACAATACAATATGGTTTGTTAACTAGTGGCCTTCATAACTCCGCTTTGCCCCAAATTGCTTTTGAGTACCCAACTTAATTCCAAGCGATGTACATTTTGCATCTCGCATTTTTCCGCCCCACTTTTCAACTATACCCATTTTTATATTACCCTTTAATACGTGATCTGATCACCAATCAGCCATATACTCGGCTGGAGTGTGCTGTTGGGTATAAATGGAATTGAGTGCGACTATATGCGAAAGCATCAACTTGCCCTGCTCGTGTATAGTTTGATGATGCCTTCGGGCCACGACTTTGATCAACCCGCCCAATGTAGCTTACGTAATCGGCGGTCTGTCTCAAATTTTTCAGTCTCAACGAGTACACATGAGTAGCAATGATCAGAATAGGAAGCAGCACAACTAGTGGCTTTATAAGGCCCGTCGGTGCCAGAGTAGCTCAGTCAGGCATATGGAAGTACGCCGCCAGGCTCAATAGCACCAAAGTACCTGACACCACCAAAACACCAACGGCTCCTAAAAGAAGAGTGCCCAAACAGAATGGAGACATCTCGCAGGTTCCGCTCAATTTCATTGGAGTCATGGCCGACTTCTACATTCCTCCGCGGTTCCGTGACTGTCCTGTAAGCTCATGGCACAAGTTGATCTTCAGAAGACTTGGGGCTTTTGTGGTCAATACCTACAGTGTGGTCAAGTACAAGAGAGAGACCGGACTCAAGGTCCACTTCAACGAATGGAAAGATAATGCTGTTGAATTGTTTGTGAAAACCAACAAGATTTTTGCCAGTGGATGCAACAAAAGAATGGCCGAAAGAGAGCCGTACTTGAAGAAACAATTGGGCCAAGTCAGCTGTGTTGAAGTGATCAACAGTTTGGTATCGCGCTCCAAGAGCTTCCCTGTAGGCTCCAAATTGCAATGGGAGTTGGTTTCACTTGAGTCCAACCCTAAAGTGGTTTCCTTCAATGTGTTACCTGATGCCAACGAGATTACGATGTACGTTCAGTTTGTGCTTCAAGTCAAAACCAAGCAGAAGTTGACAATCACCCAAAATGAGAAAAGTGAGGAAAAGAGCAGAACCGTCACCGATCATTTGGTGTACACCTTAAATCCTTATACCAATGAAATGTACTTGGCAGGAACTCTTTTTGAGTCTGACCATATTCGAAAAGTGACTCCTGATGAAAAGTTCACCAATGTTAAGTACATGATGGCATTCACCAAAGCGTGTGGAGACATCTACAGAGCCGATCCAAGAAAGAAGCAATTAGAATCAAACTGATCAATTGCAACTATAAATACTGTACATAATTTACAATTAGATTCGTTATACTGATCTAGAAAAATCGTAGTAGTATTATTTATTGTAAACATAACCTATATATCCCAACCATTCCTTTTAGACCTTCCTCAATATCCATTGGTGCAAGATCTTTATCCTAAATCAATCCATTGGCTCAACCAATTTTTAATGTCATTTTGATCCATGTTTTATTCCATCAAAAAGACGTCGTCCTGAGGATCCAGGCTTTTGAATTTTTTGAAAGCATCATTGAAGCTTTGGTTCTGGGGCTTTTGGGACTCGCCCGAAAAGTCGTTGTCTTTAATGTCTAGTATACTGCTCAAATTGGGTCTCACCAATAATGTTCCCGATTGCGACCGCGAGTCTCTACGCATAAGCTCTTGAGGAGTCAACACAATGTCACTCAACGAGGCAGGCACGTAATCCTCTTCGAATATTCCGCTTTCGCCGTTAGACAGCTCGTCGTCGTCTACTATGGCAGAGGAGTCCTGGTTCATGTAGTAGTATGACGGAGATGTGAGCTGGTTGTGAGACGACGACAACACAGGTGGTTTCGCAAACGCAAATTTGCTGGAGCCACCGCCAAAAAAACCCCGCTGGGTAGGGGGAGGGGATTGGAAAAAGGGAGTATTGGAGGAATGAAGGCTTGACGACGGATTGAAGGTGATGGGGGCCGCGTTGGCTGAGTAAGAGCGGGCCCACTGGGACGAGGGGTTGTTCAAAGTGCTCTGCGACGTACCTGAGCCATTCAAGCTTCCTGAGAAAGATCCGCTGGCAGAGGTAGAAAACGGTTGGTATAAGCCTGGGTTGGGATGGAAAATGGAGTCGGGGCTGCCAAATGACGAACCGATTGGCTGCGAAAGCGCCGTCTGGGTGTTTGCGGAGACAAAATTGGAGGTGGGCGAGGAACCCGAGCCGAATCCAAACGACAGATCCGCGCTGGAGGAGATTCCTGTAGATTCACTGGGCCCAAAGTTGAAGTAGTATGCACCATTTGTTCTATCAGTGGTTCCGTTGTAACCGGCGTTGCTAGTGTTGACGTTGCTGGTGCTGACGTTGGGAGTGCTGACGCCGGTGTTGGACGGGTAGTTGTTTGAGTAGCTTTGGTGGTTGTTGTTCAGACTTCTTCGGCTCACATGGTTCAAGAGACCCTTCGAATTGATCCTGGTTCCGTCAGGCAAGAAATGGGCCAACGCGCACTTCAATCCAAACTTGCAATTGCCCTTTTGAAAGTACTTGCAAGGCAACTTGTCGGCAGTCGAGTTTCCTCCCAAGTTATGAGAAAACGGACACGAAGCTCCAGCCTGACAAATCCCCTGGCGATAGAACTTACATGGCACATGGCTCAAGTTCTTGTTGGTACTAGACGAGTTGCCATTGGTGACCGCGACGGTTCCGGGGGGGCCTGTGTTGGCAGGAAGAGCGGCATCCACCGAAGCAAAGTCAAACCTGCTCATGTCAGACGATCGGGGGTCGCTGGGCTTTTTGGTGGGACCGCCACGGTGGGTGGAAGGGCCGCTCGAGGAGGTGCGGCCTTTGGTGTTCTTGGAGCTGGGCATCGTCAAGAGATCCGATTCGACTGCGGCCAGACTCATTTATTTGAAAGCTTAAGGGGATGAACTCACTAATAGTGTTGATAGTGAGAATCCTCAGAATAGCTGGTATCAGTGCCAAATCCCAAGGGGCTCTTTATCAGCCTTATCTCAAATTAGCACCGTGACACAAAACGACTTTTCAATGCGTGAGATTCGTCCCGAATTCAACCACCACAACCGCAATTGTGGATACGCCACCTGCAGAAAGGAGTCATGTTTGAAATTGTTATCGCACTGATCTTGTGACGATACCTGTGACATATTTTTACACCTTATCGTAAATGCTTATATTGAAACCTATTACACAATGAGTGAAGAAAAATGAATATGAATTTGGGGGAGGGGGAGGTAGGGGTCGCCTAACGTCTGTCGTTGGTACCAATACCTCTCTTACCCGAGAACAAATGCTTGGGCAACGCGGCCGTCGAGTGACGGTCACCTTCACCTTGTCTGGCGTTTCTATTTCTCTCTCTCCTCTGCACCTTCAACAACCTTTCAGCCTGCGATCTCAAGGCGCCATCCTGCAAACCGTCGTTCAAACGGTCCGATTGGTTGGCGGCAGGGGCTCTCTTGGCAATCTTGGACGACTTGATACCTTGGTTCTTCTTCAAAATGTCCACTCCCGACAACTCCTTCTTGGGCGCTCTGCCGGCCTTTTCTCTCAACTTGTCGGTGCTGTGGCCCAACTTGTACATGTGGTCTTCCATTTCGGAGAACGACTTCTTGATCTGGTCTCTTGGCATCAACGCCTTGTTCTTCAAATGTTTCTTGTGTCTAGCATCAATAATCATCTTCTTTTGTTTGTCTCTGATCCACTGGGCCTTTTCTCTTATGTCTTCGACCTCGTCGTCTTCGATCTCGGAGTCGGAGTCGTAGAACCCTTCGGCTTCCAACTTCTCTTCCTCTTCTTCCAACGCCTTCAACTTGGCACTGATATCTGGATCCAAGTAGTCGTACACGTTCTTGCCGTCCAACACTTCGGGCATGACGTCCTGTTTCCATTCTTCGTCTTCCAAAAGATACTTGTCCTTGAGGTTGATATTGAACACACCGGCTCCTCCGTTCTCGGCCTCGATGTCTCTGGCCAAAGTTCTTCTGTTAGGATCGTCAATTTCATACTTCTCCAATTGCTTAGCACCTTCTGGAATGAACGCCGATCTGTCGACGTCGTCTCTAGCCTGGGGCTTGGCTACGTGGATCTTGTTCAATACGTTGTTGACTCTAGCAGTACCCTTCAATTTCTGCTCGATTCTAGCAGTCAAGAGCTTTTCACAAGCCTTGTTACGCACTTCCATCACGTTGGTTTCTTCGTAACACGACGTGTGCATGATCTCAACACCGGGGAAGTTGTTCAAGGTCTTCAACATCTCCTGCTTTTCAGGCGCAAGGTCTTCGACCTTGATGATATCGCTCTTGTTCATCACAACCATGACGGATTTGTTGGAGAATAATGGTTTAATCGAGTCAAACAACTTGACTTGGGCTTCGATAGAGAACCCACACTGTTCGGACAAGTCCATGAAATACATCACGGTGGATCTCAAATGGGCAATAGCGTAGATCGACTGCATTTCAATGTTGTTCATTTCCTCGGTGGGTCTGTCCAAAATACCAGGCGTATCAATGGCCTGGAATCTGAGGTACTTATAATCGAAATGCCCAACATACAACGACTTGGTGGTGAAAGCATATGGCTGGACCTCAACGTTAGCCTTGGTAATGCACTTCAAGAATGAAGACTTACCAACATTGGGGTATCCACAGATCAACAATGTTCTGGTGTTTGGATCAATACTTGGCAATCTGCCCAAATGTTGTCTGACCTGTTCCAAATAGACAAATGGGTCCTTCAACTTCTTGGTGATGGTGGCCATTCTACCCAAAGCAGCTCTCTTTAATTGCTTACATTGATACAACGATTGGCCGAACTTCAACAATCTAACGTAATCTCTTGACACTTGCTCAATAAGAGTCTTGGCTCTAGAAATAGCAGCTAACGAAACCTTGTAGTGATTCTTCTCGTACAAAGTGTCCATTAAATCTCTGTGGAATGGATGCACATCGTTGATGTTTGGAAATCCACTGATCATCTCGTCGAATTTCTCAACAAACCCATCCGAAGTAAACTTGACTTTTCTCATGTAAAATGATCTGATACGGGAGATTTTGAAACCCGGCCTGATGACCGTTGGGGTCTTTCTTTGGGTTCTGTTAAGAACAATGTCCAACATGTCATTTGCTGTTGGCACAGTGGGTATATCCTTCCATGAAAGCTGCATCTTGTATAGTGGGAGAATATGGTGAGCTAGAGAAATGATGAAATCTTTTTGAGATGGGCCTCATCTAAAAAAAAATCCTGCGGCGCACACCGCTTTCCCGATTGGGTTGAGGAGATGAGCTGGGGAGCATGGTCTTCAGGCATACACGCGTGGGAGATGGAATCCAAGCTATGTATGCCACGTCAGAATGGTATACTTGATACAAGGACCCAAATCTGGAGGCTGGTAGAGTACCGAACCAATCTGTCAAAAAGACAAAAATATTGGACTAAACTGATGAATTACGGACCCTAGTTTTGTTCTTATTTGTATTCCAACTTGAAGACTATTGGATTGCAGTGAGCTACAACTTTTAGAGATGTTGCGTTTCATTTCCATACCTTTTTCAGAAGTGCCATTTAGTGTTCGGCGGCTTGTTCTACACGCACGTTTGTGATCTCTTTACTATATCTCTGTCAATTTCTCAAAAAGTTCAAAAAAACTACAAAATCATGGCGAAATTTACAGCATCTCAGCTTTAATTCTTGTAACCATATATTTAAAACAATTATTCATTGTAATGGTACACTAAATAGTTTGGCAAGCCAAAAACCTCATAGCCCAATCTCTTTGCCATTTTAGCAAAACCTTCGGTTTCAATCAAATGGTAGAAGGGGAACGAGGGGAACATGGCACCGTCTCTGTGAACGTCGGCTTTGACCATTAATGCACCTCCACCAACACCGTCTAAAGCCATTTCGGTGGACTTTTCTCCGCTGGCGTCGTAGAAATGGGCCATTAATGGACGATACGTGGCCAACTCATGGTAGCCTTCCACCACAATCTCGTCATCAGCCATACTGTTGGCAATATTCAAACCTTCTTCTGACTCGACCCAGTTGTTGAAGTCATATGGCCTTATGCTCTCTTGCCCGGACTCCGTATCGGTGTATCTCTGATACACATTGGCGGAAAGAACCGGTTTGTTGTGGGCCGTCATGTCTTGGATCAAAGTGGGTGGGGATTCCACAATATCGGAATCGAGCCACAAAACCCACGAGTGACCAGGTGATATGGTGCTGAACAACAACGAGTTTCTGGCCAACGCCATCATGGATCTTCTTTCCTTTTGCACCTTAAGAGCATGTCTTTCTTTCTCGGTCTGGTCGTCCAAGGAAGCAGAATCTTGTCTCAATATGACGATCTTCTTGAAGTTCAATGCCCCTTTTGCCTGCGTCTTCTTGATGGTGGATTCTAAAGCCTTTAATGCTTCGTCTCCATCCTGGTTTCTGGTCAAAATGAACCCCAAGGTGATTAAACTGTGATCGTAGGTCAACTGGTTGATGTTCTCCCAGTACCCAGGCAAAAACCGAGACATTGGGGTCAAAAGCAACACCTCTTCCCTATTCTGTAACGCATCAGCCGATGTAGTCAACGTATTCAAGTCATGGTGGCTGATATGGTTCTTGGGCAAATCTTTGAGAATCACCGAATTTTTGTTCTTGGAAAACCACCCTCTAGAGACCTTGTCGTAGTTGTACTTGGGGGTGGTTTTTGTGTTGGATGGTGACGTGAAAAATAAGTAATAGACTACCAAGAGGAATCCAAATGGTATAATCACCGTCAAAGGTTTCCTTCGTATGTTACGTATGAATGGGCTTTTGAAAACCGCCATTGTCAACGTATCACCAAGATGAATTCAGATAGTAGGATGCCCTCTCTGTAAATGGGTTTGACTGATCGATGCGCTGTTGATCCGTCCACACTTGATTGTTGAAAAATGGCGGTGTCAAAGTTTTTACCAAGTGTTGATTACACGATCACGTGACAAGATCCGAAGACTAGCAGAAACGGGCTAGAGCAGGAGAGGAATGGTAAATAAGAGCACGTACGCGTTATCGAGGTGGAGTATATAGCTGTTTATGCTAAGAAGTGTTTCAATTGAGTGCTAGGATGTCATAGACCTCAGTTAATGAGCAGGAGTATGGCCTACAGTGAGAATATAAGACTCAACCTTATGCGTTGGGTGAATATAAACATATTAAATTCGCAGGTAACCGAGTAAAATCTGGTTGATATTATGTAAACTATTCTAGATTACATATCGCGTAACTAGGCTAACGGAGTGAGTTTGAGAAGCGATAATTTTGACTTATTAGCTAATAGTAAATTGACTACTCTTACTGAAAAATTATTGATTGATGAAAATTCGGACAAAAGCCAAAAAGCCAAAAAGCCAAAAAGCCAAAAAGGCAAAAAGCCAAAAAGCCAATGGCTTGAATTGGATCTCCAGCAAACAAACAGTTGATAGCACAGTCTCATACCTAATCTGAGAATCTTTTACAATCAAGTTCAATACTTGATTCACAGGCCATGCAAAACCGGTAGAGTTCGGCTTAGCTATAATGAAGCCTATACATGGGAGTGAAACCAAGGATTATTCTGGATTCTGCGAAGGGGAGTATTATTTGAATTGTTGTCTTGAAATATGTAATTGACGGAATCTATACGTTAGCATTCTCACTAATTTTCGTAGAAGTAATCGTGCTGGGCACTAGTAACCGGAATGCTCCAGAAAAAACTTGGCTCTCTTGAAGAACCGTAGACGTCGAGCTTGGACAACTTGACTGTAGCTGCAAATGAGATATTTGAACCCTTAAAGCACCCCGGGGTCTTATTATTTTGCTGCCTTTTTTTGCAACCTTTAGTATTGGTGATACTTTGCACGCAAGACGAATCAGATTTAATTTCGTTGTATCCAAATTGAATAGCGAAATGATCTCCTGCGAGCCAAACAGCACTCATTCTCGCTACGAGATATCGTTTATGTTCTGATGTTGTCAAGCATTCGTGGGCCGTCATCTATTTAATGATGTGTTGGTCAGCTTCATACGCCTCCAGCGGAGAGTAATTCGTCAATAAAAGAACCTAATATTACCATAAATGAGTGACCAGATAACACTGATAAACGGAAACCGATTTTCTTAGTTTGAATCCGTATTTTTTTTTTTGAATAATCAATCCTATATACAGATATGAGTGGGATCAATGCGATAGAAAACTCGATTTAGTGGAAGGAAACGATAACTTAACACTTTTATTCTTATCAACCATTAATCTTATTTATAACAATAACTTTTATTAATTTCATTAGTATAATAAGTTGAATTTTTGACTGGAACATTCGAACGGATATAGACCAAGAAACTATATTTGTCGGAACCTCTGACTATGCCAAGCCACCCGAGGTGGATAACCAAGTTCATCCACTGCATTTAGACTTGTGATGCCGTCAACAATTCCATTTGACAGGTTGACAAGGCCCTAAATCCTTACTAGTACAGAAGTCAACTGAAATTCAGACAGTGTTAACACCTAAAATGATCCTCTATTTTTCGCAGCCATTCGCAGCCAGACGTCAAGACGCACGTGCGCTACTCAAAACTTAATTACTGTACGAAAAGCCAGACGCCTCAGACCATCCAGAAGTTGGTAGCAAAAGGTAGACTAATAGACATGTTGAGATTCAACTTAGAGTGTTAGGATGCTGAGAATAGTTCTACAATTCTTGAATTATTTTCACCCAGGTGATTCGTAATATTATAGTCTCTAAAGAACTTATTTGAAGACCTTACCGTCAGCGATTTCCTTCTTTTCACCGTTGACTTCAACTGGTTTGTCCCAAGCCAACATGTTTTCGATGAAGTCCTTGTCTTCTGGGTTAGAACCATCCAACTTGGTGAATTGGTATGATTCCCAGTCTGGAGCAACGTCGAAGGCTGGGACGTGGTCTTGACCTCTGACCAAGAAGAAACCGGTGATACCGTTGTTGTTGTTTTCACCGTAGACAACCATGGAACCGAAAAGGTACTTGGTGGAAGCACTCAATCTGGCGAAGAAACCACCAATCAAGTTGTTGGACATGAAAGTCAAGGTCAATTCGTCATTGTACTTGTAGTCAACCTTCCACAAGGACCATTCTTCTGGGTCGTATTGGTTCTTCCAGAACCATGGAATGGCAGTTTCTCTGGTTTCTTCGTTAGAGTAGACTCTCTTCCATTCGTCCAAAGCAGCCTTTGGCTTACCCAAAACTTCCAATGGATGCTTTGGCTTAGGAGCTTGAGCTGGATCAGCAGCTGGATCAGCAGCAGCAGCTTCCTTCTTTGGAGCAGCCTCCTTCTTTGGAGCAGCAGCCTTCTTTTCCTTCTTTGGTGGAGTGTATTCAGTTGGCTTTTCAATGAACTTGAGTTCACCGTAAACGTCACCAAGGATCTTTTGGGTGGCAATGGTCTTGAACCATCTGGTAAAGTTAGGGTATTGAGCTCTGAATTCAGAACCGAACAAGTGTTCGAAACCTCTCTTGAAAGAGGAAGCAGCAAAGATATCAGCGAAAGAGAGTCTTTCACCAACCAAGTAGGTGAAGTTAGCCAATCTGGTTTCAAAAACAGAAACGAGCTTGTTGGTAGCAACCAAGGCTTCGTCAACTTGCTTCTTGTTGTATGGAATGACACCAGTCAAAGCTTGGAAAGCCTTGGAGACGTTTGGAATAACTTCAGAGTTGGCAAGGGAGGCCCACTTCAAGATTTCAGCGTATTCTCTGGCGTTCTTACCTAATAATTTAGACTTTGGATCAGCCAAGTTGATCACTAGAATTGTTAGTAATTGTCCAATTGAAACACTTGTAAATTTTGATCGAAGTCAAGGATTTTCAGAATAAAAAGTCTCGACATAGTTTATTAAGACAGGGATAACTGTATAATTTGAAAAATTCTTTCATCACTTGATCTTTAGACTTCAATCTTGGTGTTTGGATACGTACAGTAAATGGAAACTGCAATGACTTCGTTCAATTTGAAGCCTTTGTCACCTTTGTAAGTTGGGACCTTTCCTAATGGGAAGTTGTCAGTGTAAGCTTTACCTTCAGCTTCTTCAATCTTGACATCTAAGCCAAAGTGCTTGACTAAGGCTTTTGGGGCCAAACATCTGACCTTTTCTCTAACGTATAAAGTTCCTTGGGACATTGTGGATACTGTTTGATGGTAAAAACATTTTCAACCGCCGATTTATGTTCAGTTCGAAAAATTTTTGTGTGCCGGGTAACTGCTTCAAGGAGCCACCTGCATGTAGGGAAGTAGTAGTTGTGGGCCTTTAGGGCACGGGAATTGGCACGGGGTCAGGCACGTGCGGGCGAGCATTGGTGAGAATGGCGGGCACACGCATTTTTGACCGTTGGGTGCCGCCCGTTGCCCGTTACGGAGCGTACATTCCACCGTTGGCCGAAGTGTGCGAATGTGGATAATATGGGGGTGAGACCAAAATAGTAAATGCTAGTCCATGATGGGGTGCCACGCACGAAGGCACATGAGAATTGGTTTCCTTATCGTTATGCAACGCGTTTCATTTTTAGAAGCCGAGTCGTTGACAAGGCCCAGCATGCTTAACCTAACTACTCAACTGCAAATTTCGGCAGTAGGAGCAAAATGCCCTAGTGTTCTCGCGACTAAGGAATTAGCACAGATTTCTCTGCAATCTTTAGACTTTATAATTATTTTCGCATTATTTTTTGGACAGTGCTTCCGCCAAGCTTCAGCTAACTCGATTAAGTTTGCATCGTATCTGAAATACCGACACACACACAAGATGTTGCACTGTATTTAGCCGAAAGAGGCACAAGTCCAATCTATTGTGGATTAGGTTCCAATGCCATCAAAAAATGTACACGAGCGTTCGGATGCAGTTCCGCTCGGCATCCTTTGATGCAATCCAATCTATTGTGGATTAGGTTCCGATGCCCATCAAGAATGTACACCAGCGTTCGGATGCAGTTCCGCTCGTCATCCTTTGATGCAATATGCATTAGATTGACACAGGGAAACTACACGTTGCATTGCATGGCTTGCTATTACCAATCGGGGTGTTGCACATTAGCATTACGTAAGCCATACGTAAGTAGATAACAACCGTTGAAATAAAGATGGCTTCTTTCCAATAGTTATTTTGTATCTTTTAATTTTTTCGCCAGTAAAAAATAAACATTGCAGCACGGCTATCGCTCATATATTGATTATAGCTACAAACTACTACGTCACGCCAGCGCTGTAAATGTGCTGCGCCTATTTGAAGCCGACCAGTCTCGGTGCTAAAGAAAAATAAAACGCCGGCACGTAGCTCATCGAGGGTGGGGCAACCATTGCGAAGGCTACCCATTTTTGTTTTAGACAACTTGGTATACGCGTGGATGCATGGAGAGCATCATTGAAAAAAAAATATAGGCGTAGCCAAACGGTTTTCTGTTATTATTTTTCCATTCTCATCTTTGTTGACTTGGTGACACATATCATGGTATGCATAATAAAACGAGTGCCAGTTGATCATACCCAATTGTTTGTGTAAGATGTAGCTCCGGGTTTCCGTGTGCAAGATCCAGCTATTTTACTCACTGCGCATACGCAAGCGTAGTTATGGCGATTATGCTACCCAACCATGCAACCAAACGCCGCGAGGTTGTGCTCCAGATTTACTGTGCGGTCTATTCGCTAAATACATCAGCCCATTACCCTACTTGAACAATGCCAATCTAGCTTTAATGTAATTTGAGCTCTTATTTTAGACTTTCGAGTTACATTTAGTTAAAAAAGGCTTATAATATTACTTGTAATTCGTGAAGCCGCCATATGTGATGCACCTTTAAAGTTAGACACAGAACCATTTCGTTGCAGCCCGAAGAAAAAAAAAACAGTCTATCGCGGCTACTGTTTACTGATAATTTTTGCCAACGTATATTGAACAGGGGTAAATGCCGAGGATGCGACGTTATTCTTTTCGGCCGTTTTTCTCGTGTAGATTGTTAAACCTGAACTGAGTTTGCTTGGGCATTATTTCTAGAGGCTGAGATTGACCAAGAATTTCAAGTCAAACCCATGAAATAGTACCAGTATGCATTCAAGTTACAGCTAAATTCTATAAATATTGATGGAAGGCTATAATAAAACAATGCAAGTATCTTGAGTGATTGGATAATTACATGGCTTTCTTCACTTGCAACCAATTAATCTTCAGCTATTTGATCCTTTCTCTTACCTAAGCTGAAGTCATACTCATCATTTGAAATGTTGGAGAGTGTCCAATTGAACCCTTCTTTCCAACACATTTTGACAGGCTGTTCAATCATGGACCCGTCGATCAACTTGAATATCTTTTCGATCTTGGAATTGGAGTCACCAATTGATTTTGCGCTATCATAATTGATTAATTTGTTGATGTATTCTCGAAGAAGATTGATGGCTACTCCTCGCTCATTGGGAAACACGATCCTGTGAGTCGAAGTAGCTGTTCTTGGATCGCCTTCGTTGGGAGCTCGATCATCGTCAATCTCTACTGATGAAGGTGATTTCAAGGGGGGGGAGTCGTTCTCTTCGTTCGTGGGAAGTATCAAGTTATCTTCTTTATAGATGTAGCTATAATCAATACTGATAGTGTCGCATTCTGGATGGCGTATGACATAGCTTAGCTTGATCAAGTACCATGCGTAATCTCTTAATTTCATCGAGTCGGTTTTGTATTTTGGATCGCTTTGTAGGTCTTGAAACAGCTCCGGTTGCAGTTCTGGCTCCAGTTCCCTTTCTTGGTCGGGTTGATATTTACCAAGGCTCGACCTAAGAGCTATATTGGAATAAGCTGAAGGAATATTAAAATCTTTGAAGGAGTTGTTCAATTTTGAAACTTCAAAGCGATTGAGCTCTAAGAAGTTGGATAGTATCACTCCATTATCGTGCTCGTTCCTTACTTTTTCCTCGGGATTCACCAAGGTATCAAGAGTTTCCGAAATACTAGGATATACGATTTCTTCCTGAAGATCTTCGTTGGCATCGACGTCGAATTGCTCCGGGTGCTCTCGTTGTTCAGGCTCTTCATGCTGCTTTTTTTGTTCATGCAGATCTATGGGCTTTTTTTCGTAACTGATATTGTCTGTAAATGTAGTGTTGGATGCAAATGGGTTGGAAAACTGGACGATGCCAGGGTCTTTGTCTTGATCGCCGGGGGCTCGAATGGTGTCCAAATCAAATTTCTTGATCAAGATCTGCTTCAAAATCATGATCGATTGAATGGAGTTTATCAAAAGTATGGTATGAAACTTGGTGGAGCTCAAGACTGGCTCGAGTTTATGTATTATTTTGTTGAAGATTTTAATTTGATTGTTAAGAATTATTTTGGTGAAGGTTGTGATTGTATGTTTGTTTGATTTCAAATTGATTGCCAATAGAATCAAGACGATACTGATGAGCAAGTTCTCGAATATCTTAAGATCTGTTTGAGCAACGTCGAGGTCTCTTGCACGGTACCACTCCGATTTTTGCTGGTCAAGCAATTCCTCGATTCTGAAGTTGGAATATATAGAACAGTTCAATAAACTATTGATAAGCAAAGAATTGTTGCTGGTACCAGTCTCGAGTTCTCGGAGACAGTAGGTAGGCACCACTGACTTCCAGATGCTCAACTCGTTGAACAAATCAAGAAGCCAGTAATATCTTTCCTTCTCAATAAGGTTTATATATGCATGAACATTTACATTGTGGGGATAGCTATCCCGGGTGTGATTATCTTGGAGTAGCTGATCCAAATTGGTTTCAGAGTGCAGTACGAACGCCGGTATGTCTTCTGGAATACTCTGGAACGACATGCTGGGGTACGATCTACGGTGGTCAGCATGGCCGTGATCGTTTGGCTGGTTGAATTGAGACGACATGCCGGCTTGGGGAAGCGAGGAAAACGACTGGCTGCGTGAATGATCGGGTATTTGCCGGATTTCAGCATGCGGTAGGTCTTGTAATGGCTGTATCTGTCGCAGTATGCTGTCTTTGTCCTTGAGTACATGGTCAAGGTTTTGGATATTAGAGTGGGAAACAAGGCCTGATGAAGAGCTGGGATGAGGCTGGCTCGTTATGGAGGCACTGGTGGTTGTAGGTGCGTTGCTTTGAGGAGGAGTTAGGTTGGAATATAGGGCCGGGTTTTGGTTGACATAATAGCTATTATGGAGAAGCAAATTGGTTATGTCGTAGTTCTCGGTGAAAGTGTCAGTTTCAATGTTAGAAGAAGAGTCGGGTTTTACTATGGGGTTAGAAGGAGATGGTGCGGACGGAGGCACGCCTGAGTCAGTTTCGGTTTCGTAGCTGGCCATGGCAGTATTAGAGGGGAACGAAGCGGATACGTCTCTCTGGTACTGATTGTCTGACTCTGCTAGGTCTTCGGGTCTATGAAGATGGAGATATGGCTCATACAACTGCTTCCCGCTCTTATAAAGCGAGGCTATGGTGATAGATTGGTCCAACAATTTGAGTTGGTACGGAAGGTTGCTGGGCCCTGGAAGCCCTTCAGACTCTTCATTCGCAGCATTGTCTCGGTTTGCGAGCGAGCTGGACGATTCCTCAGGGTTATAAATGGTATATTGGGTGAAATTGAGCCGAATGCCTCGGTAGCACTTTCTCTTTGATTTCAAGCAATTTTTACACACTGGCTGTTGCTCATCACATTTCATGTGTCTGTCACGACATGTCAAGCATCCTGATCTCGTTCTGCTTCTTTTGATTGCTGGGTTCAACCTTTTTCTTGCCATAACTTATCTCTAGACACTGATTCAACTACTGTCAAAAAGCGAAGGCAATACTATATAAATACTGGGAATTGAGTGAGATTGTTTAAATGATGAGATGTTGGTAAGTGGATGATACTTGCAGAATAACCTGGACCCGCAGCCACGGTGAATTATGTTGGGTATACAATGATTGATGTGAGAATCTTCTTTTGACTGCAAATATTCTTAGACTTCGATTCAGGATTAGGGTTGAAACTCTAGACTAATGAGTGTCTGGCTTTTCTGTAGTTGTTATGAATGAACGATATTGCTATGGTTGACTGAGTCATAAAGCAAATTGATTCGTATGTACTCTTTTATACCTCTCGGCGTTTGACAGATGAAGACAAGCTCCTAAAAAGGTGGCTTTACTAACGATTAGATCGTTCTTTCTGGTAGACCTATTCGGAAGAACAGTTCAATGCAGTGGACGCCGTCAGTGTGTATTACGGTAGATGAATTGAACACGGCCAAGATTCAATTACCACAAAAAAAATCGAAATCAAAAATCGAAATCAAAAACCGAGAACCAAAAATCAAAATTTCAAGATCAAAAACCAAAATCAAGAACCAAAAATAAAAAATCAAACCAGAGGTCAGAAATTGACAACTTGGAAAGCCAAACACGGTTCGAGAATAAGGTATCACGAACAGAAAATAAGAGGGATGGATGCTTATTAATATTCTACTGCGTAGTTCGTGAAGTATTATGGATATATATATCGGTGACTTTTTTTTCTGTCGCTCTGAGCCCAAGAAGCGGATGGTTCAATTCCCTGGGGCTGTATGCTACTCAGAGTGTTTGTGTCTACACAGGAAAATCGGAATATCTAACACGATGCTCGATTTGCAAAGCAAACAAGATACTGTGACAATTAGACAATTTTATCTGTAGGATAATACTTAAACCTACATGTATCAATACCCTGTGCCAACAAATATCAAAAAGTTTAAAATAATAAAAAAATACGTCTTGAAAAAATAAAAAATAAAAAATTTAATTTCCCAAATAGGAAGAAACGATTGATGATACTATGAAAATTGAAAAGTGCATACAACACTAGTCTCTTGATACGATCGAATAAGCTATAAGGTTGCTCTATAAATTGGGGAAATAATATTACTCGACCACACTCACTGCTCGCTTGCAATGAAAAGGGCGCGAGAGTGTCGGGAAGCAGAAAATCTGGAGGAGTGCCAAGGTAAAGTATGCGCGACAGAGACAACTACAACATACCAGCAGGGTAGAAATGTAATTAGGTTTTTTTTTTTTTTTCTTTCGGCTTTGGAAGATTAGGCGTCGTAAAATTTTAGTTTGACATTGGACTGGAAAAACGTCACTAGAGCACAGGAACGTTGTGGGTGCCAACGGTAGAGCCAGTAATGTGAAGGACTAGTATTGAACAGATTTTTCACTTGCTTGGCCACGGAAGAGTTACTTGGGACTACTCAGCCTGGCCACCAGTTGTAAGGGAGTTGAGTAAGGCATTTTGTTGTAGTAGATTGCGGAGGCTTGAATTTCTTCGCGGCTTTTTGGTAGTACCGCAAAATCATCCTTCTCGCGCATTCTTACTATAAATCTGGAAGGCTCAAAATCAACTTTAGATTTATTGTTCGGTAACACTAGTTTAGGAATTGCTTTATGTGCACAATTTCCTAATATCCAAGAACGCCTGCTGGTCACGACTCTAGAATCTTCGAAAGTATGGAATCGAGGACATTGGAGCAGTGCCGAGGGGACGAGTTTCCCAATTGAGTAGTGCCGTTGCGAAGAGTCTTTCCAATTGAGTAGTGCCGCTGGGAAGATGATCGCGGAAGGTGAAAATTTCCCTTCTTTGAAAAATTCGGTTTTAAGGCTCCCAGAAATCGAGAAAGTTTGGGGCGAGCTCATATTCCAACTTAATACGCAGTGATACCCTAAGGTCCATACGCTTTTTCAGCGAGACCACTATGGTTGTAGCCTTTGGTCCACATAATTCTGTTGGTCCTGGCCGTTTTGCATTGTATATAGACATATTTTGATATGTATACGTGATAATAATACTTACTTTATTTTGGGGCCTTGTAAATCCGAATAATACTTCTTTATTCCCCGACTTATTATTCTTCAATGCAATTGGAAACCCGTGAAAGTTTAGTCGATTTATTCGGGTTACCAATGTACCCACCGGTTTATAACCCTCCTACTTCTTGCCTGTTAAACTTACCCCGAATTGGTTGCGCGGGCACGCAATCTACAAGATACGCGAGTTTCACTCTGTTTTACTGCAACCTTTGGTTTGACACCGAGCTGGACTTTGATCCGTAAGTAGTTGTGTTCGTATTACGATGATACAAGTCACCGTGGGTTACGCTTGATTATTGAGCGATAGCAATTATCTATGTCAATGCGGAAATCTAGTATTTGAATATTTCACCGAAATCCTTTTGTCTCCACGGATATTAACAAAATCTTCGCCAAACCTATGCCTAGCCGATCAGAACACAATTCTGGCGCGCAATTTGAGTGATGCTCATGAAGCTTACAAAGTTTGCTGAACACTTCTCCGCGACAATACAACAATAGAGACATGAAACTTTAAGGAGTTAAACTGAGTGCTTCCAAGAAACAAATGGGTCAAGCTTTTTTGTTTCATGCAAGCTTTGTTTACAAAATAAGGTTGAACCCAAGTACAATTAGGAAGGTGTATCTACGGATCGCGGTATTTGGGGCAATCAAGGTGAGTTTAGCCAGGTCCCTCACTTATTTTTTTTCACGTCGGGTATAACCACTTCTTATGCTACACCGTAAAAATAGGTGGTGGTTGTGCCCTGATGATAGTACTTTCTTTTTTTTATTTATTTTCTGCTGCACCACCTCATGCACTCCAGAAACCAAGATGCTAAAATAATAAGCCTATGGCGTAGGTGCCGTGAAATTCTATCTGCCGGTCTATGCTACATCATGAAAGATGAATCAGCTTCGAATCTGTCAAGATGTAATGGTTGGACTATTCTTTTCTGAAACAGTAATTTCCACAAAACCGCAAACAATGTGATCGTTAAAAGATGACAATTTTTTCCAGGATCCTGCGAAAACGTTAAATTTTTTTCGACCCACATGTATTTTATGTTTTAACAAAGAATGATTCAACGTTTCAGTAAAAGAATAATTTTTCTCACGTGTAATCGTTTGTTCAAAATAAACTCACATGTTGTGGGGGTAAAGTAAGCCACATGACTTTTAAAATAATATTTTAACGTGGGGCTGAGTTCAGTATAATAAAAATATTGGTTACTTACTTTGGATTTTTTTGCAGATAACGGTCGCATGCATTCGAACCAAGTCTTGCAGCTGTAGGGTGCTTGTAAGCGGAGATACCGGGGCTCTACACCTGTGTCCGTACCTGTACCTCGCTAACTTTTGGAGTTAGACAAAACAGGAAATTAGAAAATAGACTTGCAGCTAGTTAAAAAACGCAATTGCAGTTGCGTCGGTGGTTCGATCTGCCAAGTCAGCAAAAATTTAGGTTCACAAGTGCTGTTACAGGAAACTTAATCTGGCGATGGTGCGAACGAGCACTAGGTAAATTAGAAGCTTGGGATAACGCTGTCCGATCTATAGATCCGGAAGTAGTCTTATGTTTGTTGAGCTCCTATTACCACTATGTTCGAGCTGTATTGTTCATGATACAGCCAAGTTTATCGGAAAACTCAAAAGTTTGCCGAATCTGAAGTACAGAATAGACTACAATAGGGGCAAGGCTGAAGCTTCTCGACCGGCCAACTGATATAAAGTGGCAGAGGCGGATGTATGGAAACATTCTAATAAATCTTCCAGACTGCTCTTCCGATACTGTGCGACCGTCAACTAGTTGCGACGCGTCCGTATAGAAGTAATCCATTCAGCCCTTCTACTAAACACATACTACAAACAAGTATCACAACTACGTCAAACGACAACAGAATAGTTTCATCCATTCGGTTTCATCAATGAGCGGATTTGCGCTCAGGACAACGAATTATAATTCGCTTCCCCTTATTGGGATGTTAACACATGAATAAGAATAGAATAGAGTGGTCGGAGTAGGGAGCACACAACCCGTGATAACCTATTCAACGCGTGTGATATTGTCGAATCATTTCAACCAATAATTTTATTCATAGTTATTGTGTAAGAGCCTAATTGCTGCAAACGATACCTGCAGGGAACCTATTCTCCGCATCACATGCCCACAAATACGAACCCAGTTGACAGCTTCGCACTCTCGGGAAGGAATGGATCACCATGGCGTCCAGGCACTAAAGTGTAGATAAGATTAGGCTGATTAGGCTCTGCAGTGATCTAAATATTTCAGGGGTCGTTGACAAGCGCCAGTCCCATTGGCCAGCTAAATGAGCGTAGAAGCGGAATTTGCCCAAAATAAGCTTTACGGGGCTTACTAAAGTCACTCAGAAAAGTAACAAAGGGTCTTTCTCATAACTAATTTAAGGTTTGAAGGAGTACGCGAATCAGGGTCCTCGCCCCCCGTCTCCTGAGATTGCCTGATCCCACGTAAATTATATATTTGTACATGATACGGCGTAACGTACCTCTGCCATATGGGTGCTAGGATGTTCTCCCGGGTTTTCAAGGGTGGTGAAAGAACTATTTTTTCACGGCGGGGTCTCACAGTTTTTGTTACTCTTGTTAACTCGCATCCATCTTGACTCGGTCACAAATCTGTCAATGGACGGCAATTGCCAGGGGCTGGCGAATTATCGAATTTGTAAGGGTGAGAATTAGACGTTGTCAATAGAAGCTTAATTTTCTTCGACGCCTGGTACCGGTATCAAATATACCTTCTTCTCTTCCGTAATCACTCTATCTAAGCGTACTTTTTGAGCTCGGGGTAATCAACCATATGAGTTAGGACACTTTTCAGATACGTGATTTTTCAGTGCTCAACCATCCACAAGCTAATCTTGGTTGTGTTTTAATTTTCTCAATTGTCAGCTCGCTTAGGTTATCGGGCATGACACCACACTACGAAGCTGCTGCTCTGTTACCGGGGAGCTCGTCTTCGAATTCTCGGCCCCCTAACCGATTTATGAATAAATTCGCTCAACCGTTTATTCCGTATGCCCCAAATACTCAGGGTTTCGGATACCCAAACTATACGGGGTATCATCTGGGGTCGGTTGGTTCGCAAGACTATTCGTACCTCTTGAACATCGCAAAACTTCCCAGTTGTGTTAGTGAACAGAACCTTCAGGAGCTCATTGATTCGATCATAGAGTCCAACTTTGACGAAAACGAAGATCTCTCTTACAACGTGGTAAAGTTCTACGAGGAGCCGAGCTCCAAAGATTCAGTTGACGATGACCCCGAAGAATACGCCGCTGTTCTTGAGGTATTCAGCTGGTCTTTGTGTACCAAGCTCATTGAAAACTTGAACGGTTACGAGTGGCTCCTGAAAATATTGGACGTCAAGTTGATCAGCAGCCATTATATGCCGAATCAAAGAGCCAGCAGTGCCAATGGCTCGTACTACAACCCCTATTTTCCGTCCATTCCCCAATGGAATCATGATACATACTCCGAGTCGATCTCGCCAGCCACAGAAGCACCTTCTGTCTCGCCTCAAACTCAACCCAGTGCAGAGCCACCACTAGCCAACCTGTATGAGCTCTCATCATATACAACATTCCCCCCGATGTCACTTCAATACCCACCTGCTCCTCCAATGGCCAAATTGGCCTCGTTAGGAGCCCAGATGCCGATTTCGCAGCCATCGCGCTCTGTTCCTCGTAGGTCGTCTTCCGATAGGTCTTTTGAGTCCAAACGGACTTCCACGAGCAACAGCTCCACTGCTTTGAGCAGCCACAAGACGTCTGTATCTTCAAACTCGTCTATTGCCAGCGGACTGACTGGAACTGCTAAACAGCCCGTTCCGGCGTTCATTATGAACATGGTCAACAAGAGATCAGAATCGCCCAAAGAGGCCAATACCTCCGAAGAAGCAGGCGAGGAACATCTTTCAGACGATGATTCGGATGACGAGAACTTTATGCTCATCAAGAATGACGGCGACGACGAGGTGATCAGAGTCAATCCTTGTCGACTATTTATCGGCAATGTCCCGTACTCTTCTACATGGGCGCACCTTAAGGACTATCTTACCCTGAAATCACGAGAATTGGACCCCGAGTCCAACGTATCCATTTTACGAGTTGAAATCCCCATTCAATCTGGCCATAGCCAACTAGTTCAACCTCTAATGGGCAGAGGACCCGCTGATGAAATGATGCTAGCTGAGCACGGTATTGATCCTTGCATGATGCCACAGCCCGTCAATTACCCCAAGAGCAGAGGATTTGCAATTGTCACCACGGCGAACAAAGCTTCGTCCGATAAGCTAATTGACTTGTTCGATGATGCCGATTTCGAAGGCAGATCTCTAACAGTACGCTACGACAAGTACCCTGAGTATAACAACTACGTCCTACAGCAAATGTACCCGTCGGGCAACCGTAATGGCCCTAATTTTGCAGCCTATCATGCGCCGAACACCAGAAATAACAGTTTGTTTGGAACTTCGGTGATTAGCCACTTGGCGTTTGAAAGAAATCTGATTCAGCAAAAGTTCTACTACGGATCGAACCCGAATCCCGCAAATACACCAGGCTACATGATGTATCCATACTACTACGGGAATGGAAATATGGTGAGCCCACCAACCCAATTACCAATCAAATCAACCAATTCTTCGGTGCCCGCTACCTTACCACCCATACCGCAGCAGTACTACCAATACCCACCACAATACACCAGTGTCTATCCAAGAAACTCCCAGGTTTTTCACAACGATTCCCGCCAAAAACCCATACCTCCATCCACTCAAATCAATAAGAAGTCCGAGTCCAAAGCAGAAGTGACCTCGAAACCTCGAAATCCCAGGCAAGAAAAGCCACAGTACGACGGGGTCCTCAATGAGGACCAGAGAGCTAGAAACTTGGTCAACTCTTTCAAAGACATGGATCTTGTTCTGAAATAACTAGATAAATCTTAATTAACAATATATAGAAGCTTGGTCCCAAAAGATTTTCCACTGCATGGGTGTTACAAAATGCACCGAGTTGCCAAGAATTGTTTGCGGTATAGGAAATGATGTTTGTTCTTGCCTTGGAGCTCACCAAAGTAAGGTGCCACCTAAACGTACCCCTGATTTCGTATGTTTGTGCTATTTAATTAGAGTACTCACAAAATACTGTAGAAGTCGCTCTGCTCACTATTTCCGGTCGTGACCAATGCTCACAATCAAATACACAGCTAAAGATGCCTGGTACAAGGTTTTGGAATGGATTAAATTCCGTGCCTATAATTCAAAACGTAACTTACAGCTGTATTGTGAGCACGATAAAGATAATCAGATCTGACTTCACGATCTCCACCTGTGCAGATGATCGGCCATAAATATTGCATCTGCCTTGATTGAGGTGTGACTCAACCGGAATTCCGAATTGGGGGCATTTTGAGAGTAAACCGGTTTACGACATAGGCATTTAAATATAAATTTATAAGTACACCCACATTTCACGAGTATTTAACTTCCTAGCTGCGTTGATTTTGTACCATCTCGAGTGTCCGCAAAAGTCCGAGTTCCATCTATCCACAACAAAAGATAAAGTCAATAGATAGAGTCTACTACTGTGGTCGACTACGCAACGCTCGAACCTTCTAGTTCTTCTCTCGTCTTCATCCAGCTCCTACTATGCCTGCATAGCCCTTGGCTACCAGTCATTCTTTTCCTTGTAGCATCATCCGGGTGGTTGCTCCGGACTGATCACGTGACGCTGTCATCAACCCAACCTAGGCTCAGGCGGCAAGGGCGCTACTGCCGTGCATCAGCGCCTGACCTCCAGTGGCAAGTAGGGCATTCGTCAGCCGTAGTCATTCGCCAGCCGTAGTCATTCGCCAGATGTCCGTCACCCCGTAGTAAGCAGTGTAAATATTCTGTCACGTGATCTAAAATTTTCTCGAACATTTATTAATCACAATCCCTCTCGTGAGAAGAACATACCATAGCGAACACAATTAGATTACTGGTAGTAAAGATATCAAACTCAAGACACACGTCTAGGTCCAGGACATTCCGACATATTTGGCTACGTGAAGCTTTCAACTAAAATGCTGTCCGATAAGACCAGCTCCGAAAGGAAACATCCTCCATCGACTGCATCGCCACCAGCGGCAGAATTAGGCACTGGTGACATTCCGCCCTCAGTATTGGCGATTTCCAACCTCAGATGCCCCTCACCACCTCCAATATTGACCAATAGCTCGCCTGCAAGAGTGGCTCCCGCAGTAGCCCAGCCTTCATTGCAATCTGTTCTGCTGAGAGAGACCATCCCCGCGGGAGGCGCACTCTTGAAGGAAAAGCCTTCGAGTATTCAAAGTTCACCTCGATTTGATAGTGATTCAGGCCCAAAACACCATGTATTGGCAAGCCCAACTATGTCGCCCCAAATTGGACAACTTGCGAACGACTCGCTTATCAGCTTGGACACCGCCGCAAATGCCCCCAGGCCCGGTCAGCATAATAAAGTGCCGTCAGTACACGCCCATTTCTATGTGGATGAAGCAATTAAACCAGGAAAAATACGCTCGAGGAGCGGTTCGAATGGTGAAGTACCACCTTTGGGAACTCAACCAACCAGACAACATTCGGAAACAGTATTGGAAAATGGTAATGCAAAAGCTTCTGTGCCTTCCTTAGGGGAACAGAACTCGAACATTGATCCTAGATTGCCTCAAGATGACGGTAAGATCCATGTTTTATTGGGTGTCTGTGGAGCTTTATCGACTGTGAAGATCAAGCTTATTATTGCAAAATTGTACGAAATATATACCCCTGAGAAGATTTCTATCCAATTGATATTGACCAAATCAAGTGAAAACTTCATTTCCCAAGAAGTGTTGAATATCTTGGAAAATGTCAAAAAAGTCAGGGTTTGGAGAGATCAGGACGAGTGGACTACTTGGAGGACTAGGCTGGACCCTGTCTTACATATTGAATTAAGACGTTGGGCCGATATCTTGATTGTGTGTCCACTTACTGCCAACACATTGTCCAAGCTCTCGTTGGGATTATGTGACAATTTGCTTACTAATGTCATTAGAGCTTGGAACACATCGTATCCTATTTTGTTGGCACCTTCAATGGTATCATGTTCATATAATGCAGTTACCACCAAGAGGCAGTTGAGAATGATTGCGGAGGAGATGCCTTGGATAGAAGTGTTGAAGCCTGTAGAGAAGGTTGTGGGCAGTTACGGAGATATCGGGATGGGGGGAATGATGGATTACAATGAAATTGTCAATAAGATTGTGATGAAATTGGGAGGATATCCCGAGGAGGAAGATGACGATGAAGATCTTGACGAGAAGAATGTAGAGAATGGTGGAGATGATGACGATGACGATGATGATGATGATGATGATGATGAAGATGAAGACGATGATGATGATGATGATGACGATGATGATGACGATGACGATGACGAAGAAAATGACGTTGTTGAGGCTAAAACGGAACTAAGTGGGGATTTATCGCCCAAATCGCCTGTCAAAGACCTTTCTGATAAAGTCACCACCTTCACATTGCATCGGACATAATTGTCATACAAAGATATCACCATTATATTTAAATCTTTCAACAATCAGTTCAGTCCCCCAGCTATCTTTAGGCATTAGCTATTCTATTCTGTATTAGTTACCTTTTCAAGTAGTATATTAATTGTACAGCTTCTTATGTATTATCTAGCAAGTTATCCGTTAAATGAATATTCTGAATTCTATTTATTCTTTAGGACTCGTTATGATGTATTCATTAGTCTCTGCTATGTTACAGGTTGATTTCTTCATTACAAGAATTGAAGAGTTTTGGCAATAAGTGCTTCGATTAATCACGAGTACTTGTGTACAAATCAAAGTAGGTTAATCCCACTTAATATCTACTTCGCTGAGCTTTTTCAAAACTGGTATTTAACTCGTTATTCATTAAATGTTCATTAAATCAAGTCTAAATCTATGCATTGAACAGCTTGATTTTTTCGTCTCTCCAGATCTGATAGTCGTCGCCTATGACAGTGGAACTATCACACGTCATGATACTCAACCGTCTAGATCTAGCAGCTTCTTCAAACATTTCTCCACTAAGTTTTACTGGCGAGAAATCAGTAGGTTCTCTATGCTTGGAGATGGGCGAAATATTGAGCTGGTTTCTTTTGGGTGGGCTAATGCTAGTTAATGGGAGACCACTGTTTTTTACAGGGGAAACTCTGGGTATTTTAGATTGGAAAGTTCCGATATTTTCTTTATCGGTGTGTCCTTGTGACATCAACGGAATATGTAGTGGTTGTAATGTTTTTGAAGAGTTTGAGTTTTGTTCACGTACTTTGCGATGGAAGCGAATAGGGCTGTCTAGACTAGAATGCGAAGAGTTGCTGCTTATAGAGCCCGTTAGTGCATTGCTTAGCCTGGTAGCTGCTGAATTATCGTTCCTTCTATGCAAAATAGGTCTTTTTCTCACAAAAGGATCCTGAGCGAAGCTCAAGACCTCGGGAGATTTATGTGAACCAAGTCCCGGAAAACTTGTGGTCCTTCTGGCGTGGGTTTGAGGCAAAGATCCCAGTGGCACTGAATGAATTCTTGTAGGTGATGTCTTGGAAATTTTAGGTTTTGATGGTGAATTGTCTCTTGGTCTTGCTCTACGTGAAGGTTGTGTAAGTGCTTGTTCTTCTTTTAAGGCAAGTACTTTTTGGTAAAGATTTTCCCCGTTGACCTGAAAATTGGCCGGCTGTCCAACTTGGGAGAAAGTCCTTGTTTCATCGTACGTTTTTATCTCTTTAATCAAGTTATCGAGAACTTTAGGTAGCTGTTTATGAAGCCTCTTCCTTATTTTTTCTTCATTAAGTAAGATTTTGCATGAGTTCTTGCTCAACAATCTGGAAGAGTCTTTGGACGATTCCTGTAGAAACTGTTTATCTTTAAGTAGTTCCAAAAACTGGTCATATAGACATAATATCAGTTCTTTCTCTGCGTACTCTGCCTTTAGTCGTGATACTTCTTTTTCGTGGTCTTCTAGCACTTTTTCGCTCATAGTGGAGTCGTCGAAAGAGTGGCTTTGGTCGTCGCTATTCCTGAAATAATACTCAAACTCCTTTCTGCTTTCATCACTATAATGCAATTTGTCCCAGTAGTATTCGATTTCAGCTCGAGAGTCGCTTATAAACTTTTCAATAAACTTTGACCTTTTCAAAGTGAGCTTATTGAGCTCAATTTCAAAGTTTAGTAACGAAACATCGCTCAACGAGTTGTTGGCTTGTAGGAACTGGTCAATATATGCAGCATCCTCATCGAATTTGGCCCACAAATCATTGCAAGACTTGATATAATAATCAAACTTCTTCTGTTTGGCTTCACGTTTACGATCTAGAACAGTAAAGAAACGTTCGAGATACTCAAGATGGTCGTCTTTGAGCCCAAAGTTCTTGGGCTCGTGGCGTATAAAGTGAAGTGTATCTATATCAAAGTATCCTTCATTAGACTCTGAAAAGGAGGTGTTGAAGTCACATTGTTTTTGGATATCGATTATCTGATCATTATTCAAGCACAAAAGGGCAATGTTATCTAAACATACATCAATTATTTGTACCATTTTGAGAGATCTGGTTTCTACTTCCTTCTCATACTGCTTGACTTCAATCTTAAGCTGGGAAAGCAATTGGCTATTGATTTTGGTGAACTTAAGACTTCGTATTATGAGAATAAGCGAGTGATTAATCTCTGCTAGACTCGATGAATTTGAGTTGTGACTTTCTTTGTAATTTTCTTCGGGTATATCTTCAACTTGAACACTGTTTCGGATCAGGCTTCCCCTACTTTTTCTTGGACTCGAGATGATAAATGTATGATATTCCTGTTCGGACTCTCTAGGTTTGAGCTGTTGGATGGCCGATTCAAACTTTTGTACAAGAACCTTCAGTTTTTCAATTTCTTCAGCCCCAGGCAAATTTTTGACCATCGAAGATTCCATACTGATCTCACCAACCACCTTTCTATGGTCCCAGTACACATGGGCTATATTTATAAGATTCTTGAACGGTTGCACAAATGCTGTGAGAACATCCAAAAAGATGCAGTTTAGCCTACTTTTCAATTGCAATAATGAGAAGTTCGGGACTGAAGAAGAGTTATCCAAGAATGGCGAAATAGAATCGAAATCGGCCTGATACCCTTGTTTTGTCGACTCCTTAAAGACTAGGCTCTGATCCTGGGTGGCAATATGCAACGATCCTTTGCTATCGTCGATCATGGCCAAAATGAGCTGGATCTGCTGGCGAAGCCATTCACACTCGTTCTCTACTGAGCACTTTTCTCGCTCAATTTTGCTGGTGAAATTGGTAATAGTATCACTGATAACAGAGAAGATCTCTGACTTTTTGACGGCTATTTCACTGGGACTGTACCCTATTTGGTGGTAGATTTCAGCTATTTGAGCCATTGTTTTGTTGATATTGGCAGATATAGCCGTGAACTGCTCATTACAATTGACGGCTTTCTTTTTGTCGGTGACGGGGCCTGCTATGATGGACTCGATATCCAGAGTATCCATCAAGTCGTCTGTTTTCAGTGGACGCTCGTTGATTGACACATTGGTATTCATGCCGAACAATCGTTGTGGTGTCTTGAGTGTCTTGTTCGGATGATGGCTTATCCTTTCCTTTGGTTGATGAGATCCGCATCGAGCAAAAGGTAAATAAACATGATAAAGAGATCGCGCGTGACAGGTCACGTGCGGGTGTGTATTACTTTACTTTGTACAAGAGAGATGCTAGTTCGTCGGCGAAGTTGGAGTCGGCGGCGGCGGCGGAGTCGGGCATGCCGATTAACTCCTCGGTGACAAGGTCCTCTGTGTCCTCGTCGCCGAGAAAAACAAGCGGGTCGGTTTTGATTTTGCCCAACTGCTCGCGCGCCCGGTGGTTTTTGTGGATGGTGAGCTTTCTGTAGGCGAACCCGTTGACGTCCCACTTGAGCTCGCGCGCTATGCGGAAGAGTTCTTTGGCAGGCTGGACGGTTGCCGGAACCGAGTGCTTGACAAGCTCGTGGTACCAGAGCTCTGCGGCCTTGTACTCTTTGCGCCCGTAGTGGAACTTGATGAAGGGGAAGATCTGGTTGAAGGTGAAGGGCACGTGAGCGTCGCGCGAGCTTTTGATCACTTTGGCTGCAAATTTATAATCCTTGTGGACCATGAGACTGGTGTGGATTAGCACGTCGGATACCGAGGTGGTGCGTTTCAGGCGAGGCATGTAGAAGTGTGTGTAGTAGGTTTCGAAGATGTGTTTGGCCAATTCGAAACGAGCCAGGGATTCCTTGACGCCCCACGCGTTGGCGTGGGGGTTTTCGTGGAGGAGGTATGTGATTAGGTTGGCGACCACTCGGTCGTTTTCGAACGCGCCAGTGAGTGCTTCGCTTGCGCTCGCGTTCTTTGCAGTCATGTAGCGCGAGTATAGCTCCTCTATGAACTTGGTGGTGAGCTGCGACCGGTCAACAGAATCGAGCACTGTTTCATAGACATTGGCCAAGGTGTTGGCGGAGAACTCAAGCGAGGTGAGCCGGCGGTCGACGCTGGCGTGTTGGATCATGGAGAACGACGACACGGGCCCGATCTGCCCGTTGCCGTGGGTGAGCCCCAACAACCCCAGCGAGTTCAAGAGCTCTAGACCGGGGCCGCCATACATGGCCGCGATATATCCCACCAAGATTTTTGGCGACCGCGGGTAGCGCGCTTTGATCAACACCAAGATCTCTTCCACCAACTGGGTGCGGTGGTCGCGCGCGAGCGTATTTAGGTCCAAGTTGTTGATCAAGAGTAGTGCCTCTTGGTAATGTTTGTGGGCGCGGAGGTTTTTTATGATCACCAAAAGCATCTCGAAGCGCACCTCGAGCTTGGCCCTGATCATGTACCGGAGCACTTGCACACAATTGCGAGGACCCTTGAATGCCATGACGTGATTCAAGATGGTGCGGAGGACGGTGTGGAGGTCGTCGTCGAACCCAGAAACGCCGTGCTGGTTGTCGTGTGGTGTGTGTCGTGCGGCGCACTTTTGCTCAAACTTTTGCACCATCAAGTTCAAGTACACATTGGCGTTGACGATATCGTTCTTGCGAACAAAGTAGTCTGTAAAGTGGGCAAGATCATTTACCGAAAAGAAGTGCACCATTTTAGATTTGTGCGCATCACCAAATGTGGTGATCAAGGTGTGGTGCCACTTGGGGTCCAACCAGCCGGAGCGCGCGACGAACCGGTCAGTTTCGGTGCCGCGCATGAGGGTTTTCTTCAACTTCTCGAGGCGGGTGAGGTCGTGGGTTTGGATGTTGATGTGGAAGAAGCACAGGTAGAGCTCGGCGAACCGCGGGGGCGGCACGGTGTGGATGATTTTGGCGTAGAGCAGGGTCTTCAAGAGCACCGGGCGCGGGTTGGTGACACGGGTGGCGGCCAACTTGGTGAGATAGCTGAGTAGAAGCGACGCTTTTTCGTCCGGGGGCTTTTCTCGCATGTGAAGCAAGGTGCTGATGTTGTGGAAGAAGCCTTGACGAAACCGATCTGACTCGGGTTCCACGATGTACTCCAAGATCGAGCTTTTGACACTGTTGTTTTTGAACGATTCGCGGAGCATCGTCACCACCGTATCCACGGCTTCGTTGTGGGGGGTGCTGGTCGGTCGCCTAAGTAGCCATAGCGAGACCAACTCTGGTTTGACGAGAATCTGGTCGCCGACGAGCTGGATGAGGTTGAGACAGAACTGGTCGAGTTCGTGGGTGTTGTGGGGCGGGATCCGTATCAAATGCAAGTATTCTGAGCTGGAGAGCGCCATGATTTCGGCGCTGATCATGCCGAACAACGGGTTGGGGTGGGTGTCCGGCGGAAGCGTGGTGTAGTCTGAGGTTTGGATCGGTCTGGTGAAGGGCCGCGGCCGAAGGTTGAGCGCCACATGCGGTGTTTGTCGAGATTCTGCGGCAGGTGCGGCCGATGCAAAAAGCCGAAGTCCTACACGACGTGGTCGTAGTACATCCTTACCTAGCGCCGCTAGAATATGGCGTCTCATTACTGAACAAGCTCTACGGTGATAATTTTACATTGATACCTGGCGGGCTACATGCAGGAAAAAATCTACCTATCGATGTTCCAGTCTCTCATTGCAATGACCGAGGTATTAATGCCTGCGTCTCGGTAGATGTGCTTTTGGTAGAAGTATACGGCGTCAAACACAATGGTTCCTGAGCTGCCTAGTATGTATGGCAACTCCCTGTAGAAGAAGCTTGCGCGAGACTCGCCGTACATGAATTCGCAGCTGGTGAGAATCGAGAGGGTGTAGCCTAGGTTCCCCAATAGAGCAGCACCAAATAGCATGGGAGAGATGCCCGTCACGGACTTCCGCCGGTAGTTCTTGTAGAGCTGTGGGCACCGTGAGCTCATGTACACCACGGTGCACGCCCACGCAAGCACCAAGCCCCAGGTCTCGCTGGGGTCTCTCTTGGAGAGCACTGGGGCGATCGCGGTAGGCATGGCGAGCGACGACGGCGTATTGAGAAGCGTGACTATGGCCGATTTGGCGAATGTGGAGCTGGGTGTGTGCACGTTGGGCGTGTTGTCGTCTGTTGAATTGTAGCTACTCCCACCTGAATTCAGCGGCAGCGACTCGGTGGGCGCGGTGGGATGGCGGATGTGTATGGCGCTGGCGCCTTGGCTAGGCGGGTAGTCAACATCTTGTTTCTGCGACGGAAACGACTCAGGCTCGCTCACTTTGAAGTAGTGGCCATTCTTTCTGGGGTATATACTGGTGTAGTAGTAGTATTGGAAGCACAAGGTGATGTCGTTGCATAAAAAAAAGAGGCTGAGGTATACCTGGAACTTCAACACCACACTGTTGAGTAGACAGCTGGTGAAGCTCAAGAAATCGCCCATGAACCATAGTAGCAAAAACGACGGCGAGATTCCTTCGGCTGACTTGTGACGATAGTTGGTAATGATTTGGGGGAGCTGTGCAAAGATCCAGCTTACACATGACATTGTGCTGAAGACTGAAGACACCGTGGCCGCATTGCCGCAACCTTCCATTTTATCTTCTGAGTAGTGGAACAGATGTGGTGGTTGTGTTTATTTGGTTCGTAGGTGTTATCTAGAATTGACTCACCGCGGCAGAAGCCTGTTGCCTCATCGGGAAGCGCACAATCGCCGCCGCGCATCCATGGGGTCTCCCAGCTACAGTGTGTTACGTGCTCAGTGCTAATGTTCGCTACAGTGTGTTACTTGCTCAGTGCTAATGTTCGCTACAGTGTGTTACCAGGTTATTCATTCGGTTACGGTACGTCTCTATGTTGCGTCTATGTGCTGGTCCCTGGTCATGACCAGGCATCTAGTGACTTGTAATTTTATACGTTTTTGTGGAAAAAGTAACAATTTTAAAGTACAATTTTAATTTGCACCATCCGCAGGCTCGCCTTTCGGTGGTGCTTTGACATCTACTCTGGCCATCTTCGGTACTCTCCATGTAAGCTTAAGACTTGACATAGCAGCCATAGCACTAAAAAAGAATTCACAGCTGAATCATCAAGACTCGTATACTGAAGGCTTCCCGGTTCATTGACTATTGTGTGCTACATACAATTTACATGGATATTTACGATGTAGGCAGATCTAAACCTTGTAGAGGGTATCCAAGAACGCCACAATGACCTTTTCAGCTACTCCTGTGGTCTTGACACTGCCTGCAACACCGTAGAGCACGGCTGTATCGCTCTTGCCAGCATCGGCCCCGTTTTTGGTGGACTCTCCAATCAACTCAGCCATTGAAAGCGAGATGTCCTCGATCATTTCGTCCACCACTGGCACAGATAACCTGGTGAAGGCAAAGTGAAGAGCCGAGGGGTTTTGTAAACTAGAGAAGTGCCAGCCTTTTCTGGTCAAAGAGTCGCCGAGCTCGTAGATATTAAGGATGTTTTTAGAATCGTCCTTGACTTTGAATGCCACCACCGAGCCAATGGGATCGCCAATCACATCCAAATGCTGGCTCAACACAGAATGGGTTTGGAGAGCGTGTTTCAACTTCATCGACGCCCCAACAATCTCTCTGCAATAATGGGTGTAGCCGTCTCTTCCAATGTTCACCAAAGTGGCCCAGCATCCCACCATCAAGGCACCAGGTCTCGACCCTGCCAAGGTGGGCGAGCCGTACATCCCACCAGTCCAATCCGAAGAGACATAGTACTGGCACTGGCGCAACTCAGAGCCTCTATACATGATCACAGATGAACCCTTGGGTGCAAAGCCGTACTTGTGGGTGTCGCACGATATGGAGGTCACACCGGGCAATCTAAAGTCAAATAACGGAAGCTTGGCGTCTCCATGAACCTTGGACGCTTCCAAAAAGGTCACGATAAACGACCCCAAACATGCATCAACATGGACAGGAATATTGTACTTGACACCGAGTTTCGACAAAGCTTCGATATCATCGATAATCCCATGGGGAAAGTTGGGTGCCGAGCCTACCAAAAGAACGGTGTTGCCATTAATAAGACGTCTGACTTTTTTAATATCAACCTGGTACGTGTGTGGGTCCAAGTCGACCTTGTGGAGGGTCATGCCAAAATAGTAGCATGCCTTTTCAATTCCAGCGTGAACCGTGATGGGAGCGATGATTTCGGGCCTGGAAATGCCTTTTTTCAACTTACCGTACTCTCTGGCAGCCAACCCGGCCAACAAAAGTGACTCGGTCCCACCGGAAGTGGTCGAGCCACAGCCCAGCGCAGGCGCATTGAAGATGTCCAACACCATTGAAACCACCTCCGACTCCATTTTCCGCACTCCTGGGAAAACATCCGGATGTAACTGGTTGGCCACGGAGTACTTTTGGTACGCTGCTGTTTGCAACTCAAGCAACTCGTCTCCCCCGTGATACACAGCGCCACTGACCCTTCCATCCTTCCAACTGGTGCCTTTCAACTTGTTCAAGTTGTCCAATTCGGACAGGATCACCGCGTTCTGCAACCCCGCGTCAGGCAATGCCCCAAACTGAAGCAACTGGTTGGAGTTCTTCATCAATTCGTGTTCGATTTTTTTGATTGTTTGCAGCAATTCGGCGTCAACCTTCTTTTTGAAGGGTGGCAAGGCCAATACGAGCCGAAAGAACCGTTTCTTCAACTCGAAAAGTGCCCTGCTGGTCGATCCCAAAACACCGTACCCTTTGATGTAAAGAAAAGTACGAGAAAGATGGTTCAAAATGTAGAGCGCCACGACGATATCCCGGAATATCCCGAAATACACCCACGGACCGCTCTTGGAGTCGGCAACACGACTGCTTACCACAGCCCGTAACGTTTGAATCTGATCAATAACTGTCATTGAGTACTAATAAAGAGTAGCAATTCTGAGATGAGTGCCCGGGGAAATTTAGCGAGGATGCCGGAACCCGCGGGGGGGGGAAGTCGTGAAAATATAGCGAGGAAAAAGAGCAACGATAGAGATAGGATTGATACAAATTGAGAAGTGCTGAGGTAGTGATATCATCACTGGAAGTGTTAATTATATAGAAGCAATAGCACGCGGGAAGTGATGACACTACTGGTGGTAATTGTAGAAGTAGAGTAGTATCAGTATACCCGTTATCAGATGCGCCCTAAATCTCGCAGCAACTATGCGCGCGTGATTTGCGTTTGGCTAATGTGATTGTAGAACCCTTTCTTGTGGTGTGTTTGGGTGCAAATTCTACACTCAAATGGGCTTACTCAATGGGCTACCATTCCTCTGGCGTCTTGTCTTGTTGGGCGCAATCTCCAATGGGTTATTTATATATATTGTCACAATCTCATTACACTAAATTGTTGTGACATCCTGCAGTGTACATCATATTAAACGATGGGTATAGATTAATACATTACATTTAGAATGCTATAGAATAACCTGGTCGCAGAGTGCTAGGATGTTTCAGGTTTATAATGGAGTGGCACCCCTGCTCATACGATTCGTAGGCCGGCTGTTGGAGCCAGACGCAGATGCTTCCATGACACTTTGTCTTTCTTTCGTAAGTTTAGCAAGCTTTTCATCGTAAAACTTGGTGAGAAACTGGTTGTTGGACTTGACTCGGTTCAATTCCACCTCATAAATACCAAGCGTATCTCTTTTGATTAGTGAAGGCAATGATCTCATACCAGGGCCGTTGAGCTTGTGGGTGATCTTGTTGTATTGGTCAGTTAGCACTGCAAGCCTTGTAGATAATTGCACCGCTTCCGACGAGCTGGCCTGGTACTTTTGGCGAATCGAGTCGTTTTCTTGATCAAGCTTATCGTACTCGGTTGTCAAAATGCTCAACTCTTCCTTGAGTTGGTTTATGGTATTTTGTTGCGTCTTTACATCTTCAGCATTGGCCTGCTTATCCTTGAAGTACTCTACTAGATGGCTAAATTTTACCTCGCTTTCAGAGTACGATTCGCGGGCTTTAGTCATGTCTGAGTCAAGTTTGCCCAATCTCTTTTCACTTGCCGAGGCTTCTTCTGTCAATTTGCGGAGTTTCTTGTAATTATTGGCTATTGAATCCTCTTCAGAATCATGCTGGAGTTGTCTTTTAGACGCCTGCTCTCTTCTTGCTACTGCTTCTTCGCCTGCCTCCACGGCCTGGTTGCTCAATTGCTGTATTTCGTCTTGAATGGTTTCAACTAGTCGTACTTTGAAGCATTCGTAATCAATGCCGACTTCCAGTCTTATCCCATAATCATTTGCATTGAAATGGGTTTTGATAGTCCGAAGCAAATGATCTTCAGAAAATCGTAGCACCAATCTTTGGTTAAATTCATTCATCAAGTTTTGAATCCACAATTCGTTTTCTCTAGTTTGTACCCATTTGGCAAACTTTTCCATTCTTGGTCCATACCATTGTAAGTAAAAATTCTCTTCATCTTCCTCAGAAATTTCCAAATACTGATTTCTGTTCATTATCATGGTATTGATGACGTCTGCCTTCCATTTAAGTATATGATTAGTATTGAAATCAGACTCATTTAAGCTCAATTGGGACGTGGGCTCGGGAATTTGGGTGATTATCTGCCCAACTGAATATATAGAAACAGGGATAGTGATGGGAAGTCTTTTATTTGACCTTGATTTAAGCAATTGGATACTTGGGTTGGTAATATCTAGCTTTGGATCAAATGAAAAAATGAGATTAAATTCGACCACGCTCGGAAATCTCAGAAAATGGTTATAAAGCTGGTTAGACGTGATAAGATGCACGCATACTCTATCAGATTGTGGGGTGTTTTCGTCTTCAAAGTTAGGAACTTCTCTGTTATCTTCATAGAGCTTGGAAGAACTGAGGTTTTTATAGTGTAACTGTTTCCCGATTATCACCGCTTCGATCAATTCCAACTCCTTGACACTCTGGGCAGTCACTAGCAAATGGAAACCTTCAGGGTTTTGCGATTTTTCAATTAAACTGTCGATGATTCGGTTGAAAAGTTGGAATTTTCCCGATAATGTGGTCAACTTGCTATTGGTTTCTGACAATAGAAGCTTCTTGGGTATGAAATGGTCCACTAGCAACGAAGGGTAGTTTTCCACAAGCAATATTTGGCCAAAGAGAAGTGAAATATTGTTGCACCCGGAACTGGACCGTGCAGAGTGGCCGCGCCGGGACTCGCCAGGCGCACCCTCGGAACTGCCAGCCAGGTCTAGCAAGCTGTTTATACTGTTTCTCATCCTCTTCGCCTCTACCTGGGCAACTAGGTCATCCAAGAAGATCCTGGTGATGTACTTGATCAACTCGCGTTGGATTTGGGTGAGAATTGTGGGTAGATAGTAGATATCTTGTGGTGCTACCTGGTCTGCATCGGGTGATAGTATGGACGATGTGAAAGCCGCTTCTGCTGGCTGAAGTAGCTCGTTGATGTCATCAGACTGGTTATAGAGTTCCGCCTGTGCATTTTGCCCCGATAATAAGTCTTTGAGGTTCATCTGTTGATAATGCTTGAGATTGGAACCCTTCCATTTTCGTATTGTTAACATGATATTTGGAAGTCGTGCGAAACAAAAAATAGAGTTTAGATAGCTCAAGGAACTGCAATGTCAGGTATATAGCAGTAAAGAGATTAATGAAGTAAATAAATGAATTCTTTCAACATTGTTCTTCTAATCTAATGGTCTTTGTATGCTTGATTTGAATTAAAATTCGCTAGTTCTCAGGTGGAATTCAATCTAGGCATATGTCCAGAGGTCAATCTCAGTATATACAACTGAGTACCAACATCATTGTATTGATATGGTCAATTGATTTTGATTGTTGCTGTACCAACATTCTTAGCAATTACTGAATAAATATAGTTGTTGATTGCAACTAATTTCTAGTCAATGCCTATTTATCTATCGCTATTTCTATTAATTATTATCTTCTCCCCTTCTTCTTAACCACCACATTCAATCCTATGCTTCCCAAACTGTCCCATATAGCGTCGTCCACCTTTTTGGGAAGCTTACGTCCATACAAACACTGGTCGACCAACCACATGCCCACCAAAAACTCAGGCTTATTGAGGCATCCGTCCTTTCTGAAATCAACCAAGTTCCAAATTGTCTTTAGGATGTCCTGGGGCAATCTGCTTCGGTTCCAGATCCGCTTGACCACTACTCCATGGATCAAATCGTCTATCTTGGCCGAATTTAAGTTGTGGAAGTTATCATGGTCATTGTTATTGGTTTCGTTCTTGGAGCTAAGACGAGCTGCTTTAAGTGATATATCTTGTTCGCTCAGTACATCCTTGTCATCTTTTGCAATTACAGACTCACCATCTTCCTTATCTTCTTTGGTTGAGCTGGTGTAGTCGATTCCTACTAATTTGGTCACCACGAAGTTTAAATAACTTCCTCTATTACTTACCCACAACCCCTCGTACCTTTTACGTTCTTGCTCTGTGATATAGTTCAAATCATTGTGGTTTTTCCACGGCTTGTTCTCATTAAATTTGGTTTTTCTATCTTTACGCTTATTGGTTTTTCTCATGGTGGTTTTGAGCTGTATAGGCTGGTTTTGGTGGGTCACTATAGGACTGGTTGCAGAACGGGCTCCGAGTTTAGGCCTGGTATCCAGCTCAGTCTTACTTCCATCCACACTACTAACATCGCTAAGTTGTCTTGGAGTCCCGAACGATTCGCTAGGTAGAATAGGACTCGATTGTTCTGCTCCTTTATTCTTGTATCTTATGAAGCGGTACTTGTGGTCTTTGGTTTGATTGGAGGGGAACTGGGGAAACTGAGGCGCTCTTTCGCTATCGACGCTGTTTCTAGGACGGTCAACGTCCAAGTATTCAAAGTCTGAATCGGCGAAATAGCCATCGTCATTGTTCGAAGCCAGAGACTTACGGGTAAAAGAATATTCCAATGGGTGTGGAAACGGACCAGCGCTTGTAATCTGGTGAAGCTGGCTGGATGCAGAGGGTAATGACGAATCTGAGTAGTTTTCGTCGCCATTGGTCTTAACAAATAGTTCAGGAGGTGGTTTACGTTTGGGAAAAGTAGGGCATTTGATAAATGACTCGTCAACAAGAGACCTGATGTCGGAGAGCTTGGTATTTGGAGGCGGAATGGTGTGGATCAAGTTGTCTGAGCTGTGAGTTCCGTTGGGGCTTCTGGCTGTGGAAATAGACGAAGGCGGAACTGCAATGGGAGAAATGTTTCTTTCATGTCTGGAGCGAGGAGAATCAAACGGTTGAAGAGTATATTTTTTCTCGTCTTTCAGTATCCCAAGCTGGTCTGATATATTCGACTGGGTTGTTGTTTGAAAACTCTGGCCCCCTTGGTCCACTTGTTTTACTTGTTCCACTGCACTGTCCGGCTCGTGTTCGTCTGTGTTCTCCGAGTCTGGTTCCACTACTATGGCCGGTGCAGGGCTTGGTGTGGCGATTGGTAGCAGGTGAGTCAGCAGGTAGCAAGACCCAAGCGAGGAGTAGGAGTGATTTGTATAGTTTGGTTTTTGGTACACTGAGTTTTCACTCCTGCCATCCAAGCTTTTCTCTAGGCTGTATGTCGAATGTCGAGGCTTGTCAGACTTTTGAAAACTTTGCTCGAAACTGGCGTTTTGGAAGTGGTTATCGAAACTGGACCTGGTACTCTTTGGCTCGTTAGGCGATTCAAAGTGCCCAAAGTCTGATCGGTCATACCGATCAAACTGGTACCTGGGTCCTTGGTTTCCCGTAATTGGGGCGAGTTCTTTCTTTTGGTAGTCTACTATGCCTTGCTGTTGTCCCGCATACACTTTCCGCTCTACGCTTTCTCTAAACCCATCGATAAGAGCCTGGTTTTTTTGGGAGAGCTCAGCAGGATTGTTTTGGCGGAACTTGGACTTGATGGAGCTACGGATGTTTTTGAGCATCTCAGATGGTTCATACGAGGTAGATAGACGTTTTTGGCTCTGGTCGTTGTAGATAGCCTTGGAATCAATTGAGTGTCTTACTTTTCTGACCATATCACAAGAAACACTTGTGAAAGAAGCATTGGACGTTTCAGTGGGTCCGGTTTTAGCACTCTTGAGGGTATATGGGCTTCTGTTGTCATTGGTGAAGGACTTGATGGAGGGCTTGTGTTTAGGAGCTTTTTGTGGTTTTGGGGAGGGTTTTGGGATGCTGGGCTGGGGATTGTTGGTTGGAGTTTTCAGTAGACGTGAGTATTTCTTGGGCGACGGCACCGCTTTGGTTTGAATGTACGAATTACGGTGGGACGAAGTGATGTTTGCCGAAGTGGGTATTTTGAACGGTTTCTTGGAGTCGTCCTGCTTGATGCCCTTGAAGGCTGCCATGGCAGCAGCTTGGGCTGAAGTCATTAGTATAACAGGGTGTAAACCATTCGGTAGATGAAGGTCCAAGAAAGTCTAGTGTCTAGTGCTAGGGATGAAGTGGTAATTACTTTACGCCTCCAGTTTACGTCAACACCTTCTAGCGGCGTGCGTTGCTGTCTCGCTACCGTTGTGCGCCTGCGGCACGCCGAGGCTTGGCGGTAATTGCAAACCTCGCTACAAACCACCCGCAAGAGAACGACAAGAGAGTAACTGGGTAAGAGTAGTGGTGATTAGTGGTGATTATGTAGTTGTAGTTGTAGTTGTGTGTGTAGTGGTCTTTGTACTTGTACTTGTTTATGTTGTAGTTGCTATGTATTGTCTATGTATGAATTACATTAGTAGTATCACTTTCTCTTCCGCGACGAGTTGGCGTGTCTGCCACGGCCGACTCGCACGCCCGACTGCCTCGTGCTGGAAACAAAAGGTGAAACGTAATTGTCAGCACTGCCACCACCGATCCAGTGCTCCAACGTCTTTTCGTTTTGTCTTCTCTGCCATTCGTCATCCTTGAGTGCCTGCTGGTACTCCTTCTGGTCTTCTCTCAACAAAAGCGGGTTCTGCAACGACTTATGACGGTTCTCCTTGTTGTGCTGGAACCCACCTTTGCCCTGAACCCTGATGGAATTCTTGCTTAGTGGCGACGGCATGCTAAACACATCGCCTCGGCGAATCCACTTGAAGTCCTTTTTAAGATGTGGAATGATTTTTCCCGTGTTACTGTTGACAGACACCGCACACCGCAACAAGGTGTTGCCTCCACACTTGGGACAGAAGTGCTTGGGCTGGCCCGATTTGGGAATGGGGGTCATCCGGAAACATGCATGGCAACGGTACATGTAGTTACGCACTCTCTTGATTTTCTTTCCCGTTAATGAGTTCATGAGATCGAGTCCTATTTGGATGGCCACGTTCTGACATGCAAAGTCCCCGGTGGACAATGCTACTTGGATCTGTGTCACATCGCCCTCCACCACCTTTTCGTTGGTGTCTTTGAGCATCACTTCCTTGACATTTTCTGGTGTAATCCACTCCCCATCGTCGTCCTCATCATTATACTCCGCAGAAAGTTGAGAGGTTTCGCCAGACCCCTCTTCGTGGGTTTCTTCCTTTGGTTCCTTAGATTCTTCTTTTGGTTCTTGGGGCTGTTTTTGCTCTGTCGGTTCTTCCCTCTCCCACTTCTTATTTCTCTTTCGATGATTTCTTGGTTTGAACTTCTTTTCAACTTTGGTGAATCCATCTTCTTCTTCTTCTTCTTCTTCTTCTTCTTCTTCGACCACGTCCTCCGCTTTAGATTCTTCTTTCAATTCTGCCGATATATCTTCCTTCTTTTCTACTTTCTTCTCAACTGGCTCTTTCGATTTCTTCTCTTGTCCTTCTCCAGGATACGATCTCAACTTGGAGGCATCGCCCAATTCAGCTTCCAATTCGTATGCTAATGCTATTATATGAATATCATTGAGTGACAAAACAGAATAGTCACCCGTCAATCTAGCAAACGCGCTGACCTTTTGAATGTACTCTGGCTTTGGCTGTCTTATCTTCAATCTATCTGCCCATAAAATCAATTGACTTCTGGCATGCTCATCCTTTAATTCACTGTGGACACCGGGGGTGGTGTAAAAGTTTTCGGCATACTGCTGGATGGCAGAAGCTGACTGTGTAATGAGTGGCGTGGCATCAAGTACCAACGAGTTGATCTTTGTAGTACTGGCTGAATCACTCATCTTGCTTAAGGTCCACTACCGAGTCGGCAAAATTTTGTACCGAGATGCCGTCACGTGACTCGCGCGCGATGATGCTTTTATCATCCCCGTGGGTTACATCATCAGATCACATGCAGGGTGACGTGTCGAGGGTTTATTGTTCCAGAGCAACTGTGCGCAGTTAGCGTAGGTGCTAACCGCGACTCGGTGGCAACATCCGATATATAATCGAGCATTGGCACTTTTATATCCTAATTAAAGTAAACATGTCGGATAAATTAATTTTGCATTGGTTAGATCATTCAAGATCGCAAAGGGTCGTTTGGCTCTTGGAGGAATTGGGAGTCGAGTACCAATTGAAGTTCTACAAAAGAACCAAGGGGCATCGTGCTCCCAAAGAATTGGAACAGATCCACCCTCTTGGGAAGTCTCCAGTTCTCGAAGTTATTTCTGCCAACGGAAAGCGCCAAATTATCGCAGAGACCGGCCACATCATGAGCTACTTGGTCCGCAAGTACGACACCAGCGGAAAATTGACCCCGGAATCCGACGAAGATAAAGAGGAAGTCGACTATTTTCTCCACTACTCCGAAGGTACCCTTCAGCCATTCTTGGTATCGTTGTTGGTTGGAAACGTAGCCAAGCAATCCGCGCCATTCGGCACCAAGTTCTTTGTGTCTCAAGTCGTCAACCAGATGAACACTGTTTATTATGCTACTGAGTTGAAGAAAAACTTCAAGTATTTGGACGGTATTATGGCTGCGCAGCACAAAAACGGGAAAAAATACTTTGTGGGCAACAAATTGACGTCTGCGGACATCATCTTGTATTTCCCTATTCACGACAATGTGTTTGGCGACCCCGAAAGAGCCAAAGCACTAATTGGAGACGATGCCGACGTGGCAAAGGTATACCCAAACTTGTACCAATGGTCGCAGTCGATGGACAGCGAACCCAAGTTGCAACGAGCTAATGAAGTTATCAAACTGCAGACTGGTGGTACAAATTAATTATAGTATTTCCTAATTAGTAAGCGCGGGAGGATTTATGTGCGTTGTAGTGACGAGCTTTTCAGCAAGGGCGCTTCCACATCTCACCCTCATTGGTAAATGAATGACATATGTAATGCACAATAAATAACACAAAGTGGCCCAGATTACTAGAAGTAGTACGCCTCGCTATCAAAGGGTGCCGATGTGTGGAAGTCTAATTGAACAATTGGATAGATCTGGTAATACAACGATACATGGGCATCGACCCCACCTTGTGCTCGTTAACCCGATTAGGGAATAGCCGCACATCGGGCACGGCGTCGTATTTGTGGGGTTGGGGTATATATGGAGGGAGGTATCTAACTGATATTGTTTGGTACTCAAAATGCCCCCTGTTTCTTCTAGCATCTACAGAATGACTTCGGCCGCCACCACCACTAGCACCCAGCGCGACAGGTTTTTGCTACACTGGTACGTACAACATATCAAAAAACCATCCATTATTCGTGGTTGCAACTAACACCTAGGCTAGACCAGTCTCGAAGCCATCGTATTCTTTTTCTCTTGGAATTGTTGGATCTAGACTACGACGTCAAAATATACCTTCGCCATCCTACAACCTGGCGAGGACCCAAAGAATTGTTAAATGTACATCCTTCTGGTAAGGCTCCTGTGCTCGAAATCACCCACCACGATGGGCTGGAACCATTGGTGTTGGCAGAAAGCGGGTTGATAATACAGTACTTGGTCAAAACGTACGATTTCCACGGGATCCTAACCCCGCAGCTTCCCCGCCAACAGCTCGCGGTGGATTATTATCTACACTACGCCGAAGGCACGCTCCAGCCTATCTTGATGACCTTGCTCATTAATTCGGTAGCCAAGGAAGTGGCGCCCAGAGGCACCAAGACGCTTGTCAAGTTCGTCACCAAGGGCTTGAACAACGGCTACTATACCCAGGAGTGGTTCATCAACATGCAATACTTGGAGGAGCAGCTCGAAAAGGAGGGTACCGGACACTTTGTTGGTGACAGGCTCACTGCAGCAGATGTAATTATGACGTTCCCGATCTGGGAAAATATCTTTGATAACGAGGAGGGGGTGAATCAGGTGCTCGGTCGCAAAATTGACTTGTTCAAGGAGTACCCGCACTTGGCCGCGTGGTCCATGATGATCAAGGAACACCCGGTGTACTCGAGAATAACCGAAATGATGGAAATCAAGGTCGAGGACTACATCAGGTCCAACTACAAGAAGAGAACATAACCTTGATGAGACTGGTATTGTATGCAGTGTGCAGGACGTGGGCCGTTTAGTATTGAGCGCAGCCACACATATATCGCGTAACACAAGAGTGTGTGATGTGATAAAATTAATCACTTATATGATGTAGTCTCCACATTACTTACATAGCGCAAACCGGAGAAACATCCTAGCACTCATGAACGTACGTTGTAGCATACGCCAATCAGCCTATGGCTTAGTCTTCACCAAGCGAACTACATGGGTCTCCGTCTCGCGGGGCTTACTCACTTGGCCGCACACTAATTAGTAGACACTTGATGTCGCACACCGTGAGTGGGCACAAGCGAGTAGCACCCTCAATGGAGCCATAGTTATCGCTGTGCCTTTGTGGCGACTCCAATCGGGGTTCAATTCCGCTCTTCCTCCCTCCTCGCGCGACCCTCTTTGGTAGATTATCAAACTGCCAAAGCCTTTTTCGCAGCCACACCTTTTTTGCACTGTGGAATATCGGGGCACAATCATGTAATCGAATCTAATATAGCACGATGACAAATCAGATTTGAGTAGGTTTGGGGATTTGGTATAAAAGGCCGGGGCATTTCCCAGCATTCGGGTTGTTCTCTATAACAATTAGTTATTCAAATACATAATGGCTCCTACAGTAGTTCCTTTACAAGAAGAAGATGTTGACGCTGTCGTCGAAAGATTGGCCAACTTAAAGCCAGTTTTCCGCAATGGCTTGGGCAAGTTCAAGGACATCGGTGCTGCGCTGGGCAAATCGGGTGTTGATTTATTGCCACCTTCAACCAAGGCCAGATTCGAAAGACACAACGTGGAGTTGCCTCACGGATACCCCGTTACTCCTCCACGCGAGACCATTCCCAAGTTTGTTGACGAAGCCTATGCTATCAGAAGCGACGACCATGCTTACATCGAAAGAGCCAAGAACGCCGACCCTGAAAAAAAGGCGTTGTTTGGTGCTGCCAAGGAAGTCAAGGATTTGACCAAGCACATTGGTACCGAAATCGTCGGCTTGCAATTGAGCGATTTGACCGACCAGCAAAAGGACGAGTTGGCCTTGTTGATTGCTGAAAGAGTGGTTGTCTTTTTCAGAGACCAGGACTTGTCGCCATACAAGCAGTTGGAGTTGGGGGAGTACTGGGGACAGGTCGAAGTGCACCCACAGGCCCCAAGATTGGTCGACGGGATCTCTGTCATTTGGACTGACTACCACAGAGACCAGGGCTTGCCTATTACCTTCAAGAACTCCACCATCGGCAACGGCCAATGGCACACTGATTTGGTCCATGAACATCAACCGGCCGGTATCACCCACTTGCACAACGATGCTATTCCAAAGGTTGGTGGTGACACTTTGTGGGCTTCGGGCTACGCTGCTTACGACAAGCTCTCTCCAGCCCTTCAAAAGTTTTTGGACGGCAAGACTGCTATCTACAGATCGGCCCACCCTTACATTGACAGAAAGAACCCATTGCAAGGACCTACTTTCATCGAAAGAGAACACCCTATTGTTAGAACCCACCCAGCCACCGGTTGGAAGTCTTTGTACGTCAACCGTTCGATGACCGACAGAATCGTTGGTTTGTTACCTGCCGAATCCAAGTTGATCTTGGAATACTTGTTTGGTGTCTTTGAAAAGAACTTGGATATCCAGGTCAGATTCAACTGGCAGCCAACCAAGGAAGGTCTCGGTACTTCTGCTATTTGGGATAACAGAATTTCTCAGCACAATGCTGTGTGGGACCACGAAGGCAAGGAGCCTCGTCACGGTACCAGAGTCACCTCGTTGGCCGAGATTCCCTACTTTGACCCTGAGTCTAAGTCTCAAAGAGAAGCTCTTGGTCTATCTTTAGATTAGGTATAAACGATTGATGTATTTTCATTACGCACTTGTAGTTACTACGTACTCCATATGAGTGCTATTGTAGTCTGTATTGGAAAGTATCTGGCACTTGTAGCTAATGACCATGTACGTAGTCTCTACCTGTGGTGTGCATGCCTTTGGAATGGCTGCGAAATTTCTCTGCGATAAAGAAATGCATTAACATGAGTCAGTAATGGAGCACCAACAGTAGGGCTTCAACTGATTGAGTATCTCAGGGTAAAGCTTATAAATATGCTGACTAGTATAGCTATATTGAAGGAAGATTTTTCTAGGATGAGGTGTATTTTTGATTGAAAATGACGAAATCCTCGATAATTGATCGAATTACACACAGAGTCATCATCAAAAATAATACAATGGTATATACTATGAGTGCTAATAGCACTCAAAAGTTCACTATGGTACTGAGCAGTTCAACTGATCAATGTAAGTCATCACTCAAGTGTACTCATACATGGGGATTCTGTGTTAGTAAATGGCTGACCTTTGCCCGGGATTCTCAGTAGATACTCGCGCCAAATCCCCAACTCGTCAAACCTCTGCAGTTGTCGTGGTAATAGGAAGTCCTTATCGCAGGGTGGCAGGGTCGCTACGCCCCACACCTCCCCGGTCATTCTTCGTCACATGTTCTGCGGCCGCCAAACAATGCCGTTGCACGTCTAGCACATCGATCCATTGATGCCGTGCTATAGCCCAAAACACGCCTCCTATTCATGCCGCTGCGAAAATTAGATTCCAATAGAGCAGGGCTCCACAAACCCAACGTCGATCTAAGATCTCAAGGAGCTACAATTAATGCAAAAACCTCACAACTTACAAACAACGTAGAACTATACATACAACTCGATTTCGTTGTGCCTGTTGTCCTCTCAACCTGCGCTAGCCTCCACTAAGTTACCAGTTAGCGGCTAAACCTAATTCGCATTGGCAAATCTGTTTTTGTTACGATTGGTCACAAAGTGGCTCGTGAAGAACCGGAAAATTTCACACATTCGCAATGCCAAAACCAGCAACTCTCCGCCGCTGACTGGATTTGCCTTAATAGGAAGTAAATCTCGATTCCACATACTTGGATAGACACTATCGGTCTTCCAATAAGAGCACTGCATCTATAAACTGCATTTTCCCAGTGTTTGACACTACCCCCACTACTAATTCTCCAATCTCACTCTTGGTTATTTTTGTTTGTGGCCAGCAAACGACAAAATCCAATTTTTCTCGTGTGGAAATTTGACTGGAATCTCAACCAAAACTAAATACAAAACTGAAACTTATCGTGAAACCTAGTAATCGCTGGAGAAAAGTTTCTATCTTGAAGTTTTATAAAAGAGTAGTCGATACATCCTAGCATCTGTTGGGTACTGCTCTCGTTTAATCACGGTCGATAGATAAATACTTCCAAACAGCTTCAGGAGACCACCTCGTCGTCGTCGCCAACAAAACATCGACATCGACATCGACATCAAACACATCAAAAATCAATAATCACCGCCAAACCACTTGATAAGTCGATCAAGACCATCAACTAAAACAGTTTCACATAGAGATTTACAGATCGACTTTTCGGTCAATTGTTAGATACTGTCATAGATCAAGAATATCGGCCGATACTAAATACTGGTACACTTTCCAAGGTTTTCTCAATTGCACGTTCTAAGTTATGTCTAATCGTGCTCAACTAGCATCTAATCCTGCTGCTTTGGCCGCAGCAGCAGCTTCTCATAATCCAAACTCCTCTTCTCCAGCCACTTCATCTTCCAACTCGAACAGTTCTGTGGTTGGTTTACACTACAAAATCGGCAAAAAAATTGGAGAAGGTTCGTTTGGGGTCATTTTTGAAGGTACCAATATAATAAACGGAGTTCCAGTGGCCATTAAGTTTGAGCCAAGAAAAACAGAAGCTCCTCAGTTAAGAGACGAATATAGAACTTATAAGCATTTGCAGGGATCCGAAGGTATCCCAAATGCCTATTACTTTGGCCAGGAAGGATTACACAACATCTTGGTTATCGACTTATTGGGACCCTCTTTAGAGGACTTGTTCGACTGGTGTGGAAGAAGATTCTCTGTCAAAACAGTCGTCCAGATTGCCAACCAGATGTTGGATTTGGTGGAAGAAGTTCATCGTCATGACTTAATTTATAGAGATATTAAACCCGACAATTTCCTTATTGGCCGCCAAGGCTTGCCCGACGAAAACCACGTCCATTTAATTGATTTTGGTATGGCTAAACAATATAGAGACCCAAGAACAAAACAACACATCCCCTATAGAGAAAAGAAGTCTTTAAGTGGAACTGCTCGTTATATGTCCATCAATACTCACTTGGGAAGAGAGCAGCTGAGAAGAGACGATTTGGAAGCGTTGGGTCATGTGTTCTTTTACTTTTTGAGGGGCCAGCTTCCATGGCAAGGTCTTAAAGCGCCAACCAATAAGCAGAAATACGAGAAAATTGGTGACAAAAAGAGGACTACTCCGGCAGTCACCTTATGTGATGGTTTACCTAGACAGTTTGCCGAATACTTGGACTCTGTCAGAAGCTTGCCATTCGACGCCGAGCCTGCTTACGAGGAATATAGAATGTTGCTCTTGTCGATCTTGGACGATTTGGGACAGTCTGCCGATGAAGATTACGACTGGCTCCACCTTAATGGAGGAAAAGGCTGGGATTCTTCCATCAACAAGAAGCCAAATTTACACGGCTATGGACATCCAAACCCTCCTAACGAAAGAGAAAGACGTCATCGTGACCAAAGAAGAAGCAGACAATATCCACAGCAACAGCAGGCCGGTCAAAACGCCCAGCAACAGCAGCTCAGCGCCGCCCAATTGCATCAGCAAAAATTACAACACTTGGTTAATAGACCCTTGCCTCCTATCAAGCAAGAATCACAGACAGGGGTTCCTCAGGGCTTTAAGAGCAATATGAACTCAAGCAATGGTGATTTGCTAACCAACCAGCCCATCAAAACCCAACCCCAAAACTCTAATAAGTTTGACAATGCTCCAACTAGCAGACAAACTCAATATGAGCAACAGCAAAATCTCGATGATCACGATGAACACAAAGGAATCTGGTCCAAGTTGTGCTGTCAATGATGGCTTTTGTTTCTTCTCCGATATCATCCTAGCACCCATATTGAAAGAATTATCATAAAATAATGTAAGAAGTGTTGGCTACGTACATTTTATGATGTGCTTCAAATATTTCAATTCTTATCTTATTCATCAGTTAATTTGCTGCCTTATGCGCCTTTCTATTTTGCTGAACTCATACATTAAATGGTATTTTTATACATCCTCGCCGTTTTATTAGATAGAGTCGATGAAACAATTCTAATTTATGTGCATTTTTATTCGTTGACATATAACCATAAAATATAGGACTAATACTCAACTCAAAAAAAAATGTAGAGATTTAATAAAAAGATTCGATAAAGAGATTAGCATTGAATTTCTTACGTCCATAACCAATTACTTGTTGTGCCCTTCCAAAGCGACTTATACTAATACCCCTATCAATTACTTTGGTGAACGCTTTCGAAACAACTTACGATCAAGACTCTGATTTTTGAAGCTCTTGTCGCTGGCGTAGCCTTCATCTTACCACGTCAATTAATTATTCTTTGGAATCATGATCGTATTTCTTCGCTTAGTAGTATTTTGTCCTCGTATACTTGTATCTTAAATTTCCATAATTCTACCGTACAAGCCATCGTATGCTAGCCTTCTACCACCAACGCATATACCAGCCAACACTATCATTTATATCACGATATGTGGAGTTCATTTACTCTAAAACATCTTATATTACCCTACCTAATTACAATGACAACAGTCCGTGGCGAGCCTTTGCCCATTCCTCAGGACTCACTGCCATTTCATCTCCAGTAGCCTTCAAATAGGCTTCAATGTCGCTCAACTTGTCCATTGCATCGAACTTTTGAAAGTTGCCGTCGGCATCTCTGCAAGTGTTGACCAAGTTGTCCAATCTGTCTTTCATGACTTGGGCTCTGTACTCGATCCATTGGTAGTAGAAGCTGTTGTAAATAGAACCGTGGTTTACTTCTGGTTTCACGGTAGACAAAACAGAGCGATCCTTCTTCAATGGGTCTTTGGATCTGTAGGAGGTAACCATGGTGATTCTCTCGGAAACTCCCAATGGTGATGGCGCAATGTGCTCGATGAGACGGCCCTGCAACACCGAGGCGTAACCCGACTGAGGACCTGGAACAATGGCGACTTGGGCCGAGTCCTTGGCTCCCATTCTCAAAGAAGTCTCTCCTCCTATCATGTTTGAGGTGTCTGAGAGCATTAGCACGCACACAAATGGATAACTATCGTAGTGCCAGCCTACAACAGCAGGAATATCATCGCCGTTGCTTTCTCCACTCATGGCTCTCTCCTTGCTGTGGGAAATTCTTTCTTCAAGAGCCAAGCTGGGATCTTTCATCGAGATGTTGACGTGGGCAATCTCGTAATCCATGATTGGCTGCAACTCTTCTCCAGCCATTTTACTAATAAGCTCGACGGTCTTGGGATGAGTCCACGCTTTGTATGTGAATGGAGCATCCATTTGATCACCATTTTTGGCGTAGCCTCTCAACACACAGTCCATTCCAGAGGTGGAGTTGTAACTGTATCTTGCGTACTTTAAAAACAATTCTTTGTTCAACACTTCTTGTCTCATAATGTTGATGGCTTCGTCCGTGAAGAGAGGGAACGGATCACTCACTCCAATGGGAGAGATTTGGTCTTTGTGGGTCAAACCAAGCTCTTCCATTGTGAGCCTTCTGGTGTTGTTGTACTTGTGCTTCGAGAGTTCATGGTTGTAGAATTGCAAATGCTTGGTAGGCTCAAACTCAATGTCGTCAGTCGAAACAAAACCTGTCAAGCTTTTGGCGTCTTGATATTTCGCAGCCAAATTGTTGTGCCACGACGATTCAGGAAGCTTTTGGTGGAGGTTACCGTCTTGTATAGACTTGATTAATTCGGGATGAGGCATAGTGAATTCTGGTGAGCAGCATGCCCAGTCAGTTAACATGTCTGCTTTATATAGCGTCAGGGCTTATCCAGGGGCTGATAACAACTCACTCCTGTCGGGTTGAAATTCGTTTCTTGGAGCGCGAAAACGAAAATAGGGCCCGACTCTCACCCATTTCCTAATCGGCTCACATATCCCGTTATCAGTGCGTGAGAACAAGTGCCGGAACCAATAATCCGTATCACTCGTACAAATTAGGTTACAGCGAACGGACAGACTGTTGTTTGCTGCCAATAAATAGATGGAACGATCCGATTAAGTATGGGATCGCGATACGTTTGTGGTGAGCCGATGACCGAAGTACGGGATTTACTAACAAGAGTAAGTACATTGACTAGATTGATTTGTCGAATGGTGTCTGAGAAATCAATGAGTCGTGGATCAGATAACGCACCTTTGTAGGAAAACCTTTTCGTATGCACCCCGTCGATGATTGTTTTGATCCTCGACTACTCCGCTTTTCACCCGGCTAGTGGGATCGTGATATTAGCAGCCATTTTTGAAGCTCCAACAAAGGGCCGGGGCAGAGGTGCGGATTTGGACCAGCCACGACGGTATCTGATCCGCAATTGGCACCAAAAATGGGGTCGCTACTCATTGCAGACTTTACAATAGGTATATGTAGAGAGAACAGGCATCTTCCAGTGCGGCCAGTCACATGCGAGGGGTGTACCCGACCATCGTACATTGGGGTCGCGGCGAGCACCGTCAACCGATAGGGGTCGTGCGGGCGCCATGCCTTATCGTGCGAGGCAAAATGTAAAACGACTTGACATCGTTGTCTTGGGAGGAGGCATCGCATCATCACCATGGCCACCAGACAATCACAACGTGCTCTCACAAAGGAGTACAAGCTTATAACGGCCAACCCGCCCCCGTACATAGAGGCCAAGCCTAATGACGAAAACATCTTGGAGTGGCACTACGTTATAACAGGGCCTCCGGACACTCCGTTCGAGCATGGCCAGTACCACGGAATGTTGCGGTTTCCCCGCGAGTACCCGTTCAAGCCGCCCTCGATCTCGATGATCACCCCCAATGGTAGATTCTCATGTAATACACGATTATGTTTGTCGATGAGTGACTACCATCCAGACACCTGGAACCCCGCATGGAGTGTATCGACCATTTTGACGGGGTTGCTCAGTTTTATGACCGGCGATGAGTCGACTGCAGGCTCGATCACAACCAGCGACAATGTCAAGAGAAAGTTGGCCAAGGAGTCCAAGAACTGGAACATCAGTGAAAACCCCAGATTTCTCAAGCACTTCCCCGATTTGGCGCACCAGAACCGCGTCGATGTGGAGGCTGCCAAGCAATGTCAGTGGGAAGAAATTAACAACCAAAAGGACTACACCCACCACGAGGAAACCATCAACGTAGCAGCCAACCTTGAGTTGCTCGACCCCGAGGACCGCGCTCGTTTGTCCCAAGATAGTGACGTGGTGCCGACCAGTGTGCCCAGCTTTGCGGTACTAGGGGTGATTGTGGCGGCGTTCGTAGCAGCGTATTTTAGTTTTGTGCGTTATTGAACGTTAATGCATTAGATGAGTGCGATGTAGTCATGGCATGCGACGGCTGTGTGAGCCCTACGAATTATGCGAGCGCGAAACCTACCCAGACCTCACCCAGGCCAGCACCAAAGAGCGCATGGCTTGGTCCACATAGCGTTGTCTTGTGCTGTTGTCCCTCTTGTGCGCATCTTTGCCCGAAAGGCGCAGGTCGCGATCGCCCGATTGGATCGGCGCAGTCGCGTCGCCACCGGGATGAGCCCTGTTGTTCGAATCATTCCTCGTGCACAAACAAGAGAGCCCACCACACACCACGGGAGTCGTAGTCTCCGAGAATCAACAATGATTCAGGTGTATCTATTATTAGTCTATTGATGCCCTTTTCAACATCACTCGGATCTCAGCCTACTATTTATTTGCTCTTCTATTTTCTTTTTATTTTGCAGGCGCAAAGGCGTCTAATTATAAACACAAAACACCTTCGATACATGCCACTAAGCTTAATTCGCATCGACCTTTCGGATATTGAAAACCTCTGCCGAGACTAAATTTGTACACTCTGTTCTACAAAATATATTGGGATTAGTATCCTTGGCTTCACCAACGTTTACTAATAGACGCCCAAATCCACTTCCACTGACCGTGGTGTTGCACCTTTCCCTTTCCCACGTGAGACTCGTAAAAAACTTCTAGAGGTTCTTTGTGGATCGGTTTTTTATGGACGCCAACCTGGTCTTCTTCCGTTCGTTCTACTTTATACACACCCCCCAAGATGAGTCCGAGTCATCCGTACCGCCAGAATGCCCCTTCCAACACCGCCCAGTCGGTTCCATTCCCTATTGATGACGAGCAATATCACACTCATCAGCCCCAACCACACGAGTTTATTGGCGACACCCTGAACGCGGGCCAACATTCAAGCGACATCGACGATTCGTATACTTCGCCAAACCACTCCGCGCCGCTCGAGCAACTGTACACCTCGGAGGTCTCTGACCTGAGCTTGTCGCCTGGCTTCCAATCGCCCACCGTCGATCTTTTCCCTACCTTGCCGGGCCAAGAATCCGTGATGACCACTCCCCTCAAAAACGCTCCACACGGCCTTGCGCCCTATCCGGAGTACGGAGCCCAGACCCCTCCTCCGGTGTTTGCTACCAGTCCGTCTGCGCTTCCCAAACTCCATCTGCATCACGAACCAATCCATTCGCCTCCTTCTAACGTATCCTCAACGACCTCATCCGTCACAAACTTGAATCTCAACCGTGTGAGCAACTCGCACAACATGCACTCGAAGTCAGAAACCAGTCTTGCAATCGGGAAGGTCGCCCACCAAAGATCGTCCTCCAACATGTCTCTTTTATTCGACAAGAGTGACAATGTCAGCATGGTCGATTTCTCTCAAAACACCATCCAGCAGTACTTGGGAAACAACTCAACCAATTTGATGCCTAGAATCAAAACCATCGAGTTGTACAGAAAAAACGCGAAAAAGTCCAACGATCCAACTGTCTTGTTCCAGTACGCGCAATACATGCTTCAAACGGCGTTATTGTTGGACGACACATCTAGTAACAATGTAAATACACCAAAGGATGCGGTTGAAAACTCGCCCAGAAGACCAGCCGCAAACTCGCTAGCAGTCAAACACCACCGCAAAAGCAGGTCCACCAACTCGATTGAACATCTCAGTCTTAGTGGCGACGATGTCGACAAAATCGACGATAGAAAGTTGAAGAAAGCGCTCTTGAAAGAAGCTGTTCATTACCTCAAAAGATTGAGTGACAAGGGGTACACCGAGGCCCAGTACTTGTTGGCCGATGCGTACAGCTCGGGTGCTTTGGAAAGAATCGAAACCCGTGAAGCCTTTGTGTTATTCCTGTCAGCTGCCAAACACGGCCACGTAGAATCTGCCTATAGAACGTCGTACTGCTATGAGGAAGGATTGGGAACAGGAAGAGACGCCAGAAAAGCGATCGAATTTCTCAAAATCGCGGCTGCGAAAAACCACCCTGCGGCCATGTACAAGCTTGGTGTGTACTCGTTCTACGGTAGAATGGGGTTGCCATCGAATGTGACCACCAAAAAACTCGGAATCAAATGGTTGGAAAGAGCGTCCAATATTGCCAATGAACTAATTGCAGCCGCACCCTACGAATTGGGGAAAATCTATTTCAATGGGTTCCAGGATATCGTCATTCCCGACAAGAAATATGCATTGGAACTATACTCTCAAGCAGCAGCCTTGGGCCACGTTCAGTCAGCAGCATTATTGGGTCATTTCTACGAGGTGGGGGAAATCGTGGCCCAGGATAGCAACTTGTCGATACACTATTACACAGAAGCAGCATTGGGGGGAGATCCAGAAGCCATGTTGGCGATGTGTGCATGGTATTTGGTGGGAAGTGAGCCGTACTTGCCGAAAGATGAAAGTGAAGCGTTTGAATGGGCCAAAAGAGCAGCCTTGTGCAACTTACCCAAAGCTCAATTTGCATTAGCCAACTTTTACGAAAAGGGAATCGGCTGTCTAAAAAATACTGGTGAAGCGCAAAGTTGGTACAAACAAGCAGCTGAAAACGGAGACGAAAAGTCATTGGCCCGAATGACCGATAAGGAGTTGGCCACCAAGTTGGAAAAGAAGTTGAGGAAGAAAAAGTCCAACAATGTCGTGGCAGCTGCCAACGCCAACGGCGTCGTTGGTGGAAGCAGTGCAGCGCAAGAGAAGGATTGCGTGATCATGTAGGGGTATATAAGGTAATAGGGTAGTATGATAATAAGAATACTTGAAATACAACCAGGAGAATTGATGTTTGAGTTGTGCTCCCTCCGTTAAGAAGCAGTGGAGTACATTGTGAGGGGACCCCTCTGATCCGGAAGATGCGCCAACGTGTGGTTTGGACCTGTTCTATCAGGATAGCGCTCACGAGAGCATCTGCCGGACCTGGACCGATGTTTCAAATCCACGACATTACATCATACTACCGCCAACGCTACTGACGCGAGCAATCCTCGCCGACATCGCCCCTATCCCTAGCGTCAACGATACACCACCGCAATAAGGCCCGAACTCTCCCAGTATTGTTGTCAGTCTTCCCCAATTGGAGTTTTGTGGTCGCATCACACTAGACACCCGCCGGTCCATGCATGAAAATAGTCTCGCACACCGTGACTTGCACCGCACTGGCGAGGCACGGTTGATGCATGGCATATTTCTAGTATAAAAACACATCGATTCGCCTAGTCAATTGCAATCAAGTCGATTGAGAAATTATACAATGTCAGCAAACGAATTCTACTCACAAGGTGAACAAGGTGACTATCAAGGTCAACAACAGAGCAACAACCAACAAGGCGAGGGCCAACAAGGTGACAGAGGGTTGTTATCCACAGTTGCTGGGGGAGCCATTGGAGGATTTGGTGGGTCGAAATTGGGCGGTGAACACTCCAAGTTGGGAGGAATCATCGGCGCCATTGGAGGAGCCATTGGTGCTAACAAGCTCGAGGACAAGTTTGAGGAACATGGCAGCCACAACCAGCAGGGCCACAACCAGCAGGGCCACCACGGAGGATTACTTGGTGGTATCTTAGGAGGCAAGCACGACCAGGGTAGAAACGACTACGGAGGACACCACCAGGGTAGAAACGACTACGGAAGAAACGACTATGGAGGAAACCACCAGGGTAGAAACGACTACGGAAGAAATGACTATGGAAGAAACGATAACTATGGTGGCAACAATTACGGTAGAAACGACAACTACGGCGGCAACAATTACGGTAGAAACGACAACTATGGAGGAGGCAACGACTTCGGTGGTAGAGACAACTATGGTGGTAGAGACAACTACGGTGGTCCAGGAGGAAGAGACAACTACGGTGGTCCAGGAGGAAGAGACAACTACGGTGGTCCCGGGGGCCAAGGTGGTAGATGGTAGTCTATAATCTAGTTCGTTATGAGTATGAGTAAAATATAATTAATTCGTTATCATTAAGCTATGTAGTCCTCGATCAGTCCACTTTATCCGAACCATTACTCTGGACATCACGGGTGCCAGTATTCTCCCTACCATATTTGCTGATCACATCCGTAGGAGTCATACTGGAAGGTTGGGGAATCATGGACTTGGAACTGGCCCGTTTGTTCAACAACGGAGCTAGGGTGTCTTGAGATTCAAGATTTATCGATAGTCTAGGGTTAGTAAAATTATGCTTTTGTGGGGTAATAAAAGCTACCGGGGAGTCTAGATTGGGATCAAACTGAAGGTCAAGTTCGTCTTCAAGTATGTTCTTTTGGTTTGCCAATGGAGACTCGTCGTCACTTTTGAAGGTGTTGTGCATGGACTCGTCCATACTGGCATCACTTTCTAACATCGTGGAGTCGCTTTTAGGAACATCCCACCGTACTGATTTCTTATACTTTTTCACCGGAGAAACCTTGGGAGTCAGGGGTTTTCTAGTGATGATTTTCTTGAAATTTCGAGGAGGAGACGATCTGAGCGGAGAAATAGGGCCTCTTTTATACTTTTTCTGACCATTTGAATCGGGTGACCCAATCACTTCCATATCTTGTAGTTTTTCTCTCATGAACGACGAAGTACACAGTTCAATGGCTGTATCAAAATCGCCATTGATCAACAGGTCAAGACGCAGAGTGACGTTTTTGGTGACTAGGTCAATATGCCCTTTTATTTCTTCAACATTACCAGAAAATGCCGAAAGCACGCTGATAAATTCTTTGGGCAAAAAATTGTACTCTTTTAGCTCATGAATCAAATGGTCAAAAAGAACCGAAGAGTTAAATAAAATATCTCGCTCAAGCAGCTCTCGTACTGAACTTAATAGCTGTTCATACACACCGGTGTCGGAATCGGCCCAGCCGTCTTCTTCTTTGAGTCTTTTGAGAATCTGGCTAGCAGACTCATTTACCACGTAGTCCAATTCACAAGGTTTCGAATACTGGCTTTCCAAGGCTTGTACATGGGTGTCGATTTTTCTTAGTAGCTGCTCACACAAATCCATCATGCTGCGTATCGTCTTATTATCGACGTCTTTTCGTAGGATCAGGTCGAACCCACCAAGTAGTGTTTCGCAGTCTATTCGCTGGAGAAGCAAAATCTTGCGTTTGGCAAGAATAAAGTATCTTTTCCATTTCTCTTGAGGTAAGTTGGCTAGTGATTGCCGTATACTATCAATACTAGAAGAGAGCGAACTTGCTATTGAGTCTCTTTTACGACCATAAGCTGTTATGGCGGCTTCAACGGCCCTCGTTTCTCTTCCCCGAAGCTCTTCGATCTGCTGTTTCTGTTCAGTAATCATCTTCAAATACAGACCCACATGGCGGTCGAGGTTGTGCTGGTTTCTGATGATTTTTGTCTTGATTTCTTTGGCTCGGTTGGCATATTTGAGAGTATTAAGTGTCTCGTCATAATGCTGGGACGATGGAGATACACATACGATCATGACGGTCTTGCAATTGCCACCAAGACTAAACTTAAGTAGTCTAGTAAGTTTGGAATCTCGATATGGAACGTGGTTTCTTCTCACCGGATCACACAATGCGTTGATACAATTGCCTAGAGCCAAAAGAGACTTGTTGATATTGGCGCCTTCATTGAGTCTGGCACCTCTATTCTTGGTGGCAGCAGCTCTTTCACTTCCAGCAAGGTCTATAATAGATAACGTGGCAAAGGTGTGTTCCTGCTGAAGATCCACTGTTCTATTCTTTTGGATTACATTAATTTGAAGCACAGCATGTGATCTGGACGATGTAAGATTGGCTTCTGTAGGCAGCGAAGTTCGGTTTTGATTGCCCAAAAGTATCAATTCCATCACTTCTTCGACAGATTCGGGTTTGTGGCACAGCAAATTGGCCACCAGGATTTTCTGGTTCGAGTCTTCTCTTAAAACAAGGCGTTTATGCGACGTTTGGGGGTTGAGCAAGTCACGAATGGTCTCGTTATATATCTCCAAAAACGACAAGCTGACGTCTATAAGTTTGGTGTCGCTCAAGTCGTTGATTTTCTGGTACAATTCCTTCATGGTAAGAAAAATGACGCCTGGATTGGCGGGACTGCCCAGAATAGTGTGGGTCTTTCCGCACCCTGTAGCACCATAAGCAAAGACCGTGGCATTGAACCCATCTAAAACACTGTCTAGTAATGGCCTTGTGGTTCCATTGTACACGTCTTGCTGGGTGGCTTGCACGTCAAACAACCGGTCAAACACAAATCGGTGTTCTCTTATTCGGGACGTCTTATTATTGGGAAAAGCTTCCCGCTGCATTCTGGTGAGCGGATTGGTTTCAGGAGGATCAAATATAAGCATTCGTTCATCCACCACATTGATGATCTTTCTGATGCCTCGAGGACTTGCAGTCTTTTTAGTGGGCGTGGTTTCGTACGAGCTGAGCGAGCCGTCGCCTAGAAAGAACTGGTTGGTTTCGGATGTTATGAGGTTGCATTGCTCTGACTCTGTGAATGGTCTGACTCGTACTGCCACTGTTATAGACAGTTCTCGAGAAGACGGTGGCGTAGAGGCTGGGATTCCAGGGACTCCCGCTCGTGGCATCCTGCTCATGAAGAAGAGTTTGTTTACGCGTTAGAATCAAAGATCAAAATACAAAATAGAAGAGAGAAGAGAGAAGAGAGAAAAGAGAAAAGAGAGAAGAGAAATGAGAAATGAGAAATGAGAAAAGACAGAAAAAGATGAGGTGGAACAGATCCTAAATAGAGGACACTACCTCACGTATCCTAGCACTAGCCATTAGAGCTTTAGCCCCATTTGAACAGTGGCTGTACCTACACAATCACTCGGGAGGTAGTTCGCATGGTGGCTCATGCCACCTCAAACCCAATGTCATGAAGTCGTTTCTACACTTTCTAGTACTATATTACATTGATAGCTATTTTCCCAGAGAAGTGCTGCTGGACGAAGACAAATCAAGCCTTTCATCAAGACTCTTGGTGTCGTCGTCGCTTTCAGAATCAACCTCTTTTTCCATTAATTGCTCTTTGCATTTTTCATCCTCTTCCACATCAGTATCCTCATCGTCCGATCTGACGTCTTCTGCGCCTTTCCCTGTAACAACTTTGTAGGCTACCTTCAAAATCAAGTACATCCAAATAATGGTGATGACTTGAAGTCCGCCCAACAAACCCAAAAACAGATTTATCACCATATCGGTCCAACAACGGCTCTTGGACACTCCTGCCGCACACTCGCCATCTTTCATCAAATCCTTGGCATGGAACCATGCATGCATAAAGAGGACGTTGTAGACCCCGTGTCTCAAGACGATCCAGCTGACCAAAAAGAAAAGAAACATCACGTCGCAGAGCACACTGCGCCCCGAGTACTTCAACATTTTCGCCGCACTGAGGAAAATGTCCACTGAGTCCATAATCATCAAGATCAAGTGGCCCACTTTGGTCAAATGGTAGTAGTATGAGCCAATAAGCAACAAACATGTGATGATGTGGTGACTGAACATTTGGTAGTGATCCTTTCTTCTCTGCTCGACGTTCAACACGAAAATCTGCTGGATCCAAAACGCGATCTGCACCAAGTAGTATGCTTTGAACTCGGCGCTGTGATGCTCGTGCGGCCAGCCAAGATATAGGTTGTCGAGATTGTTGTAGTATGGCTGGCCTATAAAGAGATAGACGCCAAACAAAAATGACATGGTGTAGTAGACAAAAGACCAGCTTTGCTCGGCAAACCGAATCTTGGCTTTTTTGGAGTGGATGGCACACACCGACGACGCAAACGGACTGAACACCCACTGCATCAAAAACGATCTGAGGAATGTGAATGTAATAACCCAGTTGATCACATAGTATGTGTCGTCGATGCCGATGCCGTAGACCAATTGACCGGAATTGGGATCGTTTTGTTGGTACTGCAAGCTGGTGAACTTTGATGTGATCGGCTGGGCATCGGCCACAATGTGAAGGGCGTACAATATAGTCAACAAGAGTCTGGAAATAGGAATCTGGTTTCTTTCGATCGACGCCAAAAACGACTGGTGGTATACTTCACTGGACATTATAACTGATTAGTCTTGTGAGAGCCTCGGATGGGGGCTAGACTGTGGTGCCACGACGTATGTAGATGACCAGGATACACTTGTACGAAGACTGCACTAGTGTGAATCTGAACAGTCGATCGACAAAGGATTCTATAGACGGTTGCCGAATGCTGGGCGCCGGGCCAACTCGCATAGGTGTCAATAGTAATTAAAATTTTTCGAGATGCACACGTGATGTACGGCGGGCGTGGTGGCCCCGCGAACACCAGGGCGACTGGCGACTCGCGACTGGCGACTCGCGACTCGCGGAGTGAGTCGCGGTAGGTGGCCGCCGCACCGCGGTTGCAGCCAGACGCGCTGCGCTGCGCTTGTCTGGTTAGATATTTAGGAGCATCGCCTGGAGGTGCTTTTTCACTTGGGCCTCGTTGTATCTGTTCCACACCACGTAGATATTGATCATATCCTGCATAGCCTCGACCACCTCGTCTAGATTTATGTGTGAGTGCTCCAAAAAGTTCATGAACTTGTTGATCTTGATGGTGTCCTCGTCAATTTTGTTGTGAAAATTAGTGAGCGGCGCCTCCAGTTTTTCTTGGGGCGCCGCGGCGGTGGAGGTGTCGGGGGGTTTGGTGTCGGCCAACGTCATGAGATCGTCTATGTGCATGTTGGTGGAGGCCCGAGGATCGACTTTGGCGGTGGTGTTGCCGCCTCGGATGGCCGACAAATGCTTTTTGAGCACGATGGTGATGTAGATCGCACCCACCGCGATGACGTGGGGGGGCAAGAGGATATGGAGATCGGTGATGTAGCTGTCGTTGATCAAAGACCACGAGTTCTGGAGCTCGTCGTCGGTCAAAGTGAACCCGTACTGGGTGTAGTTCTGCTTCAAAAAGTCTCTTATCTGTAACAACGATTTGTATGGGTGGTGGAGAAACAAGAACGACTCCATTTCCTCGATTAGATAGAACTCGAACTCGGCGAGTTTGGTGACGTCGTGCGGGATATACTCGGGCCAGAGGTTACGGGCCTCCAGGGTAATGAGGCGGATGTGCTGGGGACACTCCTCGATCTTGCATGCCACGTACAAACATGTGGTCACCAACAAATACACATTGATCTCTTTCAACAGCACCCGAGACAAGAACCGGGTGAGATAGATCTCGGCGCTGGCGAGCGCCACCTGTCGAATGTTGAGTCTGCGCCCCAACTTGATGAGTACTAGAGGTTAGTTCCGATATGCGCGAGCTGTCCGGTGTACTTACAATTGTGGAGGTATATTCGCATGTTGTAGTCGTACGCGATGTTGGGATAGTCCTTGATGAGCCCGTTCTGAATCATCTTGCGTTCAAGAAGAAGAAGCCGCCGCCGCGCCTCGAGCAAAGAGTGCCTGGTGAGCTGCCATTTGTTGCGTTGCGATGAGCTCCAGAAGTCTGCAGACATGAGCAATTTGATGGTGGTAATGTGATTGCACGGCAATTCTCATTAGTGTAGTTGTACCGAGAGCTGGCGGGGCGTGCGTCACCAGACAAAATCTACACTAGCCAGACTCCAATTCTACTCTCAGCCCTCAACTGGGGTTCCCACAGATCACATCACACTCTCCCTACTCGCCTACACGCCTACGCGCCTACTCTCCGTACTCTCTCTCTCCGTACTCTCTCTCTCCGTACTCTCCCCACGCTCTCACATCCATTTTCTTTCTCCACTTTGAGTCTAGTATTGCAACTTTTGATTCGCACCAACTTCAACTTACAATTAGGGTGCATCGTAGCATGGCCAATTACCACACGTCCAAGCCCGAACCAGGCACCGCGATAGACAGATCGGTGCCTGAGTTCCCAATAGCTCAGCTCAGCGACGAAGACAAGTACTTCCGCTCGTACAGTCCGCCCAGCTACTTACCCCAGATCGAAAAAGAGGTCGGGGCATTCATCGAGTACCACGCCTCCACCACCGGAAAACCAATCGTGTTGGTGACTTCTGGCGGAACCACTGTGCCGCTTGAAAACAACACTGTTCGGTTTATCGATAACTTCAGTGCTGGAACTCGAGGAGCCACGTCCGCCGAAGGGTTTTTGGAAAACGACTACGCGGTCATCTTTTTGCACAGAGAATTCTCGTTGTTGCCGTACTCAAGGCACTACAGCCACACCACCAACTGCTTCTTGGACTACATGACCGAGAAAGACAACAAGATCGAAATCAAGCCCAACATCGCTGGCGAGATGTTGAAGGTGTTGCGCAAGTATAATCAAGCCAAAGAGTCTCGCTCGCTCTTGTTGATTCCCTTCACCACCGTCAACCAGTACCTTTTTACGTTGAAGTCAGTGTCGGAGGCGCTACATTCGGTGGGCTCCAAAGCGTTGTTCTACTTGGCAGCTGCCGTGAGTGACTTTTTCTTGCCCCAGTCCAGAACTCCTCAACACAAGATCCAGTCTCAAGATAGTGGAGGAAAGCTTGTGGTGAACTTGGAACAAGTGCCCAAGTTTTTGAGCCGGTTGGTCGATAACTGGGCTCCTGGTGCGATGATCGTGTCGTTCAAACTTGAGACCGATAGTTCTATTTTGATTTCAAAGGCCACCAACGCTTTACAGAGGTATCAGCACCAGCTTGTGATTGGAAACTTGTTGCAGACTAGAAAGAAGGAGGTTGTTTTTGTCAATCCCGAGGGTGACGAGAAGTGGCTCAGATTATCCGATAGCGACGTGGAAAACAACGTGGAGATCGAAACGTTGATTATTCCAGAAGTCGTCCGTCTTCACTCGGGTTGGATTTCCAGTCATAAAACCAACTAACTAAAATTATTCAAAACAAAGTATGAAATGCTCACCCATATGTACTTGCAGTATGACAATTTTGTAGTTTGTATTCAAGGAAAACCCTCTAAAGTGATACGAGCTAAATCTAAAGGGCACGCTTCTGTGTCGCTGGTTCTCAAACAGTATACACATGTGCTTTCTTTAAGTTGGCTAATAAATGAGTTTAAAGTAGTACGTTAATAATTGAACCTGATTAGAGTGCTCCAAGTACACCTAGTAGTTTAATCAGGTATCAGTCTATTCGATAGTGATATATAATACCACGGATAGTGCTCTATTGGGAGTGTTATTTACAAGAATGATACACCTATACCGTACTGGATTCCCTTTCTGACCCCGTCCCGGTCGTGAACTGTCAACGGCAATACAAAGTTGAGCTCGAACCTCGCCATGGGATGGTTGAAGAGCAAACCAAACCCGTAACTGATGGAGTACCCACCTAATAATGATCGAGATACGTCGCTCAACTCAGTCAATGGCACTAGTCTTCCATAGTTTACGAAGTTGTGGAGTTTAAAGTTGGAGTCTTGGCTGACTCGTGGGAGTTTTGAAACCAACGAAACCCCGCCGCTCACAAAGGCGTCTCCACCAAGACAAGTGCCGTGGCTCTTGGGTCCAAGCGCGTTCATGGTGAAAGAACGCACGTCGTTGGGTCCTCCAGTAAAGAAACGGTCGAGAATAAAGCTGGAACGGTCCCAAGAGTACAAGAGACCGGCCTTGTTGGAAAATACCAAGCTGGAATTGAGCCACGGCACTGCCACGGCGGCCTGGGACTCAAGTGTGGTCTTTAGGAAGGGAGAAGAGGTCCATTTCGGAACCAAGCCGTTGAGTTCAACGCCCAATCGTACGAACTTTCCGGCAGTGGGGAGAATAGAGTTGTTTCTGGTATCGTAGCGGATATTGTAGGCTGCAGCAGACTTGAAGTTTGAGCCTGATTGCGCCAAAAGATCGGGTGCTTTGGACGCCAAGTTGTTGAGAACCCGCCAGCTATTCTCCACCGTCATCTCATGGTTGATACTACTATCATACTGGGTGTACACTTTGGAAGTAACGCCCCGCAGGGTCACGTCGGCGCCTATCCAGTCGTACTTTCGGGTATTGACGTACGCCACATTCTCCCAGATGTAGTTGGCGTGGTTGAATATCGGCTGGTTGTAGTTGGCTAGGTAAGACGAGCTGGTTTTTGTACCCGAGATAGCATCCAACGTCAAGTTTTCGCCTCCGCCAAACAAGTTTCTGAACGAAAACTGGATGTACCCATCGCCTTCGCCACTGCCAATATTGGTTCCTGTCTTTGCATAGAAGCGTTTTACCGGCAAGATATTGAATACTGGAACGATGTCGAGACTAGGCGACCTGGTCCGTGAGAACATTGGCCGCGGAAGTTGGTTGACCGAAACCATTATGTCCTGGACCACGTTGAGCTTGACAAACGACTTGGAGATCGTATCGATGTCGGCAAAAAGGGTTTGCAACAGCACCGGATTGGGGCCATGGCGAAGCAAAGGGCCAAACTGTGCTGCCACGAACCCATCTCGAAAGCTCTGGCCATTGGTGAGCTGCACGTTTCTGATTCTGACTGGCTGCGAGCTGTTTTCTTGGAACAACTGCTCGAGATACTGTTTGCTTTGCTCCACCATCAACTGCTGTTTTTGCAGCTGGAGCCGAGCCAACTCCTTTTCTTCGGCACTGAGATCTTTGGCTGGTCCATTGCTGAGCGTGGACAGTAGCCTATCGATCATTTCATCGTCAACGAGGGACATCTTAGTTGAGCTCAGTAAAATCGATCTACAATTGAGCCGCGCTAAAATAATTGATGTTAAGATGAAAAAACAGAAGCATGGATGTGATGTAGAATAATCAACGATATATATGATACTTATTGTACTACTGTAGTTATTGATTAGTAGATTGGATTGTTGAGAGACTGAACCAATACTTGCGGATCATGGATTTGTACTAAGCACGCTAAAAGACGGACAATCACTGACCATAGTAGTGCTTCTAAACCATACATATACAGAAAAATGGATAATTCACCAAAGGGAATTGACTACTGGATCAAAAGCACTAGATAAACTATTTTCTAATACTGTTATAGACAATATTGCCACGGTCTTGTCTGAAAATTTCAAGGTCAGCAAACATGCTGGAGTTTAGTTACATTTTCGTTTTTAATATTTGTATCCTCTAGTGATTCCGAGTCATGGCCGTTTCGTTAGCTCACTTAAATATATTCTCCTGTATTGTACTTATTTATAGTGTTTCTGGTGTATTGAAATTGAGATAAGTATTTAGGATGCATGTTGGGCTCTACTAGAACTTTTCAGTTAAGTGACTACTGATGGATTATCTACGATCGCACACCTCTCTCATCTTATTGCTTCTGCGTTCCTTATATTTCAGACACAGCTCTAGCACACTAGAAATGTTTACATGTCCAGTTCGTGAATTTTCACCGCTATTCCGGTGGTGAAATGGCCACCTGTGGAATGGACTGGGTGCTTCCCAAACTATTCAACATAGCACTAGTCGGACTCAAGTACCCATTGTCATCATGTTCCTGTGCCACTGAAACCGACGCGGCCGTTACAGGAGGTCCAATGCCTCCATTTTGCTGACGTTCCAACTCCTCCTCTTCAATCAACAACCTGATACACGCTTTACCATTTTCGGTCTGGAAATGACGCCGCAACGCATCGGCACGGGCAAATTTGCGCCCGCATCCATACGGAGATCCATCCTTCAAGAAACCTTTGCATTGGAACTTCTTCTCTCCCGTATGGAGCTCTTCGTGACGTTTTCGATCGTGTTGCCGAGCAAATGCCTTGCCGCAAACATTGCAAATGAACGGCCGCTCATCTGTGTGTGTTCGCAAATGTGACTTGAGGTTATAAGGACGAGTAAATCGCTTGTCGCACAAATGACAAGAGTATACACTAGGATGCTTTTGAGTTCTCTTGGCCGGTTGAGAAGGCGAAGCCAACTCCAACATCTTTTCTCGTGACGATACTCCGCGCCACGTACTGGGTTTATCAATATTGTCATTCATTTCGTCTTCATCGTCGTAATCACCTTCATCTCCAGCCTCGCTATAGTCATCTTCACTAACATTGCCTTTTGACCTGGACCGCGATCGCGATCGTTCGGAATGGCTACGTCGACGGCCTCGTCTGATCAGTTTGAATTCGTCTACTTTGAGCAATCCATCTTCTTCTTTGGGTACCAAATCATGTGAGCTAGAACTGGCACTGCCATTTCCATACGCCAAGTGGGAATTAGGCACAAGACTGTTGACACCACTATACTTTTGGGGTAGTGAGTGCCCTGTGTTCTGTTTGGAAAGTGCAGCAGCTCCTTTAGCTGGTGAGTTGTGGATAGAAGAGGCCGACGAGTTACTGAAAAGCGAAGGAGTCTTGGCCGCTATATCCTGAGGAGAGTTGTGTACAGAAATCATAGGGTTCTGCTCCAGTATGGAATTGTTGTAATTAATCAAGTTGTTTTCTGTGAGCTGGGCATTCGTTCCTTTGTCATCGTATGAAGGCATATTGAAATCCAACGACATGGGCTGGTTATTCACAGAATAGTTGAATTGTGGAAGTTGTGGTTGTGGTGGTTGTGGTGGTTGGTTTACGGCAAACTGGGGCACCTGGTCAAGTGCTGCGAGGTTTGTGCTGGAAATGGACCCTCCAAGGGCGATTTCGGTATCAAAATTATTGAGCATGTTCGAAGCGTCTGTGTCCAAGTACTGAAGACCAGAAAGCTGGGCGCTTTGCGGCTGGTTATAGGTGGAAGGAGGGTTGTGTGACTGGCTGATTTGGGACGATGCGTCGAGATACGGACTGGCGGGGTTGGACGAGGCGTCGGAATAAAGCGAATGGGTCGAGTATGCACTGGGCGAGCAGGGGTATAGGTAGGAAGTGCCAGTGTTGTTGTTGGAGCTGGTGTTGTTGTTGGAGCTGGTGTTGTTGCTGTACGAGCTGAAGTTAGTGGGAGACAAGAGCTCGGTGGATGGGCTGGGGGTGGTATTGGCGAGGGGCGCTTTTGTGGTGGTGGAAACAGACAAAGTCACGGGCGATCTGTCCATGGCGGTGGCGTTATGGTATATCTGGTTCTGTTGGGCGTGTACCGGAGGATGATTATAGATCTGATCATCGTTGAAATGGGAGTATTGAGGGATTCGATCGTCAGGGATGAAGTTGCCGCCGGGCTGGACTTCCACATTGTTGCCTTTGGCTCCTGGAGAGAGACTTAGCATGTCATATAGATCATCGACATCTTTTCCTGGATAGGACATGTTATCGAAAGTGCAAGCTTGGTTCGAGTAAGACCCAGTTGCTGGTGATAATCGATGCTATCGACAAGTAACGTGACACGCGGGTGACGTCGAGGGTGATGGGGTGAACGGGAGAACGAGAGTAGACAGTGTCAAACACCACGGGTTAAGTATTGCACAAATACGATTTCTAGGCGTGTTTACTTGATATTTACTTGGTTGACGGTGTGGCCCGTTTGCGGCCATCTAGTTTGACACACCAAGATGACCGAGAACATGGCGCAGTGTGTAACCTGCAAAGTCACACACCAAAGTGCAAGGTTGAGGCCCACTCGGTCGGGGTGGAGTGGACGCGTGGAGGTGGGGCACCACCGCGCGGGCCCGTTATGCACCGTGAGGAACAGCTTCTACGTCCACCACTACATGCCACACATCGGGCGCAAACGTCTTGACCTTTTCCAAATGGACAAAGCGTCCAAAGTAGTGTCCTATTTCTTGGCCCGTGGTGTCGAGGTCGTGTGCATGGACGTTCTCGTGGACGTGCACCTGCGCCGGGGTCCGGCTGTAGTTGCGCACGACGTCTAGCGAGACCTGCCACGAAGCTCGCGAGGTGGGGAGAAGTCCCAAGTTGACGTGCAGGACGGCCATGCTCTGGCGCGGGAACGTGTGCAACCGCTCGGGCACCCGCTCGTTGGTCTCGTTAAATATAAACACCCGCACTGTGCTTCTAAGCGTGGTGTACGCTTCGTAGTCAAAGTCATCGTGCTTGGTCCACACCTTGTACGAGATACGTGCTGCGTCAAGGGCCTTGGTGAACCCGGCAATTGACCATGGATTCAATTCCCAGCACCAGATGTTGGAGCACCCGTTCTTCAAGTACGAAAGGGAAAAGTACCCGATCCCGCAGTAGAGATCAAACACCTCGGTGTCGTTGCACCTGAAGTCGGCCAACACTCTCTTTTTCTCCTTGATGTTCCCGCGCGAAAACATGGTGTACAACGGAGCCCAGTACTGGTGGATGCCGTTCTGCACCGCGGTGCACCAAAACGCGCGGGCCAAGTCCGCGCCCGACGGCTGCTCAAACAACTGGTTGGTAGGGGCGGGGCCGAAGTCACCGTAGAGAGGGGTGATGTTGAACGGTCGCCGCATCGCGTCGGTGTGCACTATGGGTTTGTTGACCGCCATGTGCGTGGTGCCGGGAAACAACCCCACTATTTCGCGGTAGAGCTGTTGTTTTTCCACCGCGACCGCCTCCCATTCGTCGCTATTGAACGTATTGTCGGGGAACAAGATCATTGGCGGATAGAGTGACCACTTGCGGGGCACCTTTCCCAAAAGCGCTTCGACATGACTGCTTTCCACCCCTGACCTGGTCAAAAACTTTCGCACCACCAGAGCAATGGTGCGTGGGTCTTTTTCCTCGTCATCGTAATATTCTGTCTCGTACGGAAGCTCGGGATCGGTCTCCTCCAACAACGAGTAGATGACCATGTGCCCGTCCACTTTGGCGATTTTTAGCCGTTTGTTCAACGCATTGCGCCTCTCTAGGTATTCCTTGATCCCTTTGACGGCCCGAGCATCCTTGGTCCGTATGCTCAAGTACCTAGGCATCTCTGTCATCTCTTCGTCAGGTGCGGGTTTCAAAGTTCGGTACGTTGTTACGTAATACCCGCGTCCCACTATTACCGGTGCCAAATAGACACTCGACAACACTACCGCTGGGCTGCACTGTTCACTGGGCTGCGCTGTTCACAACTATCACTGCGCTCCAGTACCACCAGTGCCACCAATGCACCACCGAGCACTCTCTTTCTCGTTTGGTCCGCCGCTGCGTGGGCACACGTCTCCACCCGCCGTCTCGATGTTCCGGTCCGCTTTGTGCCACTTTTTTCGTTCACTCGTTTTTTGATCTCGTTCACTGTGGACGACTGATACTCTTTTTCTTACGACACTAGCACTTCATCAATTGCATAAGAAAGACAACCTGTCCATCTGTTGTGTTTTCTAAAGTCAAGCTTGAGCGCCGACCCGATCAGCACAATTGACCACCTCTTTATTTCCGAACCTCCTAAATCACCAAAAGATATAATATATCACCAAAATTGCCAAAAGTTAGAATCATAATATCTTTTTCTTACACCCAAACCGAATAAATCTGCTTCTTAATCTCCCGATTTCCGAGTTTATGGATTTTTATATTGGTTTTAATAGAGTTCATTAATATTCCACCCGTTGTACCAACTACAACTATCTTGTATATCACCAGCTAAATCAGCTCGTCTTTCTGCATAACCCCATGTCCGAACACCCAGATCACCTGGCTCAGCCGCAGCCATCCCCGGTGCCCCAAGCCCAGCAACCTGCTCAGCAATCTCCTCAGCAATCTCAGCAAGCTGAGCACCAAGGTGCTCAGCTAGAATCAGAACCAGCTCCAGAGTCTACTTCGTCGCCTCAACCAGAACAGAGTCAGCAAGTTTCTGGGCAAGCTCCCGGTCAAGTCCATGAATCCACTCCTACCCCTGCGAGCGCTGTAGAAGGAGGCCGTGAAACATCCAAAAAGATCTTGTATGTTGGATCATTGCACAAATCAGTATCGGAAGAATTGTTAAAAAGCTTGTTTTCGGTGGCAGGAAACATCCAATCAGTAAAGATCTTGAACGACAAGAACCGAGCTGGCTTCAACTATGCTTTCGTGGAGTTTGAAAACAACCAGGCTGCGGATATGGCTTTGCATACATTGAACGGCAGAATCATCAATAATGCCGAGATAAAGATCAACTGGGCGTTCCAGTCCTCCACCATCAACAGTGCTTCTAGACCAGACGAGCCCAGCTTCAATATTTTTGTAGGAGACCTATCGCCTGAAGTAGACGACGAAATCTTGAGCAAGTCTTTTTCCAAGTTCCAGTCTTTGACCCAAGCCCATGTGATGTGGGATATGCAAACGTCCAGGTCGAGAGGCTATGGGTTTGTTACGTTTGGCCATCAGGCTGATGCTGAATTGGCCTTGCAAACCATGAATGGCGAGTGGATTAGCGGAAGAGCCATCAGATGTAATTGGGCTTCTCACAAACAATCCAACCACGGAGCAATGAACCAGACCTTTAGAAACAACCGTCAACATCATATTAATAGAGGCCAGTATAGACCGTTTAACAACAACTTGATTCAGCAACAGCAGATGAATATCCAAGGAGGTATGAACGGAATGAATGTGATGAACGGAGGCCAGTATTCACCCCAAATGCCTCCAAACGGCTCTAGCGGGCTTCCTTCTAACCCCCAGCAACAACAGGGGCCCATACATCAGAATCCAGGCGTCATTCCCAATATAGCTCCTCCCAATGGAAACGCTCTCAACACCCAGGGCAACCCGATTAATCAAGGTAATGGCCAATCGAACATACCGGTGATGTCTCCTCAATCGTACGACATTGTGTTGAGACAGACCCCATCGTGGCAGACCACAGTATACTTGGGCAACATTGCCCATTACACCCAGCAAACCGACTTGATTCCCTTGTTACAGAACTTTGGATTCATTGTAGACTTCAAGTTCCATCCTGAAAGAGGGTGTGCGTTTGTCAAGTACGATTCGCATGAAAGAGCTGCTTTGGCTATAGTGCAATTAGCTGGCTTTAATATCAATGGCAGACCATTGAAGTGTGGCTGGGGAAAGGACAGACCTCCCATGGGGCAGTTTCAAAACTACAGAGGCGGTGCTCCAATGTATCAAGGAAGGCCATAATCAGGATCGTAATAACCACCACCCCTAGTGACATAACCAACCTACAAGTCTCGAGAATATAGAGCTTAAGAAGGTGGCATTTTCTGTTTTTATTCAATTATACGTTTTGTTTTAACGAGGTGTAGACAGAAATGGTATCAATGTAGGACATACCCATACAAGATTGACTCAACGACGTCATGTAACTACATCCACTTAGACGCAAGTAGAAGTAGTAATTAGAGCAGTGTCAGGCCAATGCGTTCAGATCATCATCGTACCACGAATGTGTAGAATGAATCCATTTCTCAACTATAGAGAGTGAAAGTTTGGCGTTTGCCAGCTTTATGAACTTTTCAAAATCAAACATACAAGTATTCCTAGTAGCACTAGTGGCTGAGATTCTATTCCAATAGCAACGGGTCGTTTACAGTGTTGTTATACTTGTCCATCGTATGTCTCTGTGTAAAGGCACAGTCTATGCTAACCCGGCCAAGATCCAGATGGACTCACTCCTGGCGGGCTCACCATAGCCCACTACCACTGAAGCTGTATGCTTAGTAACAAATATCCTCGGTAAAGTTATTGGCTGGTCCTCACCGTAATTGCTCGATGGCTGCGAAAAGGTTAGTCTGGTCTCTGGTTGAGTTTGTACGACTGGTCATAAAAAACCAATACGTGGGTACCACACATTCACCCCGAGCGAATCGTCTATATACGTGTCTGGTGGAATCTCTGAAACCTGTGTATCAGCCGGTGTTCTCAGTCTCATCGCAAGGTCGGCAGAGAGCTGATCAAGACCAGATCTTCACCAGATATAACACTACACTGGCTTTACCGGACACTGTTGACTCTCATAAGCCACATCAGATGTCTACTCGTGCCTCTTATTCTCGGGAACCTCTATGGAACCTCTATGGAACCTCTATGGAACCTCTGGACTTTTCCACAACCTCGTGCTTCTTCCAACTCGTGCTCGCCGACCAAAAAAAAATGAAAAACCTCGATGATCAAACATTGATAGTATTGATCAAACTATAGTATAGGCGGTGTGTAGAAGGTTTCATTTTCGAGAATCCGAAAAACCTTTATGACGCTTAATACTAGAAAGCTAGTCATCTCCTTTATTTTCCTAACCGGTTGCATCTGTGTGGTTGATCACATATCGTTCAGTTCGTACTTCAAGTTGACGGCTCTACAACTTTTACAAGCCTTCCGAACCCCCAGAACTATAGCCACCACCTCGTTAGTCGTTCTCGTATCAGTGTTGCTATTCACAACCACAATTCCTTACAATATCCCCCAGTTGGCACACCAGTTATTCACCTCCATGAACTCTTCCTTCAAGTACAGATCCAGATTGAACTCCAAGAAACTGAAACAGTCGCGCTTTGCTTTGGCCAACGGAGGTGAGCTAGGCGGCATCACCAATGAAGGTAACACCTGTTTCATGAACTCAGTCATACAGTCTTTGGCGTCTTCAAGGCACCTTCTCAAGTTCGTGGACTCTTACTTGTACACCGAAATCTTGGTGGATAGTCCCACAGACGGCCAAGTATCTTTGAGGTCCAACACTCCAAAGCCCGAGCTTGTGTTTACAACCGCCCTAAAGACAATGTTTGACCAGGTCAATGGTCGGTACGGTACCAGAGGTAAAGAATTCAGTACCAAACCTTTACTTAACAAAATGCCCAACGGGCCCAAACAAAACTTCTTTTCAGGATACAACCAGGAAGATGCGCAAGAGTTTTACCAGTTGGTGATGGGTCTTGTGGAAAAAGAGTTCAAGTCTTTGAACAAGACAGAGAAAAGTAGCGACAAGGCTGAGAGGTTTGTAGACGTGGCCAGCATTTCCAACTACACTTCGGGACTTCATAACTTGGGCCAATTGGGAACTGTTTATGTTCCAGGATCACAAGTGGAACCCAACTTGCCCGATAGCACCAAAAAAGTGTATCCTCTTGAGCTAATTACACCCGTGGATGGGATTTCTGCAGAGAGAATCGGGTGTTTAACTTGCGGAGAAGTCGGGGGCATTAGGTACTCTGTCACCAGTGGGCTCAGTTTGAATTTGCCCAACGACTCGTCATACTATTCCAGTTTCCTGTTGGACGGATTGCTCGATAACTGGATCACCCCCGAAATAATCGAAGATGTCAACTGTAATAGGTGTGGGCTCAACCAGACCAAGCAGTTCTTGGAAGACAAGTTGGCCAGCCTCGACCCAAACACCGTCAACTCCAAGATTGCCGATCAATTCAGTGAACGTATAAACTCCATAGCTCACGAGCTTGAAAAGTCGCATATAACTGATGAGGTGTTTGAAAAGCTTACCATCAAGCAAATGATCAAAAAATCTAAAAAGTCAAAGCAAATCTTCTTGGCCAGACCCCCTCCGCTTTTGTCTATTCATATCAATAGGTCGGTGTTCGATCCTCGCACCTATCTGATTGTCAAAAACCCCAGCAACGTCACATTCCCAGCATCTCTAGACTTATCCAAATACACTGCCGAACCCGAAGATATCAACATGGACGCCCGTTTATCTTTCAGAAAACAAGACCAAAAACAACACCTAGGATCAGAAAACCAACCTATTGATTCTATTTCCGATACCAACGTGGCATCTTCTCCTTCTTCTATTTCTAGTCGGGATAGCGATAGTGACAACGAGATCAAACTGGACACCTCGCCTTCTTCAACCGCTGAAGAACCCATCAATCCTGAACTAGTCTACAAGCTCAAAGCCGTCATTTCTCATTATGGGACCCACAATTACGGGCACTACATCTGCTACCGTAAACTCAGAGGAACCTGGTGGAGAATCAGCGACGAGTCTGTGCATATAGTCAATGAAGACGAAGTGCTCAATGGGCAAGGAACCTTTATGATTTTCTATGAGTACGATGATGGATACAACGAGAATCTTAACGATGTTTCCGATAGCGAAGATGAAGAAGAAAATGAAGAAGAGATTGAGGAAGAGGATGAAAATGAAAATGAAAATCAACAAGACAACCAAAGTTCTCTACCAAACCAGGATTCGGAGGGCTCAGAATACAATCTTGAGCCTCTTACTAACAGCCTCACATCGGTTGCGGAGTACGATGAAAATTACCGAGCTGGCGAAGAAAGAGTTCACTTGTAAAAATAGCGACAGCCTATATAACGATAATGTACTTCAGAGAAATAATACTAGGAAGATGTAGAACAACTAGTTATTGGGCCACAATCCTAACATTCTAGCACTATACCAGCGCAGAGAGTATTGAGGATATTGGTGTCGATAGAGGTACGATAATTTGCACGCTACAATTACAATAGTATTGACGGGCTTTACGGCATGATACACCGCTCATCCTACTTTTCCAATAGCTTTTGTGATATAATTCCAATTACAGTAGCAACACAATGATGTGAATGAATCAATACATCGCAGCTTGCACCGATAGATACAATAATCATTTATCTTTCTAATCTCCAAGATTTTGATTAAATAAATTTAAATTCGATGATCATCGCGAAATTGAACAGTAATGGGAAGAAAGCTTAAAGGCAAGGATCTTGCGAAAAAAGGTCTTAAAGGAGCATTGGCGCGTCATGTGGTAAAGGACCAGAACCAGAAGAAGCTTTCACAACTTTCGAAAGCCCACCAAGAACATCAGTTGTTGAAGGAAAAGTCCATCAAGTCTGGCGGAGGTAAGAAGAAAAAGAATGGGCCCGTTCAGCAGAACCAACGAGGTTTGGTGCCGTTCAAAGAAGACGACAAGGTTTTATTGGTGGGAGAAGGCGATTTCTCGTTTGCAGTCTCGATAGTACAGCAAGGAATGATCAAGCCCCAGAACCTCATCGCGACCAGCTACGATTCGAAGGATGAGCTCGATGCCAAATACCCCAAAGTACAAGAACATCTCGATATTTTGGCTGGTGAAGGGGTTCAGGTGATGCACGAAGTGGACGCTACAGACCTACCGGTGTCTCTAAAATTGGTTTCTGCAACCAAAAAGACCAAAGTGCTCAAGTCCCATTTGTTCAGCGACAAGCAGAACTTGAACTTTATCATGTTTAACTTTCCCCACACAGGAAAAGGTATAAAAGACGTGGACAGAAATATAGCCGATCATCAGAAGTTGGTGCTACGGTACTTTGAGAGCTGTAAAGAGGTGTTTAAGTTGGTGAATAACCAGGCCCGTGACGATTTTGGAGGCTACGCTGCGAGCGATGCTCCGCCAAACCACAGCAAAATTGCGTTGACGTTGTTTGAGGGAGAACCGTACATATCGTGGCAAGTCAAGAGCTTGGCCCGTGGGGTTGATTACCGTGTGGAAAGATCAGGAAAGTTTGACTGGGCCATGTATCCTGAGTACCACCATCGCAGAACCAACAGCACCTTCGATACCACCAAGCCGGCGGCCGAAAGAGATGCCAGGGTGTATGTATTTGAAAAGTCGGCACCACGTCCTACAAAAAAGAAAGAAGATTCGGATGACGAATAGTCAAAAACAACCCACTCAAGAAGTAAAGTCTGACGAGGATCAAGAGCACAACGAGCAAGGAGTTTAAACATGGAGCTAAAACAATTGATGAATATTTACTATGTTTGCTACAAAGTCACAATAAAATTACTAGGTAATATAATTATATTCTTCGTAGATGAGTATTATCATGATACTTGAATGGTATTGTCAAAGAACCTGGTAGTGCTTTATATTGGTATCGAAAACTGTATTCATGTCACCAACTGAGGGTACTTTGAATCACTTATCGTATCTTATTGTATTGTGATACTTACTAGTTTAATCTGTGTGAATTGGCAAGGGTCTTATGCTGGATATACTCTCACACAGTTGTCTATCAAAAAGATCTCCCTAGTTAGAGGGTCCTTGATCTTGCCCATTCTTAACAAGGTGTTCTTCTCCGAAAGATACTTTTCACTTGGATTTAGTAGCTTGTCGAATGGATAAATATTGCCATTAGGTAACTTGAATGGGTTCTCAAAAATATGGGTGATGAGCTGGGCATACGGCAAGTTCTGACTGAGGCGAAACAACTCGGGTGAGCACACTGGGCAGTTATTGTTTTTGTTCAAAAGAGCGTAGTAGTGTTCGGGCTTTCTGTACCGTTTGTCGGTAAGTACAGCGTCGCAGTCGTGATGCTCGAGTGTAGTTTGGGGCCTGAAGATGGTGTTTTCAGTATTGTTATAGCACGACTTTGTTTTTAAACTCGATAAACCCACTGACAAGTAGATAAGTAGAGGATAGCTCTTGGAAATGCCGTACAATTTAGTGAAATTGGCAAGAAAGCTCTGCGATAGGTTTTCCCATCTTTCGTCCGAAAGCAGTTTCTCGTACTCTTTGAACCTGGCAGAATTCATGATTAAGCTGGAAGAAAGGGCCGCACGAGCAGTAATGGCAGAGCCTGCAGTATACGAAGCGTCGCTAGAATTCTGGATTGCCATGTAAACTAGCAAGCCACCAATTTCCTTCAAATAGCTCCAATTGGTTTCATGGTTCTGGATCTCAGACTCAGAATAATTGTTTAGGTTTCCATAGGGCGAAAGATTCACTTTGGAGAAGTTGATGGCCTCGCTGATATCGCCCTTGTCGATCAACGACAAGAACTCGCAGTAGTTGATCTCGAACTCCAAATTGGATCCTAGCTTCTTGAGACTGCTGCGGTTGTCGCTGAACCAGCCAGTGACCTGTGAGAGATCGTGGTCTCTTGCTATCGAGAGAAACACCTTGTTGCCGTTTTCAAACACTTCGGCATCAATGAGTTTTCGAAGACGGGGATCAAATTTGTCAAGTAGAGACACCCCTAAATTGGGCGTGCTTACACTGCTTTTCAATAGGTAGTCTACTACAAGCAAGTTGGTTTGGTCTCTATACCAATTGATGAGCTTGGGGTTGTGAAGGTCGAGAAACTTGTCATCAGCAGTTTTGGAAGACTCCGAACTTTCTGACTTTGCTTGTGTAGTTTGCTCTTCACCTTCGACACTTTCCTTGGGCTCCACCGGCTCCACTTGACACTCTTCAAGCGCCCTGAGATTATCGATTCTGGCCACAAGACGGTCCCGGTAGTCTTCGTCCCTCGCCACAGGTACCTTGAGCTTGCTCTGAAACGTCTGGACCTGCTTGATGAGTTTCTGGACCATTTCCAACTTGGCCCGCGTCGACGTCTGGGGGTTCTTTTTGATTCTGTCGATCTCCTCATTGAGCTGTTTCTTTTGCTTTTCCACTAGTTTCTGGATCGGCTTGATGTTCTTGCGGATAAGCTCGGTGGGTATTCGGAAGTCTGCATGTCTTGACTGGACGTGGAAGTTTAGAGATGGATTACTCATGGTGCCCCTGGAAGTGCTTATTGCGGAGCAGAATTAATAGTGTGGGTGCAAAAAAATACACCGACAAAATTAATTGTGAGTACTTCTATATATGAATTCTAATGGGGGGAGGGAAGACACAGAAAACCGCAGCATTCAGCTGCAAAGTAGAAGTTAAGCTGCTATTGTTGACTTCCGATACATACTATTAGTAGTCAATGAATACTGAGTAGAGTACGAAACATGGGGTCTTGCCAACACTTTGAGTAACCAAGACATTTGTGTTGGAGCCCATCCAAAAATAGAACGGAACGTCTGTATTCTTAGTGCTCTTGTATTCATTGATATACCTTAGAGAAGGACAGAAAGATTGAAATTTATCCAGTCTAGAAAGCTCCACTTTGTCTCAATTGGCAGGAACAGTTGTAATCGGAACCAAGACTGTTGTGTCTACAACTTTTCTATGTTGTTTATTAATCTATGCAATCGGCTAGTCACAGCCAGTTAGTGTGTTTTTGGGGAAGGAATAACCCGCCTTTTCAAACGACGTGAGGTTGGCATTTTGGTATATGTTCAAGTGCAGCTGGATGTAGTCGTGGGTGGGGTAGTCAGTTGGATCACAGCCTACGTTGGTGGCGTTGGGTGGCTGATACACCCTGACGTAGTCTATTTTCATGGTGACGGGAAAATGTAACGAGGGCCAGTCGATGTAGGCCCAGTTGTTGGAAATACCAAGATTGAGAATAAGAGCCATGGGCTCTTTGGACAACGGACGCCAGTCGATATTTCCGTTGGGATGCAACGCTTGCGAATGGACGGTGAGCGTGGGATCCCCGCCGACGTGCCACTGCAAGTAGCCGTTTTCCCTGTCGTTGAGGTACTGGAACCCGTACCGCTGGAAGTTGTGTTCGTTGTCACCCATCTCGTACCAGGAGACATTCAAAGTAGTGACGGCAGAAAGGGCTTGTTGGAGAGGCCCGCCCATGTACGTGTTCATTGTGGTTACCGACAGGTTGTAGATCAGGACCCAGTCGTAGTCAGGACGATACCAGATATCGTAGGGAGCCAATTGCAACGACTGGGACGCGAGACCAAGGTTGTTGGAGACTTCGCCTTCCAAAGCATCGATTTCGGGCGCTCCTCTTCCCACCCCTGCGTTAGGATGGTCCTCGCCCTTGCAAGTGCACGAGTTGAGTCTTTGGCCGGGAAGGTACGAAATGCCGTCGGGCGACGATTGGTTAGGGGTGATTCCAGCGTCACACGCTTCATAGGAATACGGCCACACCCCTTCTGTGGTGGCCAAGTACCCTGGACGGCCCAAGTTTCCCATAGTCCATAGACCGGGCCAGAGCCCGGTGACGTTACCGTAGTTGGGCAATCTGGCAGAAATGTCCAAGTAACCTTGGGTGAAGCACATTTTGTTCCATGACTGGACCATTCCCGATCTGTAGAAGAGATTGTGGTTTTTGAAGGCGTCCATACGAAGGGTCAAAGCCCCTTTTTCGGTGGTGGAGGCATCGGGATCGTACCACTCCAAATCGCTGGTGGCGTCGTAGTGAATGTCAGGAGCAGTGAAGAACTGGTCGTCTCCTTCATAGAAGGTCCGTCCTTCGGCATTGAACTCGTCCGAAAACACCAAATTCCATTTGTCACCGCCACGGGCAGTTATGGTAAGAGCGTCTTTGGGGGTATCGGGATCCACCAAGCTGGTTCTGATGGCACTGAGCAATGGGTAGTGGTACTGGGTCAACTGCTCGTACAGCTCAGGATGGTATGGAGTGGTTGCTCCCGAGTACGTGAGCACAGGCAATACCACAAACACCACAGCACATCCCACAAAGAAGCCTATGAAGCCCACCAAGCCGCCAAACGACCGCTTGTCGAAGCTCTTCAAGTCATGAATAAACCGATTGTTCTCGTACTTGGCATCTTCCACCGGGTCTTGGTTGTGCAAGTAGTCGTCGGGCTCGACTTCGTCCACGTATAGTGGAAACGACGATGCAGGGTAGCCACCGAACGGACTAAAGTCGGTGTGGTGAACAAACGGATTCGGTTGGGTGCCTGCAGACGAGGCAGATGTCACCGACTCGTCGTCTTGGCTTTTGTCGACAAACGGCATCGAGTGGTCGTATTCCGAGGGTGCAAGCTTGGGGTCGCTGTAGTTGAACACCGCCGAATTGTCGTACGGGCTGTTGAGAAAGGGGTTGGCGAAGCTTTGCTGGGTCAAGAGGTTGGCGCTGCTGCCGCCCAAGAGGTCGGACGTGGTGTTGTGAGAGACATTGCTGTGGTTGTAGACGTTGAAGGGCTTGCCGTATCCGTCGGTTTCTCTGGACGAAACCGAGTCGCGTGACGATTCGGATTGGTGGCCGTTTTCCACCGACGTGTCGACGTCGTTGAACGGGTTCGGGTGGGGCTCGCCAAGATTGGGTGTCAAGTCTCTTCGTGACATGAGCTATGAATTCACTGTGAATGAGGGTTGTTGTAGAAGTACTAGCACGCGAATAGGGATCTAGACTGAACCGATTTTGCGATCTTTTGCACGATGATTATAATTAGTATTCTCGGCCACGATGAGACTGGTCGAATATCGAATACTTTCAATGGCGTCACTTGTTCTATCTATCTGGTCGAGTGTCGTTGTGACCTGGTAATGAACCTGTGTCTGGACGAGTGCAATGTGTCAGTTAATTATATAACCAGTCCACGCCAATCGTGCCTGACTGTGTACAAATTTTCTATTGTCACCGTATTCTCGAGACTGGCGATAGAGTCTAGATGTTGCGAGCGCGCGCACGACGCGATTGTGTCAATCCGATGCCTTCGGGTGTCATGGCGGAATGACGACGAGGGTAATGCGTCACCCACACCAGCACCCACACCAGCACCCACACCAGCACCCACACCAGCACCCACACCAGCACCCACACCAGCACCCACACCAGCACCCACACGGCGCCATTCTGCTGAGCGCAGTCGCTCTTGTCACACACCGCCTACTCTGGGACTTGCTCGGGCTCCGGATTATCTTTCTTTGTTCAATGCGCTCAAGATCCTGCCACTTTGTGTCAAGACGATTTGACGAAGCGCGTCGCGCTGTAAAACACCAACCTCGAGAACCCTCGGGTATGCGGTCACGTGTGCGCGGTCATATGATCAGCCCCACCGGCACAGACTTGGCAAGCCAAGGTCTTGGCTGCTAAGAAATTCTATTGAACAAGAAAAGTTGCAGCGCCACCTCGATCTTGGTATGCTAGGCGTATATATACAAGCAATGCCTATGTAGGGCAGAATGGGGTGCTCCAGATTTTTGGTCCTTCTTTTTTTGCTTCGATGCTTCGAGATTTGACACTCAATGCTCCCAGTGGTGAGAGAAACCCGTTTGAAGACGGACTGGTTTCTCTGGAGGCAGAAAGCTTCAACGACCCCGCCGACTCGCCCCCCGGTTTCAAAATCAGTCCTTCGGTGTCAAGCTCTCTGCCTTATCAGCACGCTTCTTCGTCCAACGAAAGGCTACTTCAAGAGAGGAATACATTAGATAGATCGCCCCACCATCATTCGGGTGATAGAGCACCCACTCTTCCCAATAGCTATGCCAGATACCCTGCGCTGCTCACTCCGCGCGCTCCGTCGCCCGCATCGCTTGCGCATTTGGGCGCAAACAATCCCGAAAGTTGGTCCCACGAAGATCACTTTGGGCCCTTTGGCGGGTACCCTGCCACCTCGTTCCCACTATACATTCAAGACAAAGAGGACGATGACTATATCCACAACCCTGATCCCGTGGCTGACGCGGAGTACGACAAGAACAGATTCATGCATGATCTTCGACACATGGACAGAAAGTCTTTTGGTGGGCTTATCAGTTTTGTCGCCCTCGTTATAGGGGCATTGCTCGTGTTTGTTCTACTTCCAGCACTTACATATACCGGTCTTGCCAATCCCTACAAGCCCGAATCGTACGAGGTTCTCACCGAGTATCAGTATCCGCTTTTGAGTGCAATAAGAACATCCATGGTAGATCCTGATACACCCAGTGAGGCACTCCACCGCAAAAGCAGAACTGGAGAGTCGTGGGAGCTTGTGTTTTCAGATGAGTTTGCCGCTGAAGGAAGAACGTTCTATGACGGCGACGACCAGTTTTTCCAGGGCCCCGATATCCATTATGATGCCACCAAAGACTTGGAGTGGTACGACCCCGACGCCGCTTCCACAGCAAACGGGACGCTAAACCTCCGTATGGATGCCTTCAAGAACCACGATCTCTTTTATAGGTCAGGAATGGTGCAGAGCTGGAACAAAATGTGCTTTACTGAAGGGATGTTGGAGATATCGGCAAGACTTCCCAACTACGGTAACATTTCGGGGCTCTGGCCGGGGTTGTGGACCATGGGAAACTTGGGCAGGCCGGGGTTCATGGGAACCACCGAAGGCGTGTGGCCATATACGTACGACTCGTGTGATGCCGGAATCACTCCCAACCAGTCGTCGCCCGATGGCATCTCGTACTTACCGGGGCAAAGACTCAATTCTTGCACATGCAAAGGGGAGAACCATCCTAACGCAGGGGTGGGAAGAGGAGCGCCTGAAATCGATATATTGGAAGGTGAGGTTTCCAATGAAAACGGACGCGTGTCTCAATCGTTCCAGGTGGCACCGTACGATATCTGGTACATTCCTGACTACGAGTTCCTTGAAATTCATAATGCTTCGGTCACCACTATCAACACGTATGCTGGGGGGCCGTTCCAACAAGCCGTTTCTGGTGTGACGAGCTTGAACACTACGTGGTACGAGCGAGGCGACAATGCAGGGCATTTCCAGACGTATGGCTACGAATACCTCAATCACGACACAGACGGGTACTTGACATGGTACGTGGGCAGCAACCCCACCATGACAGTTTACGCCAACGCCCTTCACCCTAACGGTAACATTGGATGGCGAAGAATCTCCAAAGAGCCCATGTCCATCATCATGAACTTGGGGATCTCAAATAACTGGGCATATATCGATTGGGCGTCGCTAGTGTTCCCAGCAACAATGCGAATTGATTATGTGCGGCTATACCAACCGCCGGGGAAAACCCAACTCGGGTGTGATCCCCCGGATTACCCCACGTATGACTACATTCAAGCCCACCAGAATATCTACAACAACTTCAACATCACCTCTTACGAAGCGGGTGGATATACGTTCCCCAAAAACTCGTTGATGCACGGGTGCACCACCTGAACAATGTTTTTGCACCCAAAACATATTGACACAATACTACGATGTAAAACAGTTAATTCCAGCTAAATTCATACGAGGTCTCGAGTCTCACACTCCTAATCTCGATCGTAGTCGCTCTCAGATACGTGGTGAACAAAATGAATGCCTCTCAGTCTGCTACCCTTGAATAGTATTCTCGATTTTGTATCAGGTTAGTCTGAGCCACTCAATAGTTCTTGTCTCTATTGTGTGATTGTGGTTGTTTAGTCTAACCCCATTAAGTATCTTGCCGTATGTATTAGTCTATGTAATCTATCTATTTTCGTACACTATTCCGTGTGTCTTTCCCGGGAATATCGCGTCCAATTGATGATTGTTACTCAATGAAAAGTCGCCTTCGGTCAAGTTCACAAAGTTTAGTATGCCGTTGCTGATTGTGGCAATGACTACATTTCTCCCCGTTGACCCAAACTTGAACTTGGTGTCGCGCAACTTGTTATACTTGTTTTGCAACTGGATGGACTCGTCAAGTTTTGATTGTCTCTCTTGTTGTCTTTTGAGCTTGAGGTCTTTTTTCGTTGGTGGCATCGTATTCTTTTTGAAAGTCTTTTTCTTCTCTGGCGCAGGTTGGGACTCGAAGTCAAAGGTGTAATTGATAGTGTCGAGAAGTTTTTGGATCGTGGATACGGTTGGAAACTTGACGCGATCGGTGTTTACCACGCATATCTGGAAATCAGGCATGGGTGGGTTCTTTTTTGAAAAAGTGGGTTTGGGCTTCCACACATTGAACGAGATTTTGTACTCATCAGAGGGTTCTTTGTCAGTATTCAAGCTTTCAAACACTGGAGCACTCCTGATGTGTCTGATGGCTTTGTACACTGAGAAATAGCTAAAGTAATGGGTGGTTACAAAATGAGCTGAATGCGATATGGGACGGCCAAAAAATGGCAATTGGGTGAATCTTTGCCACGCCAATCCAAGCTTCTTGACAAGAACGGAGAGCAATGTGGTGCTGGGAAGATTGGCCCGGAGATGTTTGTGGTATCGCTGGATCTGGGACTCGGGGGTCAATTGCTTGAACTCGTGGATCAAGTATCCGTGTCTTTTGAGGTACGAGTACACCTGGTACTGGTCTATCAGGTAGCGTGAGTTTTGGAACGCCAAACTGTACAAAAATGCCAAGTCGAGTGGTACCAACACACTATAGTCAAACAGATCACCCAGATCGCTCTTGTCGTAGAGCCAGTTCTGAAACAGTACATCGTCGAGATACGCCATCATCGAGCCTCTCTCGACCAAGTACACTGTCTCTAGCGCATTCAAACTCAACCCTCCTCGCACTTTGGTGCCGACATTGGTTGGGGTGCCCACGTCTCTAAAGTAGTTGCCCTTGGCATGGACAACTAGGGCCATGTTCTGGGCGGGAATCCATACTGCCACTAGTTGTTGTTTGACGTTGTGGCCCCTGAGCCCGTCCAACACCTCATACATCGACTCTCGCGACTCTTGTAGGGCGTGGTGCTGGACGCTCGTTCCATCTGGAGCAAACTCTTTCTCGCCACGCCTGGGTATGGCTGAGTTGGTGGTTGTGCCGGTCGCCGCCAAGTTCTTGCTTAGCTGTTTCCAGTCGTGCACATCGTCCTCTATGTCATGGTTATGTTCTTCGGCGCGTATATCGCCCTCGTCGTCGGCCATAGCGCGGTGGCATCGCCTGCTTGGACCTCGATTCGCGAGTTTTAGGATCTCCCTACGATTTCGCGATGAGTCTCGATTTCCCACGACATTCTCACCGTCGTACGATATCGCGATTGCCTCACCACTGCTCTCTGAGGGCACCTCTAGAGTTCAATTAGACCAAGCAGTCCAATCGAATAAGACGAATAACCTTTTCTTTTGGACGTCTGTGGATATCCCCAAGACTTTGCGCCTTCCGTGGTCTAACCAAAGGTGTGTGATTCTCGTCGTGCGACTTAACCAATCTTTTTTTTGGTCGCGACTTGGTATTTTGATAGAATAGATACTCTTGATATTGTACTCATTGGTGTCATGACAGAACAGCCAATAACATACCAGGTGGTGGTAAGTCTAATGTGCACGAGGCTGTGTTTCAGTATTAACAAGTAGGCGGAATCCCTATTCAAAGACTTGCTAGAGAACATAGTGAGGCAGCAGACGTTGGTGAACTTGGCCAACCAAAGATTGATGCAGAAAACAGTGGGAAGTACAGAAAAATCCCCCGGCAATATGAACGGGCTCGCCAACACAGAGGTGGGCTCAAACAGAGACATTTTTGGCCAGGACAAGCTGAAGCTCAAGGCCACCGAGGCGGGTCGCTATTTCCCGTGTGAGCACTGTGGGCGCAAGATCGCTGGGGGAAGATTCGCTCAGCACCTCGGCAAATGCTTGGAGAGAAAGAGGAGATAACGTCACGCGGATTGTGGACTCTTCCACCGATTATTCTCCCGCCAATTGATCTTCGATACTTGCCACAAACTACTCAACTATCCTGCCGATGCCTATGCCGATAAGCTTTGTTTTGAAATCACGACTACGCTGCCAACACGAGCTCCCTGTACGTCGGGTCGCTCACGTACCGCCTAGCGAACGAACGCAAACGCAATTTGGCATCCAGCATTGTTTGGACGCTAAAAAACAATCCTTTCTTGGGCAACTCAGAAGTGCACGCAAAATCGACAACCTTGTAAATGCGTATGGATCTTATGGAGTAGCCAAAGGGGCCGTTGGAAACCACGATGCCGAATTCGAAATGAGCACCTCGTTCATTCTTTCGATCTTCTCTGCAAATCGCCCCGAATGGACATTGACGGATCTGGCGTGCGGTGCTTTTTCGGTCACAAATACGGCGTGGTACCACAACTTGGGGCCGGATGTTACCAGGTGCATCTGAGAGCATACCCGCAGTCCCATAGTTGGGTGCTCGTGTGACAAAATCGCTCTTGTGGTCGAGTTCAAACAGAAGTATCCTGTAGAAACGAGCGACGTCATCTCGGTGGTGTCGATGGACCTTTTCGAAAACATGTGTGCGCAGCTTATTGAAAAGTTGGATCCTAGTCCACATACGCTTTTCACGATCTCCTTCACATCAGGGACCACCGGGTCGAAACCCAGAGGAGCCATGCGTTGACACGTTGCTGCCGTCGCCGGTATGGCTACTTGGCCAAGTCGCTTCGTCATGCGGGATCAAAACCCCATAAAGCGTTTGTATTTGTGCCATTGACTTGTATTTACGAGCGTCAGACAAGCGGGTTTGCCTTGATCATCAAAATGGTATCGTATGTCAAGCGGTTCTATAAAGGATTAGGGTGAAGAAGTGCAGGCTGAGGTAAACCGAATTATTCACTACAAAATACACCACCAGTCATTGCGCGATGGTGCTAGACGCGAGCACTTTGTCTACGATAACTATGCTCCGTATAAGGGCCTGACCGCGTAGGTTGGTTTCGAGAACTCGAGGTGGTCCCAGAGCGGTTCTGCGCCCGTTTCTGCCGCCGCCATGGTGTACCTCAAGGCAGCGTTGGGTGTAGGCATTAGGCACGTCTATGGTATGGAACATATGCTGCCATGATAATCTCGGGTGCATTCGAGAAGAACCCACGATCGGGTGGCGCTGTGAGAGTTGCCATGGAATTAAAGTCGAAGCAAGTGGAGAGTATTGGGCTATTTAGCGAAAGACGGACAGAGCGAGCTTTTGCTCAGAGGCAATATCCTCTTCAAAGGCTTTTACCACAACATAGACGAAACCACAAAGATGTTCGATCCCAAAGGTTGAATCCACACCGGTGATATTGTCCGCATTGAGCCTGGCAAAAACCAAATCTGCGTCACGGACAGGGTGAAGAACTTGTTCAAGTTGGCCCAGGGTGAATGCGTGTGTCGCCAGAGAAAGTGGAAAACAGACCCTTGTTTTCCAACCCACTGATTGGTCAGTTGTATGTGCATGGGGACTCAAACAACTCGTATCTACTAGGAAATGTTGGTTTAGAATGCGAACCGCGAAGTCGTTAATTGGTGGAGAATGGATTTGCCAAGCCTCAACCCGAACAGTATGTTGACCAGCTCATCAAACCAGACATTGAGCGTAAACTCCTCACTCAGTTCAATCCGAAAGTCACCGACAAAGCTCAATAGAATAGAAACTCTCCACAACATTCGTGTTGATATCAACCCTTTGAGTGTGGATAGAAACGTGGTGACGCCTACATACGAAATCAAACGAGCCATCGCTGCCAAGTATTTCTCCACGGAAACAAAAAAGCTCTTTGTTCAATGGCTCCAGGGTATAAGTATCCAGTTGCGAAATATCTATAGAAATACATGTATAGAAATACATTTCGCGCTCGCTTTCCATTTAGGGAATTTTGCTTCTTCGGTGCGTCGACCACTCTTGTAGAATGACCGATAAGAAAGTAGTGCTTGGGGGTTGCCGCTGTGGACCACGGGTTATGTTGCCCGTAGAGTAGACCAGAATAGACCAGAGCGGGTCAGAGCGGGTCAGAGCGGGTCAGACTGGACCAGGACCAGAGCAGGCGCACCCGCCACCGGGTCTCCAGAACCCTTTTCGGCCTTTGGTCGAACGGCCCATGACTCACGTCATCCGCGCCGTGCACCAGTCACGGGATGAAAATTTTGGGCATCGCCTGAATTCTGGGGAACAAGCCAAAACGTATATCTGAGCCTAGTAGTCAAAGCATATCATGGCGCCACCACCCCCTATAATCATCGACGCTCAGGCGGTCAGCGGCATCACCGGGTCTATCTCGTTAGCATGCTGGATCATTGTTTTCGCTCCGCAGATCTACGAAAACTTCCGCAGAAAGTCTTCCGAAGGTTTGTCGCTCATGTTCATCATATTGTGGCTTGCGGGAGATGTATTCAATGTTTTGGGCCTGATACTACAAGGCGTATTGCCCACCATGATTATCCTTGCTGTCTATTACACACTAGCAGATATAGTGTTGTTATGGCAGTGCTTGGCTTATGGCAACGGCGAGAAGGCCGACTACATCCACTTGTCGCCAGCAAACCCCATAAATGAAGACGTCTTGGTCACTGTGTTATCAACAGAAAATCAGGGTGTAGAGGACTTGGAAGAATGCGGAGACGCAGACAGTATCTCCAAGACCAACAACATGTCGGCGTTGAAATCCGGACTCATCAAGACTCTCATGGTGACTTTGGTCATTTCGGCGGGTTTGGTGGGTTGGTACATCTCATACTTGAACGAGATGTCGCACCACCGCAACCACCCCGGAAAAGCGCACAAACCACAAGACTTGGTATACGACCCGTTGGCGCAGGCCTTTGGCTGGTTATGTGCCTTTCTTTACCTTGGCTCGCGGATACCCCAAATTCTCCTCAACTACCAGAGAAAATCGTGCGAGGGGATCTCGTTCATGTTCTTTTTGTTTGCGTGTTTGGGAAACTTGACGTACGTGATCTCGATTCTCGCGATCGATATGTCGTGGCACTACCTTTGGGTCAACTCGTCTTGGTTGGCAGGGTCCTTGGGCACTTTGGCGTTAGACTTTACTATCTTCACCCAATTCTTTTTGTACAACGAAGGCAACGAAATCGAACAGTTGGGCAACCAACCGTTGGAACCTTTGGTCCAACCTACATATGGAACTAACTAGCTCGAACCTAACAGTATAAAATAGACACTAGATATTGTCACAGTGTAGGATAGAATGGCTTCCGAAAGTTTCCACAGAGGCAATCCCAGTGTCTTACAATTGAAAAAAAAAAAATAATAATACCCTTCTTACCAATTTACGATATAAGAGTGGCTAATACGATTGTGAGTTGCAATCCACGTGGCTTAGGAGCGCAGGCCAACAAACCTCTACGTGCATGGTGAGGTGGCACCTCTCAGTGTGTGGGGGGAAAAGTATTTTGTAGCACCCCGCGATAACCTCGGATAAATAAGGGTTTCATAGATTAGTAGTTCCACCCCGCCAGAGATCTAGAGCCAAAATGCGGGAATATTGATGCTTTGTGTCAACTTGACTAGGCACATCTAGTCACTATGATCCTGACTATCTACAGTTGCTCGGAACCTAGACATTCTAGTCTCCCGCAACCCAAAAATACCTCAACTTCAACAAACTTTGTCATAATTACATAATGTCTTCCGACCAACCAAGGCACATTACGATCACCACACACGCAACACTTGGCATAAAATAAACCATAAAATATCAACTAAAAAAATAAAGTTACCCAACAACTTTTACTATAAGTCGGTTACACAAATACATGGGATGGTTAATAGAATAGATTGAAAGTTTCGATTGGTCTTGAGTTGATGGCAGGCGAGTTACGCTCGACTACCTGAAATGATGCGATGCGCTTTGCCGCACCAGCCAGATTTTGTCTATTTGCTGAATTAGGTTGAGCGTATCACCAGTTTCTTGGCCTGCATGGACAATGCAAACTGATCCTTACCAAACGAGGCACGGAACATCTTAGCACACTATATCTATGGGTGGTGCTGTTTTGGAATCTGACCTCGATCGCGATAAGAACGGGCGGGCCACTGAGCCAGCTTTCTTTCGTTGACTGATATGCAAACTGGTGTGGCGTAAACTTGACTTATTTTTTAGATTCTCGCTTGGATCATTCATCCCAGCTGCGACATGACAGCACAATATACACATCTCAATATATACAAAGGACTATGTAGAACTGTTCTAAAGCACTTTGCCATAGAGGCTGGGACCTTCCTTGTTCTATTTTTTCTACTCCATGTAAAGAATACAAAATAAGGTATCTTGTGGTATCTGGGCTTCGTGTAGATTGGTTGGATTCGTCAAGATGATTCGCAAGGCTGAGAACGAGGCTGAGCCACTCGTGAATTAAGGTTCGGCTTCCTAAATCTAGTTCGCATATACATCGAGAACTTAAAAATAATCATGGATTTGACCACCTTGAAAATAAAATCAAAAGAAAGAAGGGGGGAACAAATTGCGAGAATTAGCCATGATTGGCGATAGTGTTTCAAAATTATAGTACATGCATATACAAACATGGACACGAAAATGGAAGATCAAGGGTCGCACGTCTGTCTCAGCATCGATCAAACTGTAACATAGTGCAAAATAAACACAGTCTTGGCAGGTATAAGATAAAAATATACACGATACTTGTCACATATGCTAGTCTGTGCGGGTCTCAGACTGCTTGAATGTACCTATTCCGAATATTTAGTTCTTTTCGATTGACAGAAATCTAAACCAATCTAATGCACGATGTCACCCAAGCGATCTCCAGGGCTCCAGACCAGATTCCAGATTTCGCTCTCCCCGCTTAGCCACTTGCCCCTTAAAACCAGTTTTTACACCTATTTCTTAGCTTGTTGATGAAGACCACCTCGGTCTCCAGCGTCAAGAAATCGCATGTGTCTATATATAGTATCGCATTGTTAGGATTGGGCTATTATTTTATGCGATTCATTCTTGCGCCGTACAGCTTGTTCCCCAATCAAACTATTCTAAACCCTTTAGACGCATCAACTCAAAAAATATACGGTTTAACTTCTAGATGAGAAAGGTTAGATGCGAGGGCCAGATATTTTTTGAAATGAAATGGAGTATATGCACTCCCGACGTACGCGCATGCAGGCTTAGAAGCTAAATTTGCAGCCATCGTATTGAGAAGGAAAAAAAAAAAAGCATTGTGCTTTAACGGGGAATGATACCTTCATCTTGTGGGCAAAGAACTCAAGTATTATTTGGTCATTTACAACTAGAATTGTGTAATCGACATAGAGCCTCGGTCATTTTTTTTTTTTATCTAGATCAAACGTCAGAATGCATCACCGCCAAACCCTGGTCTCGAAGATCACAGGAAAGGGTAATCTCTAAAGTGGTTACAAATTAAAATAAGCGGATATATATGAACTCTAATCCTACCATGTTCGGGAATGAGGGGCGGAAAAAACTTAAGAACAACATTAGCTTTTTAGACACCAAGATTCAAATTAAAATTTAGGCACAAGTGTCGATAACATTCAAAACAACTTCTGAGTTGATTAACATGGCCGTTACCACTGGAGTTAGGAAGCGGAACAAGCCCACGTACGTTTGCACCAACTGCAAGAAGCGGAAGACCAAATGCGATCGCAAGGTACCTTGTTCGTCTTGTATCAAAACTAACAGTGGTTTCACGTGCGCTTATGAGTCGAACTGGAGGCCCGTATCGTTCCTGGAAGTCAAGAAACAGCCATCGGGCAAAAAGGCCAGCCAGCCAAAAAGGAGTTTGCTGCCAAAGCTATTGAGCGGCCCGGTGGTTGGTACCCTAAATGGCTTGGGCTCGTGCTCGACGTCCAGCGATCCGAAACACAACCCTTTCGACGAAATAACCGTATTGAAGAAGAAATTGAATCAGCTCGAATCCTCCATCAGGTTTCTGGCGTTTGCTTCTCCTGAAGGGTTCGCCCACCCTGTTGGTAGCGACATTGTAAACATTCAAGACCACACATTTGAGTCGACCAGCGTGAGCTCGACGGAAGACTCGTGGCCAATTATCAGAAGAGATCCGTGGCTCTGTGTGTTGTGGAAATACTTCAGTTCCAAGCGCTCGTTAGAAAATGGGGACACCACAGATGTTAAGCTAAAATTCACCGGAAAACTTGAGATGGAAGGACCGTTTCAGCCATACGTGCAACTCACCAGGCCCCCGAGTGAGGCTGGTAACGTTTTTGGAGGTGACGCTGATCCCGAGGTAGACAGCATGGCTATAACCAATACGATGTTTGAAGGAAGACTCGATGGAGACATGCTGTTGAACGACCGGATTCTCGAGGTGCTCCCCAGAAAAAGAGTTCTTTGGAGCCTTATCGATAAGTTCTTCGCCAACCTCTATCCGTTCTTTCCGTTTCTTGACGAGGTCCAGTTCAAAGAGGATCTCTCGAGGTTGCTTGGTCCTGTGAGCTACGAACATCGCCACCTAGACTCCATAGATGTCAAAACGAGAGCTGATCTTGCCAATATGGCGATCTGCTTGATTCTATTGAGACTATCGTACATATCACTCGTGTCCAGCAAGACTTCCGAGGCCGACAACATACAAAGCTACTTGATCGCCAATCCCATAAACTTGGACGCCATTGATGTTGCCCGACTCTGTCTCGAGTACGTGCAAATCTCGAAAGCTCCCAACTTCACCGTCTTGCAAGCCCTTTTTTACCACAGGATATACACCATACATGCGCCCGAAGAAGGACTCATTATCGAGGTGGGTGACTCGAAAGCTCCGTACGAGACCTTGATCAGTATGGCGTACAATCTCGGGCTTCATCGCGAGAATGAGTTTGACGACTGCAGGCGTGACGAAAAGGCCAGTCACCTCGGCCGCAAAATATGGCACTACCTTGTGCTTCTTGAGGTTATCCACTGTATAAACGTGGGGAGTATACCCCGAATTGACTTTGAACACTTTGAAGTCAAGCAGCCGTTTGTCACCAACAAAAACCACAACTGCTCCAACACCCTCTTTGAACAACGAATCATCAATACTTTCCACCTCTACCGGTCTCACTTGTCGCCCCTTCGAAAAATCTTGTCACTAGTCGAGGACATAAATAAAGGGTGCTCGGTGAAGAGCTTGATGAAGGAATTGGCCGAAATCGAGACCATTTGCGGCCAGTTTCCCACCGTGCTCCAGCTTTGCCCACGAACAGACATTATCCCGTCCGACTTCAAGCCTGAACACTACGTCGACATGGTCAAAGCCAAGTTCTTCCTCTTGACCAAACTCGCTCTATTCACGCTCTACTTCCACTTGTACTTGCACTACGAAAAGCTGTCCAATTTCCAGCTCTCTTACTTGTACTTGACCAAGATCTATCGCATCATATACGACGACTTCTTGCCGTACATTTTCGAGGTTTTCTATGGCATCTACAGCAACAACGGAATCATATTCAACACCCTAATCCAGATGGCAATGCACAAAACAAACCAGACGCTCTTGTCCAACCTTACCCGGGTAAATCACTTGAAACATTCCATGGAGGCCAAGCCCAACCACAAGAACCGCCTTCTCAACGAGTCGCTGTACTGGGGTTACCACAAAAGAACAGTCCGCTTGTCCAACAGCATAGGTGGGACGGGGAAAGTGTTCACGGCGTTGTTCAAGCGGCATTCGTCGTCTTGCTACTACGCCAGGAAGGTATCCAAGTCGCAATCCGCCATGTTCAATATCTTGGGCACTGATGAGTTGTACAATAGTCCTATTCCCAAGCTCAAAAGCCTCTATATTTTTCAGTATAGCGACGGCCAGCTCGATGAATTGACCAACTTGATCTACACCATGGGTAAACGAATAGCCAATATCGTCGATTATGACCAGAATATCAATTCACCGGTGAAAAAGGAACAGGTTCCCGATCATTCCAGCAAATTTATCGACCCACACACAGCTTTGACAACCGAACCGATTATGGACAGCCAGTTTATAAACATAAACCTGGACGCCACCTATATAGACCAAGTGTGGAATCAATTGATGGACGTGAAAGATTTGAAAGATAAAGAGTGGTTGGAAGTTCCAATGCCCACCCCCGATCGGAAAGAATCGTACACAGCCAATGACGCAATGGGCCCAATGATACAATTGACTGACAGCGTCATAGAAAGTGGAATAGAAAATGCAATAGAAACGCGAATAGATAGTCGGGTATACGTCTCAGATAAGCTTGACATTCCCGGGTTTCCAAGAGCCACAAATGGAATAGAAGCTCGAAACGACACCCAAGTATACGTTGCAGATGGGCTTGAAATCCCCGAGTTTCCCAGAATAGCAAACTCCAACCTCAATTTCTTTAACTTCAACGACGAGATCAGTCAAGACATTGCCACCACGGTTCCGGGACCTGGTCAGGCACAGGTACTTTGCAATTCTATGCCAGCGCAGAATATCCAACATGTTCAGATGCCCCAGTATCCCCAGGGACAAATCAATACCATGAACGACAATAATATCAATTACAATAATGGTTATTATGTCAACAATAATAATAACAACATCATGTATAACAACAATAATGCCATCAACACCAACAATGTGAACGCCGAAAACATGCAAAACATCGGCTCCTACATGTTTGACTTTCCAGCCACCCTTCCTTGAGTTTCGTACAATTACTCTATTGCTTATGTCTTGAAGCCAATGAATAGATTACTTTGAGGGTTGTAGTAGTTAAGTTTATCTACTTTTTTGCGTACGTAAGAACGGCGTTGTCACCAAGCGTACTCAATGCAGATTTGTCGGTTTTGTCAAGACATGCAGTGGCCAACGGCTCCGACTCAAACTCTATAAATGCCAAGCTACGTACCTTGACCAATCTAACATTGACCAAGCCTTCGAACTTCTCAAAGTAACCGTTCAAAACCAGCGTTTCGGCGATTGAAGGCCCGATATTTTGGAGAAGCAACACTTTGTGGGGTGGCAAACGTTCGAACTCGTCAATCTTTCTCTTTTTCGCCTGCTTGGTGGCACTTTTGGCGTGCTTTCTTTTCCGGTTTTCCTCTTCCTTGGCTGCTTTTCTGGCCGCCACTGGTTGTTCGTCGGCTTTCACTACTTTGAAATAGTTGTCCGAGTTGGTTCGCGCAAAACTGACCCGGATTTTTTTGCTGTGTAGCTCATATGAGTCCAATTCCTTCTGGGCTCTAGTGCTTGCCTCAGTCGAGTCAAACGTGATAAACGCCTGGCCCTTCATCTTGAGGTTGGAATGTGCCGTTATTTGTAGAATGGTGCCATATTTCTTGAATATGTCTTCCAAGCTGTTCTTGAGCTTGCTCAACAGCACCTTGTCATTGAGATTGTTGATGTAAAGTGTCTCCATCGCTACAGACTTGACACACCACTCGAAGATTTAAGTTCAAGTCACACTTCGCGTCACGTGACAAGAGGTCTCACCCCGTCCATGGTGACAGTCATAGAACACGCCCACAACGAGTAGACACACCGAGCAGACACAACGAGTAGACACACCGAGCAGACACAACGAGTAGGCGTCCTTGACGATCCTCTGTAGCCTCTTGGATGCCCAATAGCCTCTGCCGCTCATGATGTGTGGGGAGCCCCCCGGATGTCAGCCAATCAACGCGCGCCCAAATGTAAGCAGCTCCCTACGTGCACACCCACGCGAAGAAATTGACACCTCCCTACACAAAACCGCCACCACCCTTAGGAATATAAGAGCAGGCATCGCTATAATCTGCGAATCAGACTTTTTTCACCATCGATCTTCACCGTATCCCCACCCTCTCGTGGCATCCCATACATCGATACACATACATCCATCAATCCATCCATACATCCATCCATACATCACATCGCCCAAGCTCGTTCTACTCCGCGCCTGCACGAAAAAATAACCAGAAAGTATCAACATTTCAGTGGTTGTTTGTAATTCGGACTTACTTGGTTCAACATCGTCAACTAATCATTGGTTCACAATTACTTGATCACATAATCATTCCATCAATTCACAGATCACATAACACGTCAATCTTATATCTAACCGATGTCATTTGTTGCTCTTAAGAACCAGGTCAGCAGCCTCTTGTCGGCACGCAATAAATCGGACGACGAACTTGAACATGTTAATAGATTACTAGACAATAACCAGTCGCCGTATGGCGCGACCGATGGATCGGATCGTGGCCAGCGTGTGGCCAACGAAGAAGCTATCTTGAACGCTTCCAAATCAGTAAATGGCCTGAACGATGGCGAGGAAGAAGAAGATGGATTTTTCAAGAAATTCGATCCCAGAGTGATGTCCGATGTCATAATTGGTCTTTCCGATGGCTTGACCGTTCCATTTGCCTTGACGGCCGGCTTGTCGTCCCTTGGTGACTCCAGATTGGTCATTACCGGTGGATTAGCAGAGTTGGTATCCGGAGCCATTTCGATGGGTTTGGGAGGCTATTTGGCTGCCAGATCCGAATCAGAATACTATAAGTCGCAGGTGAAGAAAGAAAAGTTGGAGTTTTTCAAAAAGCCAGAAAGTATTAATCAAGATGCGGCTGAAATCATGTTTGAAGTCGGCGCTTCGGAAACAACCATTGCATCATTTTTAAAAGACTTGGACTCCCAGCCTCGTAACCTAATTGACTTTGTGATTAGGTTCGGTAAAGGGTTGGAAGAGCCGGCCGAAGGCAGAGAATTCACCTCGGCGTTGACCATCGGATTATCTTATTTTCTCGGAGGGTTTGTGCCCCTTGTTCCGTATTTCTTCACCAAAGTGGTGAAAACAGGGTTGCTAGTCTCGGTGATTGTTATGTTCATAACCCTTTTCATTTTTGGATACGTCAAAACGTCGATTTCTTTGGGCGAAGATTGCGGAAACCACAAGAAATTCTTTGAGGGCGCCCAGATGGTTGCGACGGGTTCGGTGGCTGCAGGTGCAGCGTGGACATTGGTGTACTTTATTGATAACTAGCCGTTACTATGCATATGTTCAACATGGCAGCATTGTTGAATCTTCATATTCCCGTATACCATTATGTACATTAGTAATCTCAATTGGAAGAATCATCTACTAGAAATAATCAAACAAGAATTGTAGAGGAAGTTGATCGCCATAAATATGGTAAGCTCTAATCTACGATACCACTCTGCAACCATCCATGGACTTCTCTTACCATGTTGATTCGCAGAGCGAAATAGCTACAAGATATTAACAAGTGCAAGTTCTAGGGAAATACTTGTCTGACCTTTTATCAAATATATAATATTTCGAAACCCTTATAGTATTTGAAATTGAGTGGCTAAGAGAGAATACTATTGCTGGTGTCACACATCATCTATGATAAGAAATAAGATAGATAGATGCTGAGACTTTTTGTATCTAACCAAAAATTTTTGTGGTTTTCTGTTAAAATATAAAAATACAAAGCACGGTAAGGTGTGAATAGTATGGAGTCGGAGCTTGGGTGCTTGTTTATTGTATGAATATAATGTACTACACGAATACTCTCTGGGTGGGTGCGGTAATTTGGGGTCTTTTCATCTTGGTAACCTGCAATTTTCGGGGTAACCCGCACTTATTTCGGTGGCCAACTAAAACCAACCCTTGAGCAAACCGAACCCTTTTCTAGTTATAGACCACACGATGTCATCCAGATTCGCCGAAATTATATCCAAAATCGCCATTCCAGCTGGTATTGCTGTGACTCTCGGACAGTCGGCTCTCTACGATGTCGAGGGAGGCAAAAGAGCAGTCATTTTCGATAGGTTGAACGGGGTTCAAAAAGAAGTCATTGGGGAAGGAACCCACTTTTTGATTCCTTGGTTGCAAAAGGCTATTGTGTATGATGTCAGAACCAAGCCCAAGACCATTGCCACCACCACTGGATCGAAAGATTTGCAGAACGTTTCGTTGACTCTAAGAGTGTTGCACAGACCAGAAGTGTTACAATTGCCCAAAATCTACCAAAGTTTGGGTTTGGATTACGACGAAAGAGTGTTGCCTGCTATCGGTAACGAAGTGTTAAAATCTATTGTGGCCCAGTTTGATGCGGCCGAATTGATCACCCAGAGAGAAGTGGTGTCGGCCAGAATCAGACAGGAATTGTCCAACAGAGCCGGGCAATTCAACATTAGATTGGAAGATGTATCGATCACACACATGACGTTCGGGCGCGAGTTTACCAAAGCGGTGGAACAGAAGCAAATTGCCCAGCAGGATGCAGAAAGATCCAAGTACTTGGTCGAAAAGGCCGAGCAGGAGAGAAGAGCCAATGTGATTCGGGCCGAGGGTGAGGCCGAGAGTGCCGAGACAGTGTCCAAGGCATTGGCCAAGGCAGGTGATGGCTTGTTGATGATCAGAAGATTGGAAGCTTCCAAGGATATCGCCGCCACCTTGGCCAACTCGCCCAACGTGTCGTACTTGCCTAGCGGGAGCAAAGGCGGCGAAGAAGGGTCGAAAAACTCGTTATTGTTGAACGTCGGCCGCTAAGTATAAACTTGTATATAATCTATTAAATGTCCAAAACCACCAACTCGTGGCCTGCCCCCGGCGTAGTGACGTGGCCCTGGCGGATCAAACTCTCGATGTCTGCGACCTCTTTTACGCACCCTGCCGAAAGATTTACGGTGGCGCGCGGGGTTTTTCCCACCGCGATGTCGTCCTCCACGCGGACGCCGATTCCGCGGTAGTGCTGGGGCCACTTGGAATCGCGCGGGATGTACAAGCCGGGCTCGATGGTAACGACGTTTCCTGCCACCAACTTCTGGAACCGCGACACCGACGGGATGTCGTGCAAGTCGAGGCCCAAGTGGTGGCCGATGTAGTGCGGATACAAGGTGCGCGCCACCTCGGCGGGGGTGAGCGACGAAAAGCCCGCGAGGTTTCGCAAGCCCTGCGTCAAGGTGTTGACCAGAAACTCGTGGATATCGTGGAGCGACACCTGGTGCGACTCGTCGCACATGTCTATGCACTTTTTGTTGGCGTCCAACACCACCTGATATATATCTTTCTGGGGGTCGGTGAATCCTGCTGGGGAGTTGGGCCAGGTTCGCGAGATGTCTGCGCAGTAGCCGCCTAATTTTCCGCCCGCGTCGACGAAAACCAATTCGTCGCGGTAGAGCAAGTCGTCGTTGCGGGTGTAGTGGATGGTCAAGGCGTTTTGGCCGCTCGCCACAACAGGAATGTACGCTTGCTTGTCGCAGCCCCCCTTGACGAACTGGTACTCCAAGTACTTTGCCAACGTTTTCTCGGTGAACAATGGCGAGTCGGAGCCCACCTTGGCGATGGCCTGGTTGAAAGCTCGTGCCGAGATCTGGCCCGCGGCGCGCATCACGTTGATCTCAGCTTCCGACTTGACGCTCCGGAGTTTGGCCACGAGCGTCGTGACGCTGTCGCGCGACTTGTTGGAGCGGCCCACGACGCCAGCGAGAGTGGCGGCCGAGCGCGCGGGGGGCGACCCAAAGAACGACCCAAACCGCGAGGGGGTGGTTTCGCCGCTGCGGTCGTCCCAGAACACATGGTTGTTTCTGGTCACAAGGTCCTCGATATACCGTGGTGCTCGGACCACGTCCTCGACGTAGTCGGCATTGAAGAAGTCGTACGCGCCCTCGAGCCCCAGTCTGGCGCCCTCCCAAAGCTCGGTGTGCGGGTTCTTCGCGGGAACCAACATATGGAGCGCGACGTCGTCGGGGGCATCGCCGGTCTTTTCGATCACCGCTACCGAGTCGGGCTCCAACCACCCTGTCATGTAGTACAAGTCGTTGTCCTGTTGGAAATCGTAGAACACACTGCCACTGCTGTACTTGACCACGTTGCCTTGTAATATGGCAATGGACTTGGCGGGAAGGTCCCTCATGAGCCTAAGTCTCCGGGTGTAGTACTCGCTCGCACTGATTCCCGGGGTCAAATTTCCCGCGGTGGGCAAATAGTGGGGCCTGGTTTCGTGCATGGGCTGGCCTGTGTTGTAGGTGGCTATGGGCAGCCGACTGTGGATGTTGAGCAGCCTGGTCTGGGCCACTGCCCCTCTGGTACTCCTTCCTATCGCTCTGCTGCAAACGTACATGCTGGAAGAGATGAATTTGCGAACACTTGATTTGCTCGCGAGAACAAACCGTTCGGTTTCACACACCACAGAAACCACACTACCAGCAGAAACCGACACTGCCACAACATCACCACCAACACAATCAATACCAAAGCGACTCCTAAGTGGTCTTGACATACCTAGCTCTGGTCTATTCTTGATCTATTCTCGATCCATTCTCGATCTATTCTGGGTCTATTCTGGGTCTATTCTTGGTCTATTCTGGGTCTATTCTATAGAATTATTGGTGATAATTGGTCTAGTGGATGATTAATGCCTTCCATAGTATACAACGCCCACAATGGTTTCTGTGTGGACACCAGTCTCACTGCAAAGCGCAGTACCGAAAAAATATTCACCAATGGGCTAGATCGGTTGCCATGGGCCGAAGCGCTAGGCGAGCCTCCCACCAAAGAGGAAGAGAAAGAGAAAGAGAAAGAGACTGGCGACAAAGCTAGCGACGACAAAGCTAGCAAAAGGAAGCTTTCGAAGCTGGAGAAAAAAGAGTTGAAACACCAGAGGAAGGTCAGCATGGCGCGTGCGAAACAACTCAAGCGGAAAGCGTTGGCTGGGCTGAACGAACCGGATCCTCGGGGGTTTAACGAGTTTTTGGCCATTGCTGATATAAAGAGGATCCGGGGGGAGATTGTAGACAAATGCTCAAACGAGTCGCGCGGTGACTACAAGCTTCTCCAGTGCCACTCGGTAGCACTTTATCGGTCAGACCTCGACCATATGCTTCCCGGCGAATGGTTGAACGATAACAACATCTCCTTCGTGTACGAGGTGATGTCACAGGCGTTTTTGGGCACCGGGACCACGTTTGGGCACCAGATCCAAGTGTTGTATCCGTCGTTGGTCCAACTATTCATGCATTTTCCGGCCAGTGACATCGAGCTGATCTTGCCTGTAGACGAGTTGAAAAAGCTGAAATTCATATTTGTTCCGCTTAATTTTATCGATGACGACGATGTTGATTTGGAGAGCGTGAACAACGGAGACCACTGGGCGTTGGGGCTCGTGTCGGTGCTTGAAAACAGGTTTTACGTGTACGATTCGATGGCGATCGATGGCGATGACGACAGCGAACGGCTTCTCCAGGTGTTGGTGAACCGTTTTCTGTCATGCAAGAGCTTTGTGAAGGGCAGACTCGAGGTGGTGCGGATGAAGTGCGACCAGCAGCAGAACTTTGACGATTGCGGCGTGTTTGTGGTGATGATTACATGTTACTTGGTGCATCAGCTCTTGTTTGGGAGTGACGACGGTGTGAGTTTGGATATCAGTGGCGTGAGTTTCAATGCGTTGAGCGGGAGATTGCAAATGATGCAGTTGGTTCAAATGGTCCAAAACACTAAGGAGCACTAACAAATTACTACAACCATATCATATTTACGTACCAAATATTCATGATATCTTTAGATCGGATACAATCTGTATTCTCTATTTTCTATTGTAACCATCAATTCATATATTAGAATCAACTTGAGTTGACCTATTCAGATGCGAGTATCCAATAAACTCTTGGCACGTTCTCTCGTCCTTCGACATGCCTATATGATTCATTAATTGTCGCCAAGACTCGCGTTTAGTCTCAAATTTAACTGGTGTAGATGTATCTTGAACAGCTGCTTAGTGGTTTTCTGATCACATTCACCACTCATTGTAGTTACAGCATGGTACACATACTCAGAACAAATTACGACAAATGTTACTTGAATAGAGTAATCAAGCTCTTTATTAAAAATGCCTCTATTGACTTCAAATGACGTGCGCCCTTTGAACTCGTCTATCTTTGTGACAAACTACTCTGTCGGGTGGTTTTGCTTTATGCTAGCTTCTCGAGTAACAGCGCTTTCATCAAACTGGCTATAGTCTCGGCCTCGACGTCGTTGGCCAAATTCTCGATCTCGTCGTGCAAATCACCGCTGTTCGCCAGCCTATCAGGACCATCATTATAATACACATCGTCGGCATATCGATACCCTACTCCTCTTTTTCCTAGACCCAAACTGGCAATGAGCAACAAGAGATTGCGATGTACAGACTCGTCTTTTGCACCCAAAAGATCCATAAGTTTGGGCCGCGATACCTGGGTAATGGTGCCGAGCACCAACAATGCGTTTTTAAGAGTGATCATAAGACTGACATGGGCAAGAAACCGATAGCTAGGTCCATGCTCAACTAAAGGGGTCGACTCAGACACTTCGGGCGCCGCCTGCGGAACGCAAAAGCCGAGCTCGGCGGCAAATCGGGTGGTGAAAGTGGTATCCTTTAGCAAATCCGATACCTGGGCAAACTTGGAGTGTGACAACGGCACCAAAAGCTGCGAGTAGAGCTGGTTTTCGGTGCTTAGTTCGTTGGCTGTGAACATGTCGATAAGCATGTCGGACGAGTCGTCAAGCAAGGCCAATTTGTTGAACGGCCTTAGAGATATCAACACAACTGCAAGCATACACAATATCTTGGACTTCCAGAAGCAGTCGAGTCCTGCAAAGAAACCCTTTCCCAGGGACGTTATAGCGCCAAACTCGGTGGCAAAGTCGTCAAACTGTAGCCGTTTGAACAACACCGCCAAGTTCAAAGTGCGTGCAAACCAGTAGTATGCCACTTCTGCGTCGACCTCGTCGCACACGTCGTTGGAAGAGGCCAAAACGGCGTCGTTGCGCGCATAGTAAAACACCAACTTCTTGTAGATGGTATCTACTGCTTTGAACGCCCCCGAGCCTGTGGTGAAGTTCGCACTAGTTTCCTTGGTGCGGTCGTGGTACGGAAACCACAATAGATGGTGGATGTTTATGGCATATTGGTGGCATAGAAAGTCCAAGTACATGTTATCTACGAAGTGGGCTCTGTCTTCGGGCTGTGACGAGAAGCTCACGATGGTGGAAAAGTCCAGTAAATACTGCAACGCGCGGTCGTACTCGCTAGTGAGTACCGAGACGTAAACTGCTTTTTTGATTTGGGCGTACAACGTCTTTGCTTCGCCAGGTTTGGTGGGGTATGTGTTCGACCAGAGCGCTTCTTTGACAGCAGACGTGGCTGATTGGTGGACACTTTCCTGGTACTGTGGAGACGAATCAATTGTGGACGTGGCGCCAGGTATAGAAATGCCTTTGGTCTCAAGATACTCGTGCCATGTGTGGGCGACCTCGTTCCATACGTTGGCGGCTATGAGTATTTGCAACCCGGCCGTGGCAGCTTGGATCAGGTTCTGTTTCCGAAACTGGTGCATCAAGGGTGCCACCAGAAGCACCTGCGATAGGGACATAGGAGGTGACATAATGAAAGGTATTACAATTCTTGAGACATTTTAGTCGCGCACGAATCGAGAGAAATAGTGAGATTGATTAGAGAAGTGAAGACGATTGATTAGAGAAGTAAAGACGATTGATTAGAGAAGTAAAGACGATTGATTAGAGAAGTGAAGACGATTGATTAGAGAAGTGAAGACGATTGATTAGAGAAGTGAAGACGAATGATTAGAGGAGTGAAGACGATTGATTAGAGAAGAAAAGACGAATGATTAGAGGAGTGTAGACGATTGATTAGAGAAGTGAAGACGATTGATTAGAGAAGTGAAGACGATTGATTAGAGAGGTGAAGACGATTGATTAGAGAAGTGAAGACGATTGATTAGAGGAGTAAAGACGATTGATTAGAGAAGTAAAGACGATTGATTAGAGAAGTAAAGACGATCGATCAGAAAATAGTGTAGATGCCTCTATTGAGGAAATATTCCGTACAGATACTGACTCGTAGATTCGCTAGCTATGGAATCGCTCTGTGCTTCCAATTGTTAAGCATTAGAGCTAATGAATAACACATTATTTGTTATTTATTCAGATGAAATTAATGATTTATGTTGATTTCAAACCTTTGCAGCCATTCTGTTCATATTGCAGGTTCCTGCCATACACAAATGGAGCATCACAAAGAAACATCTGAGTGCTGCAAATTCTCTTGTAAATGGTAATGGTTACCAGAATCGCCGGAGATGGCGATCCGCTAGCACCAGTGGTGAACATACTCGACTCTTGTGTTTTTGACTCTTCTTCACCGTATCGCCCCACTATAGCACTATCAGACTGGTCAGGTACGAACTACACACGTCAAATAGTATAGCAGCCAGGCCCCAGGTCATGGGGATCCATGTGCTCATGCTCAACGAGCCCGCATGGTAGATAGCACTCAAAATCAACCCGATAATCGCTCCCGATACAAACCCTTTGAAAGCCCCAAACGCCACATACGTCACGCCGATGGCCACCAACCCCACTCTGTTTCGCTTTTGCTCCACGCCGTGCCGCCTGGTGTTGATCTCCACGTTTATCATGGCAATCAAGCCGGCAAACACGTAAAATGCCCCAAAGAAAATCACCGTCCAGTTGACGGTAAAAGTCCATATGTCCCTGTTGTAGTATAGGAACGAGACCTCGTACTGGCCTCGGTTGGGGCCAACGGGCATGTAGAGCGACGGGAAGCTAGGCCGCGTGTACCCAATGGGCACGTCTAGCGAGCTAACAAACACCTTCATAAAACACTAACAAACACCGACACCAACCACTCGATTGTGTTTTCGATATCGGGTGCTCGAATACCACGCCTATGTGCAGGATCAAGTATACTGTGGGTCTTGGAAGACCCGTTGTTTGTACTGAGGAAATGGCGTGTGTTAGTACCCGGGCTAACTGTAGATGTGTCGGAAGGTATCTATTTACACACCGCGTCATCAAACTGGAATATGGTAGGTGTATAACGGAGATTGTTGTAGGAGGAGATATTTTGCCGCGCACTACCCTCGCCTATTGCCACCATCCAAATCAACGAGCCAACCACCTAGTATTCCAGCAAGTCAGCCATAGACAAGCCAATTCTCGAGACAAACACATCCTACAATGTCCAGAAGATACGATTCGAGAACAACCATTTTTTCACCCGAAGGTAGACTATACCAGGTGGAATACGCCCAAGAAGCCATCTCGTTAGCAGGCACTGCCATTGGAATATTATCTACAGAAGGAGTGGTTTTGGCGTGTGAAAAGAAAGTGACCTCCAAGTTGTTTGACAACGACGGCTCGGCCGAAAAGCTCTATGTAATCAACGATAATATGATCTGTGCTGTGGCCGGTATGACCGCAGATGCGTTTATTCTTGTGAACAACGCCAGGGTCAGAGCCCAGCAGTACTTGAAAACTTATAACCAAGACATTCCGTGCGAAACCTTGATCAAGGGAGTGTGCGACATCAAGCAAGGATACACCCAACACGGTGGTTTAAGACCCTTTGGTGTGAGTTTCTTATATGCTGGGTACGATGACAGGTACCAATTCCAGTTATTCACCTCGAATCCTTCAGGAAACTATTCAGGGTGGAAAGCCACCTCGATCGGGGCCAACAACTCTGCCGCCCAAACCCTTTTGAAGAAAGATTACAAGGACGATTTCACCTTGAAAGAGGCGTGTGAATTGGCCATCAAAGTGTTATCCAAGACCATGGACTCGTCTACTTTGAACAGTGACAAGTTGGAGTTTGCTACGTTGAGTTTGTCAAAGGTGAATGAAGGAAAGGTGTTGCACAAGATCTGGAGCGACGACGAAATCGAGCTTTTGATCAAAGAAACAGGCGTATTGGACGACAAAAAGGAAGATGATTAGATGAGTAGCATATAATAAAGAATAAATGAGTGAGTAGCACTATTGGCACCAAGGAGTAAGGTTAAATGTCACAGAACTATACTGAAGAATTAGGATTTACTCGGCAGGTGGAATGATAACTTCGAAAGTAGATCAAGAGAAAGAAAACAATCATTCAGCAGTATTACGTATCATCTGAAATATTCAACTCTATCTTCAGTAACATGCTGATGAAGTAAGAAATTAGTTGTTTTTTTGCAGATTTATGCAATTTCTTTAGACAATTTGATCGGATTGCCAACTTAACTGCTATCCTCCGAACTAAGGTACCGAAAGGCACGTGATGCTTATATATAACCTCTACTCATAAACTAACAAAGAACATAGGTCATATTATACGTACCCCCCATGACGTTTTTACTCCACATCTGTTCCAAGTCTCCCCGCGACGGATGCAAAAAGGTGCGCCCAGAAAGGAAGCAATCAACCAGCTGGAATATGCACCACACGTTGTCTGCGTGCAAGTATTCGAAGCCAGGTGTCGTAGCCCCGATATAGGTAGCCCCGTTTCAATTTGTATCACTGCCTCTCTTCCGTCCACCGCAACTGTCGCTGCGCACTATTTTACTTGTCGCTATTTTTCCCAACATCTCACTAAATATCTCAATATCGACATGGACCTCCTAACACCAGGCATTACGCCGCATTCACGCCAGTCGGTGCGCGATATACGTATCATCAACAACAACAATCGAATCTCCCTAGGCATCAGAGCCAAGTTTGGTGCTGCCAACGCCGCCACCACCGCTTTTTTGACCACCGATTTGGCTTCTTGTGCGCAGCTGGTGGGCTCAAGGAGCGGGCCAAACTCGTCGCCGCTACAGAACACATACACCACCCAGTTCCACACATTGCTGACCTCCTTTGAACAGATATACTCGTTGTTAAGCGTGGAGGACTTCAAATTCGACAGAATTGCCACCCTAGACTTGGCCAGCTTGCACCAGATCTACAAACCCATTGCCCAAAATACCCAATTGCCACCTCCGGAAACCGAGGGTGTTGACAAGTTGTCTCTGATCAGTTCCGGGCTCAATGGCTTGATCAACCGGTACGTTCTTCTTACTCTTGGCGCTCATCTTGCCAACTCGACTATATACCGCACCCTAATTCTTAAGAGCAACTTGGCGTATTGGGAAAACCTCCACGGTTCCACCACCAGCAAGTGGATCTACTATGTTCAGACGCTTCCTCGCAAAACGTTTGAGCTTTCGTGGGCCATTTTGGATCACGTTCGGTTCCGTTTGGAGTCTAATACAGACTACGAGTTCAGTTCCTCTGCTGTTTCTGAAGATAATCCCTTCTACAACAATTGGGTTAGGTGCAGGCACTGGGCCCGGGTGGCTTTGGACACCGCCAAGGTAGTTTTGGGTACGTTGTTTGTGCAAAACGACCCCAGCATTTCCCTCTTGAAGATCTCAAGCAAGATCAGCAGCGTTCAATGGTACAAGAAAGTGGCCCGCCATATCTTGAGAGCTCCGCTTAGCAGCGTAAACCGCGAGATCGCCGACAAAATCGCCCTTCTTTCGCGTGAAATCGAAGAATCGACGGCCCAACTAGACTACATGATTGGCATGGAATTCTCCCAGAACTTGCAGTCTATTGCTGATTTGGAATACTTGGTAAAAGCGGAATCCAAACTGTCCAGGGACGAAAATCGCAGGGTGGATCGTTTGATCCAAAGCGTGGCTGAAATCACCTCTGACTATACCACTAGTAGTGACCAACCGTCATTTCTTACTCGCTACTGGGTTCCAATAGTGCTCCTTATTGCTTACGGACCTGGCCAAACCCTCAATGCGTACCATAATCGTGATGCCATTATTCAGTGGTTCAAGCACAATTTCGTCGACACTGTCTATGGATTTTTCAAGAACTGGGTGGTCAAACCTATTGGTGATATGCTCAATATTCTTAGACACGATGACGAATTGTCCATCACGTCCAAAGAATCGTTAAAATCCGATTTGGACTCGTTGGAACGGATGGTTTTGGACTTTGCCAGAGACGAACATGTGGCCGACTTGGATCCTCAGCAGATCCACAGCGCCATTCAAAGCGGCGACCTTACGTTGTTGATGTCAAAGTACGAATCGCAGCTTCGGTCACCCGTCAAAAATATCTTACGAGGTCTGCTTATCAGGTCTTTATTGATACAAGTCCAAAAGACCAAGGTTGATGGTGGTGTAGCAATCAACGGTATCGACAAGTTACTTAAATCGCAGCAGTTGGTGTTTGGGATAGTGTCGATAAGTCCTTCGCTTTTCATCATTTATAAGTTTTGGCAATACGCATGGGGCGCCCGTCCTATTTCCGTCAACGGCAAGCAAGTCAATGTGCTTTGTCTCAAGGGCTTGAACAATATCGAGGGGTTATTGATCAACAACCGCAACAACAAAAACGACGGAAGTTTGCTTGTAGAGACGGTGAATTTGGTAATCACCGCGCAGCTTTTGATTCCAAAGGAATTGAAGAAGGACTGGGAACGTGATTTGAACGAGTTGAATAATCCCAACCATGGTGTCGAGGTGAAGCTTGATATTGTAAAGAAGATCTGGAATACCTATGGATATTATTTTAGATAATCAATTCGAACTTCCAATTCGATCTCGACTCTTCTGGATGTTAATGTACTTGAGTGATTATTATGAGTGCTTGGATGACAATAATAGTAAATCAATATACTTGATCACTATTACTTTTCATATAACTGTATTGAGGATTGTAAGACCCTGAAATGGTAATCTGCTGTGGATTCCTTCAATGAATACTTTTCAAGAATCTCTATTACGATCTAAATAGGTGTGCAATTGGACTCTTATGCTTCATGAGTGAGATCTAGTTTAACATTGGAGGTGTTCTTTATTCGAGTGATATAGCGAATAAATGTTCTGAATTTATACATATTTGTCACTCGATATTTCCTCATAAGCAAAAATGCTAACGAGGGTTTAACCCAGAAGAAATACACATCCCGAAGAACGCTTCTTAGATATGAAGTGGAATAAGTAACTGACTGCCTTGTTAAAAGAGCTAATATTGATTGGAAAATGCCTATATCTGCTAAATTTTGAACAGAAGTACTTATACCTGCTGGCAAATGCTTGTTAGTCCTACTATATCGATAAACACTACCAACCAGAACAGTACCGTACAAATATATATTCCAAATAAAACTACAAAAGTGTATTTGATCAAGAGTGCCATTGAATATACATCATCTATACTCGTTCGTTAATTATCTTTTGCTTATTTATCTGGATACTAGTTAAAGCTAATGTATATGAATTAGCTAGCATCACGAGTTAGACACTCACCAAGACAAATATCAGATATGTTAAGAAATTTCTACCACCGATATTTAAATAGCACCCTTAAGTTTATTTGATATTCTAGAAGTTGTAATTGATTGAACCTTTCATGTTTAGTTCTACATAATAATGGTATTTTAGAAAATTCGAAATATGGTACAACAGGGTAGGACCTCACGAGACCTAGATGAGAACAGTTCGTAAATCATGAGGCCTAACAGCCAGTTAAAGAATTCTTTGGGACTTTATAGCCCCCGTCAGCAAACGAGGTGATGTTGACATTTTCATAAATGTTCAAGTGCTGTTGAATGTAGTCGTAGGTAGGATAGTCAACAGGGTCACATCCGACATTGGTTTTGCCACTAGGCTGGTATACTCTGACGTAATCGATTCTGAACTCCACAGGGAAGTGAAGAGAACGCCAATCAATATAGGCCCAGTTGTTGGAGATACCCAAGTTCATAATGATGGACATGGGTTCTTTTGAAAGCCTTCTCCAGCCAATGTTACCGTTTGGATGTAATGCGTTGGCATAGACGGTAAAGGTGGGTTCTTGTCCTACAAACCACCGCAAATAGCCATCCTCATCGTCGTTAAGATACTCGTAGCCATAAGACTGGAAATTATGGTACGAACCTCCGCGCTCGTACCATGTAGTGTTTAAAACAGTGACCGCCGAGACAGCTTGTTGGAAGGGACCACCGGTATATGCGTTCATAGTAGTCACTTTCGCGTCGTAGATTTCAACAAAAGAATAGTCAGGATAGTACCAAATGTCCATAGGAGCCAATTGCAACGACTGAGAAGCCACACCATTTACAATGGTGGTATCAGCTTCAGCTTCAATAACATCGATTTCTGGAGCTCCTCTTCCTACACCTGCGTTAGGATGGGACTCACCTTTACACGTACAAGAATTGAGTCTTTGGCCAGGTAAGTACGAAATACCGTCGGTAGACGACTGGTTGGGAGTGATTCCGGCATCACAAGACTCGTAAGAATAAGGCCAGACACCTTCAGTGGTGGCTAAGTAACCTGGACGGCCCAAGTTTCCCATAGTCCATAAACCGGGCCAGAGACCAGAAAAGCCACCGTAATTAGGCAATCTGGCGGAAATCTCGAGTTTTCCTTCAGTAAAACACATTTTGTTCCAGCTCTGCACCATTCCTGATCTGTAAAAGAGATCATGGTTCTTGAAAGCATCCATACGAAGAACTAACGTACCGTTTGAGGTGGTTACCGCGTCAGGGTCGTACCACTCCAAATCCTTGGTAGCGTCGTAATGAAGGTCGGGAGCAGTGAAAAATTGGTCGTCGCCGTCATAAAACGTCCTTCCTTCCGCATCAAACTCATCTGAAAACACCAAGTCCCACGCAGACCCATCTTTACCTTTAGTAGTTAAATATTTTGAGGGAGTATCTGGATCAATCAAAGAAGTACGAATAGCACTCAAAAGCGGGTAACTGTAATGAGTCAATATCTCGTACGATTCTGGCGTATAATGGTTGGTTACACCGGAATAAGTCAACACTGGAAGCAAAATGAAAACCAATGCTATAAGGAGAAAGAGAAATATCATACCAACAAAACCACTTATAGTTCTTTTATCCATCATCTTGATATCGGCCATAAACCGGTTTTTATCATAGTCTGCATCTGCTATAGGATCAGGGTTATGTAAGTAATCATCCGGCTCCTTTTCGTCTATATGAAGCGGGAAAGATGAGGCTGGATAGCCACCAAAAGGACTGAAATCTTGGCCTGTAGAGAAAGGGTTGGATGTGATGGAAGAGCTTTCACCGTCTGAGCGGTGGTTGGACTTTTCGGCAGCCCCAGCAGCCCCAGCAGCACCAGCGGCGTTGACCAAATTCGATAAAGAACTCGACGAAACCACACGCGACCCCGCCATCAGCGGGTATCTATCGTATTCTGAAGGCACAGTTATGTTATTAGTAGGTACGCTGGCGTAGCCCAGGGCGGTATACCCTTTATCGGGTCTTGGAGGGGGGTTCGACGACGACGAGCCGCTGGCGCCCGGGTCTTCACTGGATGAGTTATCGTTGCTAAGGAGCTTGGAGGTGGTATCGTTCTGGTTGAAAAAACCGTTATAGGCATTAAAAGGTCTACCATATTCTCTGTTTATTTCGTCCTCTGAGGAGGTTGCGCTTGATCTTTGGGGCGACTCGTACGACGACTCTTCTAATTCATGGGGCGCGGTGAACGGGTTAGTCACCTCGTCTTCGTTGGACACATACAAACGTGGTGCATTCAGCGTCAAGTCTCGTTGGGCCATGGTAAGAACAGTGGTGTGAAACGTGAAAGTAAAAACAGCTTTTCCAAATAGATCAGATACTATTTTTATGCTGATCAAGTCACGTGAGAAGGAGGAGAGCACAAACTACCCGCTCGGGTTCATCAACAGTAGTCTGTGTACAGCGGGTCTACAGTGGGTCTACAGTGGGTCTACAGTGGGTCTACAGTGTTGTCATTTTCTTGGTAAGTCTGATCTTATATGTAGTGTGGACTTATTGTTGGCTGTTAGCAGGCTTCCTTTTGGCTTCCTTTTGGCTTCTTTTTGGCTTCTTTTAGGCTTCTTTTAGGCTTTTTCCTGCTGTTGTCAATTCATTCCATATTGAGAAGGAACAACAACCTTGCGGACTGGGATGTGCGCGGCCTGGGAATTACGCGCGGCTGTGCATTAGGCCGGAAACAGTAATAATCGCCCGTTTGGGCCGCACAGCCCCTGGTGGGAGGTTTAGTACTACGCCTGTGCGCTCATCACCAAAACAGTGCCTGCACCAACGCCCGTAACGCTCGGTGCTTTGAGTTACTACTATGCACTGCCTCACTCTAGGCTCCTACCCAGAATTACACTGACCGCAGACTGACGTGGACGTGACATCATCAACAATTGCACTCGCACTCTTTATTTTTATTCGTTTGTATTTACCATCAACTTCAAGAACAGGTCGATGGCAGAGGTGGCAGCCAAACTGGTGATGCCCGCATTGGTGTCGTACGGAGGACTCACCTCTACCACATCTGCGCCAACCAAGTTGATTCCACTGAGGCCGTCCAAAAGAGTCAACAACTCGCGCCCGCTGTAGCCTCCGATCTCCATGGTCCCCGTCCCAGGCGCATGCGCCGGGTCTAAAACGTCGATGTCTAGCGACAAGTACACCGGCTTGTTGCCGAGACTCAGCTTGAGTTTGCGCAAAATCCCGCGCGCGCCAATGCGATCGATCTCGCGCGCGCCAATAATAGTGAACCCGCACTCTCTATCGTGGTTCCCATCATACACTTCGTCGATGTATGGTGCCCTGATGCCTACGTGGAAATTGCTCTTGTTTGCAATATACCCCTGCTCGTGGGCGTAGTGCAAAAAAGTGCCGTGGTTGAGTCCACTGTAGTCGGAGATTCCGCCGCCGAGGATCTCAGGGTCCCAAGTATCGAGGTGCGAGTCGAAGTGGATCACATGAACAGGCTCGCCCAACGCCTCGCGGATCGATCTGAGCGCCATCAACGTGATGGTGTGGTCGCCTCCCACAGTAATCACCCGAGGCACTTTGTTCACCTTGCCTGAGTGCTGGTGGATGGCGCGGTGGCCTCTGTAGAGCTGGTTCAACGCAATGCGATTGTCGAACGGACTCATAGAAACATCTCCGCAGTCTACGATCGAGTAGTTGTGCGTCGAGCTGTCGTACGGATTTACTGGGTATGGCCCTTTCTTTGTCCTGACGCTCTTGCCAAGTCTTCTTGCTGCCAGCCGCACTGCCTCGGGCCCAAACCGCGAGCCGGGGCGGTACGACGTGCCGGTGTCGAAGGGCGCCCCCACGATGGCAATATCGATTTTGTCGCTAGCGTAGGTCGCGGGGTCGAAGCAGCTCGCGTAGTCGAGGTGCGCATAAGTGAGTATGCCGCCAAACATGTTTTGGCTGAAATTGATATCGGACGTGTCGTCGTCTGGAGGTAAATTGAGACGGGTTTGGATGTTGACGTAGTGCTGGTGGGAAGCCGAGCACTCGTCGGACACTGGTTGGATGCCGTTTTGCACAAGGTGCATTTTGTGTTGTCGCAGGCTCTCCGACTCCACAAGCTGCCCGTAGAGCGTGTCCATAAACGAGTCCTCTAACGTAAGGTATCCTACTTGGGCATTGTTAACTGCGAACGCACTCACTAGCTTGATGAGCAACACCCTTCCTATTTTCATTTTGCCGTTACACTTCGCTACACTGATTCTGCTGTATTTATACTAATAATTGCGCCTTATCGGGGCTTTTGCGCGCGGCCTCTTTTCGGCTTCCGCTAAGACCTTCATTAGTGGGGAATATCTAGTGCTATATCGATTGCGCGCAATTGCGCGTATGGATGGATAATCATTCCCATGAACCTTTATGAAGTTCAGCCTAGTAGATCTTGGCGTTAAATACCTGAGTGGCCCCCACCACGAAAAGAGCAATCATGGCCAAGTTCCTCACGATACCGATTCGGTTACTTCTCGAACCTTTGACGTGGATTCCTTTTTCTTCATGGTCCAATTTTTCAAGTTCTTGCCTGGCGTTCTTGCGGCCTTGGTTTGACACATCACCCTCTACTCTATTCGCTTGTTTATCCACAGCTGGTAGAGACAACGACTCTGACCTGCCTAGAAACTTCTTTGTAGGTTTGAATGAGCACATCTAATGACTCTCACTTATACTTGTGCACTAAATTGTCAAGTTGGATTACGGAGTGCACACAAGCACACTTATCTTGGGTGCAAGTTGGTAGTATTAAGATGCCAACAATATTATAAAGCACACAGTGAATTAAACAGAGTGGGATCATACGAGAGCAGTCAAACTAACAAATGTCTAATGCTGGTGGTAAGAGTGAGTGCACTTATTAGCAAGAATATTGGTCTAATGAAGCAATAGATTAGAGCGATTAGTGCCAGAATAGGATTTATAAAAGGAACAGACTGTGTACTGTGAATATTCTACTAGTGTATTTTCCACTGGTCTTTTTCTGTTATTTATTTGTTCTGTTGTTTATTTATCAATCTAACCATCTTCTCTTCTTGGAAGCAGAGCTCAACGAAGCCTTCGAAACTCTTTCACTGGCAGGATAATAGTATGTAGGGTAAGGGGCCACCGTGGCTTCGTTGGCTAGCGACGTAGGAGTATACGACCAACCGGGAGTAATGGTTGATTTGACGCTAGGGGTGCCACCCAAAGTCTTGAAATACGACACGGAACTGGTGGGGAACATTCTGGTCCAAGTGGTAGCAGTCACCTTTGAGCCAGGCTGGGTCTGCATGGGAGCGAATCTGGTTTTTCCGGTCTGCTTGGTGTATGGAACTGAGAAAGAAGCAGAGTTTATAGAGGTGGCGTCTCCACCCGCATTCAACTGGGGGTCTGGAGCGTCCCCGGTAGCAGAAGTATCCAACGTTACTACCTTAGGAGCGCCATCGTTGGTGATTGTCACCACGTCAGAACCCGACATCCCGGTTAACTGGAATCTAGGCGTATAGTGATTGGTGTACCCGGACTTGAATTTGGTATAAATTTGGAAATAGTACCATCCGTTAGAAGCATCTGAATCTGAAATTGAGGCCGTGTACAGCTTCGAGTCAAGAGCTTTGGCATCTACATATACCTTGAAACATTCGATGTCCAGATTTGCGCCAGAACAGAGGGATATGGTATATGACTCGGCGTTTGAAAGAGAATCGGCGTCGTCCGAGTCGTCCGAGTCGTCTTTCCAGGCGATTTTAACCGAAGCAGAGCCTCCGGATGCGGAGTATTTGTCGCCAGCTTCGGGCGAAGTGACATCAACATCTGCCAATACTCTGGCACAGAATGAAGTCACCAAAAGGATGAATATAGTCTGGAAATTCATGATTATGGCAACAGGAGTGCTATCGATGCGGGAAAAAAAAGGTTGTCGGACTATAAAGGGTCAAAACGGTGTGACAAACGGTCAAGAAGCTTTGAAAGTGCCAGTTTTCTGTGGTGGTTATCTATGGCGTAGTGAGTTGTAAACTAGACGGTGCAGGCCAATACAAGGTAAATCGCCAAAAGTAAAATTCGGGAGCTGTTACTATTGAAAAGCAGACTCTGTGAAGGCTTGGTATAGTTGGTATGATGGATTTGTCCCTACTGTGTGTTGTTGGTGTCTTGTGTTGATTCTTGTAGTTGGATTTGCGGTGGGCTAAGATGGTTGTGCGGTGCGCGCACGCCCTTCTTTTTTTGGATTGTTGTTTGGGGCTGAGCGCGTACACGACAAGAGTAATCACACCGAGTTGACAAACACGACAAGAAACTGATCAAACCGGCGAGTTGACAAACACGACAAGAAACTGATCAAACCGGCGAGTTGACAAATACTACAACGAGAACAAATCAGCACTGGCACTCGCTGGACG